>CALYMW010000415.1:0-66560 GCA_944588485.1 Phosphuga atrata | reverse complement strand
TGTCTAGTCTTGTCTGTCTAGTCTTGTCTGTCTAGTCTTGTCTGTCTAGTCTTGTCTGTCTAGTCTTGTCTGTCTAGTCTTGTCTGTCTAGTCTTGTCTGTCTAGTCTTGTCTGTCTAGTCTTGTCTGTCTAGTCTTGTCTGTCTAGTCTTGTCTGTCTAGTCTTGTCTGTCTAGTCTTGTCTGTCTAGTCTTGTCTGTCTAGTCTTGTCTGTCTAGTCTTGTCTGTCTAGTCTTGTCTGTCTAGTCTTGTCTGTCTAGTCTTGTCTGTCTAGTCTTGTCTGTCTAGTCTTGTCTGTCTAGTCTTGTCTGTCTAGTCTTGTCTGTCTAGTCTTGTCTGTCTAGTCTTGTCTGTCTAGTCTTGTCTGTCTAGTCTTGTCTGTCTAGTCTTGTCTGTCTAGTCTTGTCTGTCTAGTCTTGTCTGTCTAGTCTTGTCTGTCTAGTCTTGTCTGTCTAGTCTTGTCTGTCTAGTCTTGTCTGTCTAGTCTTGTCTGTCTAGTCTTGTCTGTCTAGTCTTGTCTGTCTAGTCTTGTCTGTCTAGTCTTGTCTGTCTAGTCTTGTCTGTCTAGTCTTGTCTGTCTAGTCTTGTCTGTCTAGTCTTGTCTGTCTAGTCTTGTCTGTCTAGTCTTGTCTGTCTAGTCTTGTCTGTCTAGTCTTGTCTGTCTAGTCTTGTCTGTCTAGTCTTGTCTGTCTAGTCTTGTCTGTCTAGTCTTGTCTGTCTAGTCTTGTCTGTCTAGTCTTGTCTGTCTAGTCTTGTCTGTCTAGTCTTGTCTGTCTAGTCTTGTCTGTCTAGTCTTGTCTGTCTAGTCTTGTCTGTCTAGTCTTGTCTGTCTAGTCTTGTCTGTCTAGTCTTGTCTGTCTAGTCTTGTCTGTCTAGTCTTGTCTGTCTAGTCTTGTCTGTCTAGTCTTGTCTGTCTAGTCTTGTCTGTCTAGTCTTGTCTGTCTAGTCTTGTCTGTCTAGTCTTGTCTGTCTAGTCTTGTCTGTCTAGTCTTGTCTGTCTAGTCTTGTCTGTCTAGTCTTGTCTGTCTAGTCTTGTCTGTCTAGTCTTGTCTGTCTAGTCTTGTCTGTCTAGTCTTGTCTGTCTAGTCTTGTCTGTCTAGTCTTGTCTGTCTAGTCTTGTCTGTCTAGTCTTGTCTGTCTAGTCTTGTCTGTCTAGTCTTGTCTGTCTAGTCTTGTCTGTCTAGTCTTGTCTGTCTAGTCTTGTCTGTCTAGTCTTGTCTGTCTAGTCTTGTCTGTCTAGTCTTGTCTGTCTAGTCTTGTCTGTCTAGTCTTGTCTGTCTAGTCTTGTCTGTCTAGTCTTGTCTGTCTAGTCTTGTCTGTCTAGTCTTGTCTGTCTAGTCTTGTCTGTCTAGTCTTGTCTGTCTAGTCTTGTCTGTCTAGTCTTGTCTGTCTAGTCTTGTCTGTCTAGTCTTGTCTGTCTAGTCTTGTCTGTCTAGTCTTGTCTGTCTAGTCTTGTCTGTCTAGTCTTGTCTGTCTAGTCTTGTCTGTCTAGTCTTGTCTGTCTAGTCTTGTCTGTCTAGTCTTGTCTGTCTAGTCTTGTCTGTCTAGTCTTGTCTGTCTAGTCTTGTCTGTCTAGTCTTGTCTGTCTAGTCTTGTCTGTCTAGTCTTGTCTGTCTAGTCTTGTCTGTCTAGTCTTGTCTGTCTAGTCTTGTCTGTCTAGTCTTGTCTGTCTAGTCTTGTCTGTCTAGTCTTGTCTGTCTAGTCTTGTCTGTCTAGTCTTGTCTGTCTAGTCTTGTCTGTCTAGTCTTGTCTGTCTAGTCTTGTCTGTCTAGTCTTGTCTGTCTAGTCTTGTCTGTCTAGTCTTGTCTGTCTAGTCTTGTCTGTCTAGTCTTGTCTGTCTAGTCTTGTCTGTCTAGTCTTGTCTGTCTAGTCTTGTCTGTCTAGTCTTGTCTGTCTAGTCTTGTCTGTCTAGTCTTGTCTGTCTAGTCTTGTCTGTCTAGTCTTGTCTGTCTAGTCTTGTCTGTCTAGTCTTGTCTGTCTAGTCTTGTCTGTCTAGTCTTGTCTGTCTAGTCTTGTCTGTCTAGTCTTGTCTGTCTAGTCTTGTCTGTCTAGTCTTGTCTGTCTAGTCTTGTCTGTCTAGTCTTGTCTGTCTAGTCTTGTCTGTCTAGTCTTGTCTGTCTAGTCTTGTCTGTCTAGTCTTGTCTGTCTAGTCTTGTCTGTCTAGTCTTGTCTGTCTAGTCTTGTCTGTCTAGTCTTGTCTGTCTAGTCTTGTCTGTCTAGTCTTGTCTGTCTAGTCTTGTCTGTCTAGTCTTGTCTGTCTAGTCTTGTCTGTCTAGTCTTGTCTGTCTAGTCTTGTCTGTCTAGTCTTGTCTGTCTAGTCTTGTCTGTCTAGTCTTGTCTGTCTAGTCTAGTCTTGTCGTCTAGTCTTGTCTGTCTAGTCTTGTCTGTCTAGTCTTGTCTGTCTAGTCTTGTCTGTCTAGTCTTGTCTGTCTAGTCTTGTCTGTCTAGTCTTGTCTGTCTAGTCTTGTCTGTCTAGTCTTGTCTGTCTAGTCTTGTCTGTCTAGTCTTGTCTGTCTAGTCTTGTCTGTCTAGTCTTGTCTGTCTAGTCTTGTCTGTCTAGTCTTGTCTGTCTAGTCTTGTCTGTCTAGTCTTGTCTGTCTAGTCTTGTCTGTCTAGTCTTGTCTGTCTAGTCTTGTCTGTCTAGTCTTGTCTGTCTAGTCTTGTCTGTCTAGTCTTGTCTGTCTAGTCTTGTCTGTCTAGTCTTGTCTGTCTAGTCTTGTCTGTCTAGTCTTGTCTGTCTAGTCTTGTCTGTCTAGTCTTGTCTGTCTAGTCTTGTCTGTCTAGTCTTGTCTGTCTAGTCTTGTCTGTCTAGTCTTGTCTGTCTAGTCTTGTCTGTCTAGTCTTGTCTGTCTAGTCTTGTCTGTCTAGTCTTGTCTGTCTAGTCTTGTCTGTCTAGTCTTGTCTGTCTAGTCTTGTCTGTCTAGTCTTGTCTGTCTAGTCTTGTCTGTCTAGTCTTGTCTGTCTAGTCTTGTCTGTCTAGTCTTGTCTGTCTAGTCTTGTCTGTCTAGTCTTGTCTGTCTAGTCTTGTCTGTCTAGTCTTGTCTGTCTAGTCTTGTCTGTCTAGTCTTGTCTGTCTAGTCTTGTCTGTCTAGTCTTGTCTGTCTAGTCTTGTCTGTCTAGTCTTGTCTGTCTAGTCTTGTCTGTCTAGTCTTGTCTGTCTAGTCTTGTCTGTCTAGTCTTGTCTGTCTAGTCTTGTCTGTCTAGTCTTGTCTGTCTAGTCTTGTCTGTCTAGTCTTGTCTGTCTAGTCTTGTCTGTCTAGTCTTGTCTGTCTAGTCTTGTCTGTCTAGTCTTGTCTGTCTAGTCTTGTCTGTCTAGTCTTGTCTGTCTAGTCTTGTCTGTCTAGTCTTGTCTGTCTAGTCTTGTCTGTCTAGTCTTGTCTGTCTAGTCTTGTCTGTCTAGTCTTGTCTGTCTAGTCTTGTCTGTCTAGTCTTGTCTGTCTAGTCTTGTCTGTCTAGTCTTGTCTGTCTAGTCTTGTCTGTCTAGTCTTGTCTGTCTAGTCTTGTCTGTCTAGTCTTGTCTGTCTAGTCTTGTCTGTCTAGTCTTGTCTGTCTAGTCTTGTCTGTCTAGTCTTGTCTGTCTAGTCTTGTCTGTCTAGTCTTGTCTGTCTAGTCTTGTCTGTCTAGTCTTGTCTGTCTAGTCTTGTCTGTCTAGTCTTGTCTGTCTAGTCTTGTCTGTCTAGTCTTGTCTGTCTAGTCTTGTCTGTCTAGTCTTGTCTGTCTAGTCTTGTCTGTCTAGTCTTGTCTGTCTAGTCTTGTCTGTCTAGTCTTGTCTGTCTAGTCTTGTCTGTCTAGTCTTGTCTGTCTAGTCTTGTCTGTCTAGTCTTGTCTGTCTAGTCTTGTCTGTCTAGTCTTGTCTGTCTAGTCTTGTCTGTCTAGTCTTGTCTGTCTAGTCTTGTCTGTCTAGTCTTGTCTGTCTAGTCTTGTCTGTCTAGTCTTGTCTGTCTAGTCTTGTCTGTCTAGTCTTGTCTGTCTAGTCTTGTCTGTCTAGTCTTGTCTGTCTAGTCTTGTCTGTCTAGTCTTGTCTGTCTAGTCTTGTCTGTCTAGTCTTGTCTGTCTAGTCTTGTCTGTCTAGTCTTGTCTGTCTAGTCTTGTCTGTCTAGTCTTGTCTGTCTAGTCTTGTCTGTCTAGTCTTGTCTGTCTAGTCTTGTCTGTCTAGTCTTGTCTGTCTAGTCTTGTCTGTCTAGTCTTGTCTGTCTAGTCTTGTCTGTCTAGTCTTGTCTGTCTAGTCTTGTCTGTCTAGTCTTGTCTGTCTAGTCTTGTCTGTCTAGTCTTGTCTGTCTAGTCTTGTCTGTCTAGTCTTGTCTGTCTAGTCTTGTCTGTCTAGTCTTGTCTGTCTAGTCTTGTCTGTCTAGTCTTGTCTGTCTAGTCTTGTCTGTCTAGTCTTGTCTGTCTAGTCTTGTCTGTCTAGTCTTGTCTGTCTAGTCTTGTCTGTCTAGTCTTGTCTGTCTAGTCTTGTCTGTCTAGTCTTGTCTGTCTAGTCTTGTCTGTCTAGTCTTGTCTGTCTAGTCTTGTCTGTCTAGTCTTGTCTGTCTAGTCTTGTCTGTCTAGTCTTGTCTGTCTAGTCTTGTCTGTCTAGTCTTGTCTGTCTAGTCTTGTCTGTCTAGTCTTGTCTGTCTAGTCTTGTCTGTCTAGTCTTGTCTGTCTAGTCTTGTCTGTCTAGTCTTGTCTGTCTAGTCTTGTCTGTCTAGTCTTGTCTGTCTAGTCTTGTCTGTCTAGTCTTGTCTGTCTAGTCTTGTCTGTCTAGTCTTGTCTGTCTAGTCTTGTCTGTCTAGTCTTGTCTGTCTAGTCTTGTCTGTCTAGTCTTGTCTGTCTAGTCTTGTCTGTCTAGTCTTGTCTGTCTAGTCTTGTCTGTCTAGTCTTGTCTGTCTAGTCTTGTCTGTCTAGTCTTGTCTGTCTAGTCTTGTCTGTCTAGTCTTGTCTGTCTAGTCTTGTCTGTCTAGTCTTGTCTGTCTAGTCTTGTCTGTCTAGTCTTGTCTGTCTAGTCTTGTCTGTCTAGTCTTGTCTGTCTAGTCTTGTCTGTCTAGTCTTGTCTGTCTAGTCTTGTCTGTCTAGTCTTGTCTGTCTAGTCTTGTCTGTCTAGTCTTGTCTGTCTAGTCTTGTCTGTCTAGTCTTGTCTGTCTAGTCTTGTCTGTCTAGTCTTGTCTGTCTAGTCTTGTCTGTCTAGTCTTGTCTGTCTAGTCTTGTCTGTCTAGTCTTGTCTGTCTAGTCTTGTCTGTCTAGTCTTGTCTGTCTAGTCTTGTCTGTCTAGTCTTGTCTGTCTAGTCTTGTCTGTCTAGTCTTGTCTGTCTAGTCTTGTCTGTCTAGTCTTGTCTGTCTAGTCTTGTCTGTCTAGTCTTGTCTGTCTAGTCTTGTCTGTCTAGTCTTGTCTGTCTAGTCTTGTCTGTCTAGTCTTGTCTGTCTAGTCTTGTCTGTCTAGTCTTGTCTGTCTAGTCTTGTCTGTCTAGTCTTGTCTGTCTAGTCTTGTCTGTCTAGTCTTGTCTGTCTAGTCTTGTCTGTCTAGTCTTGTCTGTCTAGTCTTGTCTGTCTAGTCTTGTCTGTCTAGTCTTGTCTGTCTAGTCTTGTCTGTCTAGTCTTGTCTGTCTAGTCTTGTCTGTCTAGTCTTGTCTGTCTAGTCTTGTCTGTCTAGTCTTGTCTGTCTAGTCTTGTCTGTCTAGTCTTGTCTGTCTAGTCTTGTCTGTCTAGTCTTGTCTGTCTAGTCTTGTCTGTCTAGTCTTGTCTGTCTAGTCTTGTCTGTCTAGTCTTGTCTGTCTAGTCTTGTCTGTCTAGTCTTGTCTGTCTAGTCTTGTCTGTCTAGTCTTGTCTGTCTAGTCTTGTCTGTCTAGTCTTGTCTGTCTAGTCTTGTCTGTCTAGTCTTGTCTGTCTAGTCTTGTCTGTCTAGTCTTGTCTAGTCTTGTCTGTCTAGTCTTGTCTGTCTAGTCTTGTCTGTCTAGTCTTGTCTGTCTAGTCTTGTCTGTCTAGTCTTGGCTGTCTAGTCTTGTCTGTCTAGTCTTGTCTGTCTAGTCTTGTCTGTCTAGTCTTGTCTGTCTAGTCTTGTCTGTCTAGTCTTGTCTGTCTAGTCTTGTCTGTCTAGTCTTGTCTGTCTAGTCTTGTCTGTCTAGTCTTGTGTCTAGTCTGTCTGTCTTGTCTGTCTAGTCTTGTCTGTCTAGTCTTGTCTGTCTAGTCTTGTCTGTCTAGTCTTGTCTGTCTAGTCTTGTCTGTCTAGTCTTGTCTGTCTAGTCTTGTCTGTCTAGTCTTGTCTGTCTAGTCTTGTCTGTCTAGTCTTGTCTGTCTAGTCTTGTCTGTCTAGTCTTGTCTGTCTAGTCTTGTCTGTCTAGTCTTGTCTGTCTAGTCTTGTCTGTCTAGTCTTGTCTGTCTAGTCTTGTCTGTCTAGTCTTGTCTGTCTAGTCTTGTCTGTCTAGTCTTGTCTGTCTAGTCTTGTCTGTCTAGTCTTGTCTGTCTAGTCTTGTCTGTCTAGTCTTGTCTGTCTAGTCTTGTCTGTCTAGTCTTGTCTGTCTAGTCTTGTCTGTCTAGTCTTGTCTGTCTAGTCTTGTCTGTCTAGTTTGTCTGTCTAGTCTTGTCTGTCTAGTCTTGTCTGTCTAGTCTTGTCTGTCTAGTCTTGTCTGTCTAGTCTTGTCTGTCTAGTCTTGTCTGTCTAGTCTTGTCTGTCTAGTCTTGTCTGTCTAGTCTTGTCTGTCTAGTCTTGTCTGTCTAGTCTTGTCTGTCTAGTCTTGTCTGTCTAGTCTTGTCTGTCTAGTCTTGTCTGTCTAGTCTTGTCTGTCTAGTCTTGTCTGTCTAGTCTTGTCTGTCTAGTCTTGTCTGTCTAGTCTTGTCTGTCTAGTCTTGTCTGTCTAGTCTTGTCTGTCTAGTCTTGTCTGTCTAGTCTTGTCTGTCTAGTCTTGTCTGTCTAGTCTTGTCTGTCTAGTCTTGTCTGTCTAGTCTTGTCTGTCTAGTCTTGTCTGTCTAGTCTTGTCTGTCTAGTCTTGTCTGTCTAGTCTTGTCTGTCTAGTCTTGTCTGTCTAGTCTTGTCTGTCTAGTCTTGTCTGTCTAGTCTTGTCTGTCTAGTCTTGTCTGTCTAGTCTTGTCTGTCTAGTCTTGTCTGTCTAGTCTTGTCTGTCTAGTCTTGTCTGTCTAGTCTTGTCTGTCTAGTCTTGTCTGTCTAGTCTTGTCTGTCTAGTCTTGTCTGTCTAGTCTTGTCTGTCTAGTCTTGTCTGTCTAGTCTTGTCTGTCTAGTCTTGTCTGTCTAGTCTTGTCTGTCTAGTCTTGTCTGTCTAGTCTTGTCTGTCTAGTCTTGTCTGTCTAGTCTTGTCTGTCTAGTCTTGTCTGTCTAGTCTTGTCTGTCTAGTCTTGTCTGTCTAGTCTTGTCTGTCTAGTCTTGTCTGTCTAGTCTTGTCTGTCTAGTCTTGTCTGTCTAGTCTTGTCTGTCTAGTCTTGTCTGTCTAGTCTTGTCTGTCTAGTCTTGTCTGTCTAGTCTTGTCTGTCTAGTCTTGTCTGTCTAGTCTTGTCTGTCTAGTCTTGTCTGTCTAGTCTTGTCTGTCTAGTCTTGTCTGTCTAGTCTTGTCTGTCTAGTCTTGTCTGTCTAGTCTTGTCTGTCTAGTCTTGTCTGTCTAGTCTTGTCTGTCTAGTCTTGTCTGTCTAGTCTTGTCTGTCTAGTCTTGTCTGTCTAGTCTTGTCTGTCTAGTCTTGTCTGTCTAGTCTTGTCTGTCTAGTCTTGTCTGTCTAGTCTTGTCTGTCTAGTCTTGTCTGTCTAGTCTTGTCTGTCTAGTCTTGTCTGTCTAGTCTTGTCTATCTAGTCTTGTCTGTCTAGTCTTGTCTGTCTAGTCTTGTCTGTCTAGTCTTGTCTGTCTAGTCTTGTCTGTCTAGTCTTGTCTGTCTAGTCTTGTCTGTCTAGTCTTGTCTGTCTAGTCTTGTCTGGTCTAGTCTTGTCTGTCTAGTCTTGTCTGTCTAGTCTTGTCTGTCTAGTCTTGTCTGTCTAGTCTTGTCTGTCTAGTCTTGTCTGTCTAGTCTTGTCTGTCTAGTCTTGTCTGTCTAGTCTTGTCTGTCTAGTCTGTCTGTCTAGTCTTGTCTGTCTAGTCTTGTCTGTCTAGTCTTGTCTGTCTAGTCTTGGTCTGTCTAGTCTTGTCTGTCTAGTCTTGTCTGTCTAGTCTTGTCTGTCTAGTCTTGTCTGTCTAGTCTTGTCTGTCTAGTCTTGTCTGTCTAGTCTTGTCTGTCTAGTCTTGTCTGTCTAGTCTTGTCTGTCTAGTCTTGTCTGTCTAGTCTTGTCTGTCTTGTCTGTCTAGTCTTGTCTGTCTAGTCTTGTCTGTCTAGTCTTGTCTGTCTAGTCTTGTCTGTCTAGTCTTGTCTGTCTAGTCTTGTCTGTCTAGTCTTGTCTGTCTAGTCTTGTCTGTCTAGTCTTGTCTGTCTAGTCTTGTCTGTCTAGTCTTGTCTGTCTAGTCTTGTCTGTCTAGTCTTGTCTGTCTAGTCTTGTCTGTCTAGTCTTGTCTGTCTAGTCTTGTCTGTCTAGGTCTTGTCTGTCTAGTCTTGTCTGTCTAGTCTTGTCTGTCTAGTCTTGTCTGTCTAGTCTTGTCTGTCTAGTCTTGTCTGTCTAGTCTTGTCTGTCTAGTCTTGTCTGTCTAGTCTTGTCTGTCTAGTCTTGTCTGTCTAGTCTTGTCTGTCTAGTCTTGTCTGTCTAGTCTTGTCTGTCTAGTCTTGTCTGTCTAGTCTTGTCTGTAGTCTGTCTGTCTGTCTGTCTAGTCTTGTCTGTCTAGTCTTGTCTGTCTAGTCTTGTCTGTCTAGTCTTGTCTGTCTAGTCTTGTCTGTCTAGTCTTGTCTGTCTAGTCTTGTCTGTCTAGTCTTGTCTGTCTAGTCTTGTCTGTCTAGTCTTGTCTGTCTAGTCTTGTCTGTCTAGTCTTGTCTGTCTAGTCTTGTCTGTCTAGTCTTGTCTGTCTAGTCTTGTCTGTCTAGTCTTGTCTGTCTAGTCTTGTCTGTCTAGTCTTGTCTGTCTAGTCTTGTCTGTCTAGTCTTGTCTGTCTAGTCTTGTCTAGTCTTGTCTGTCTAGTCTTGTCTGTCTAGTCTTGTCTGTCTAGTCTTGTCTGTCTAGTCTTGTCTGTCTAGTCTTGTCTGTCTAGTCTTGTCTGTCTAGTCTTGTCTGTCTAGTCTTGTCTGTCTAGTCTTGTCTGTCTAGTCTTGTCTGTCTAGTCTTGTCTGTCTAGTCTTGTCTGTCTAGTCTTGTCTGTCTAGTCTTGTCTGTCTAGTCTTGTCTGTCTAGTCTTGTCTGTCTAGTCTTGTCTGTCTAGTCTTGTCTGTCTAGTCTTGTCTGTCTAGTCTTGTCTGTCTAGTCTTGTCTGTCTAGTCTTGTCTGTCTAGTCTTGTCTGTCTAGTCTTGTCTGTCCAGTCTTGTCTGTCTAGTCTTGTCTGTCTAGTCTTGTCTGTCTAGTCTTGTCTGTCTAGTCTTGTCTGTCTAGTCTTGTCTGTCTAGTCTTGTCTGTCTAGTCTTGTCTGTCTAGTCTTGTCTGTCTAGTCTTGTCTGTCTAGTCTTGTCTGTCTAGTCTTGTCTGTCTAGTCTTGTCTGTCTAGTCTTGTCTGTCTAGTCTTGTCTGTCTAGTCTTGTCTGTCTAGTCTTGTCTGTCTAGTCTTGTCTGTCTAGTCTTGTCTGTCTAGTCTTGTCTGTCTAGTCTTGTCTGTCTAGTCTTGTCTGTCTAGTCTTGTCTGTCTGGTCTTGTCTGTCTGGTCTTGTCTGTCTAGTCTTGTCTGTCTAGTCTTGTCTGTCTAGTCTTGTCTGTCTAGTCTTGTGTGTCTAGTCTTGTCTGTCTAGTCTTGTCTGTCTAGTCTTGTCTCTCTAGTTTTGTCTGTCTAGTCTTGTCTGTCTAGTCTTGTCTGTCTAGTCTTGTCTGTCTAGTCTTGTCTGTCTAGTCTTGTCTGTCTAGTCTTGTCTGTCTAGTCTTGTCTGTCTAGTCTTGTCTGTCTAGTCTTGTCTGTCTAGTCTTGTCTGTCTAGTCTTGTCTGTCTAGTCTTGTCTGTCTAGTCTTGTCTGTCTAGTCTTGTCTGTCTAGTCTTGTCTGTCTAGTCTTGTCTGTCTAGTCTTGTCTGTCTAGTCTTGTCTGTCTAGTCTTGTCTGTCTAGTCTTGTCTGTCTAATCTTGTCTGTCTAGTCTTGTCTGTTGTCTGTCTAGTCTTGTCTGTCTAGTCTTGTCTGTCTAGTCTTGTCTGTCTAGTCTTGTCTGTCTAGTCTTGTCTGTCTAGTCTTGTCTGTCTATCTTGTCTAGTCTTGTCTGTCTAGTCTTGTCTGTCTAGTCTTGTCTGTCTAGTCTTGTCTGTCTAGTCTTGTCTGTCTAGTCTTGTCTGTCTAGTCTTGTCTGTCTAGTCTTGTCTGTCTAGTCTTGTCTGTCTAGTCTTGTCTGTCTAGTCTTGTCTGTCTAGTCTTGTCTGTCTAGTCTTGTCTGTCTAGTCTTGTCTGTCTAGTCTTGTCTGTCTAGTCTTGTCTGTCTAGTCTTGTCTGTCTAGTCTTGTCTGTCTAGTCTTGTCTGTCTAGTCTTGTCTGTCTAGTCTTGTCTGTCTAGTCTTGTCTGTCTAGTCTTGTCTGTCTAGTCTTGTCTGTCTAGTCTTGTCTGTCTAGTCTTGTCTGTCTAGTCTTGTCTGTCTAGTCTTGTCTGTCTAGTCTTGTCTGTCTAGTCTTGTCTGTCTAGTCTTGTCTGTCTAGTCTTGTCTGTCTAGTCTTGTCTGTCTAGTCTTGTCTGTCTAGTCTTGTCTGTCTAGTCTTGTCTGTCTAGTCTTGTCTGTCTAGTCTTGTCTGTCTAGTCTTGTCTGTCTAGTCTTGTCTGTCTAGTCTTGTCTGTCTAGTCTTGTCTGTCTAGTCTTGTCTGTCTAGTCTTGTCTGTCTAGTCTTGTCTGTCTAGTCTTGTCTGTCTAGTCTTGTCTGTCTAGTCTTGTCTGTCTAGTCTTGTCTGTCTAGTCTTGTCTGTCTAGTTTGTCTGTCTAGTCTTGTCTGTCTAGTCTTGTCTGTCTAGTCTTGTCTGTCTAGTCTTGTCTGTCTAGTCTTGTCTGTCTAGTCTTGTCTGTCTAGTCTTGTCTGTCTAGTCTTGTCTGTCTAGTCTTGTCTGTCTAGTCTTGTCTGTCTAGTCTTGTCTGTCTAGTCTTGTCTGTCTAGTCTTGTCTGTCTAGTCTTGTCTGTCTAGTCTTGTCTGTCTAGTCTTGTCTGTCTAGTCTTGTCTGTCTAGTCTTGTCTGTCTAGTCTTGTCTGTCTAGTCTTGTCTGTCTAGTCTTGTCTGTCTAGTCTTGTCTGTCTAGTCTTGTCTGTCTAGTCTTGTCTGTCTAGTCTTGTCTGTCTAGTCTTGTCTGTCTAGTCTTGTCTGTCTAGTCTTGTCTGTCTAGTCTTGTCTGTCTAGTCTTGTCTGTCTATCTTGTCTGTCTAGTCTTGTCTGTCTAGTCTTGTCTGTCTAGTCTTGTCTGTCTAGTCTTGTCTGTCTAGTCTTGTCTGTCTAGTCTTGTCTGTCTAGTCTTGTCTGTCTAGTCTTGTCTGTCTAGTCTTGTCTGTCTAGTCTTGTCTGTCTAGTCTTGTCTGTCTAGTCTTGTCTGTCTAGTCTTGTCTGTCTAGTCTTGTCTGTCTAGTCTTGTCTGTCTAGTCTTGTCTGTCTAGTCTTGTCTGTCTAGTCTTGTCTGTCTAGTCTTGTCTGTCTAGTCTTGTCTGTAGTCTTGTCTGTCTAGTCTTGTCTGTCTAGTCTTGTCTGTCTAGTCTTGTCTGTCTAGTCTTGTCTGTCTAGTCTTGTCTGTCTAGTCTTGTCTGTCTAGTCTTGTCTGTCTAGTCTTGTCTGTCTAGTCTTGTCTGTCTAGTCTTGTCTGTCTAGTCTTGTCTGTCTAGTCTTGTCTGTCTAGTCTTGTCTGTCTAGTCTTGTCTGTCTAGTCTTGTCTGTCTAGTCTTGTCTGTCTAGTCTTGTCTGTCTAGTCTTGTCTGTCTAGTCTTGTCTGTCTAGTCTTGTCTGTCTAGTCTTGTCTGTCTAGTCTTGTCTGTCTAGTCTTGTCTGTCTAGTCTTGTCTGTCTAGTCTTGTCTGTCTAGTCTTGTCTGTCTAGTCTTGTCTGTCTAGTCTTGTCTGTCTAGTCTTGTCTGTCTAGTCTTGTCTGTCTAGTCTTGTCTGTCTAGTCTTGTCTGTCTAGTCTTGTCTGTCTAGTCTTGTCTGTCTAGTCTTGTCTGTCTAGTCTTGTCTGTCTAGTCTTGTCTGTCTAGTCTTGTCTGTCTAGTCTTGTCTGTCTAGTCTTGTCTGTCTAGTCTTGTCTGTCTAGTCTTGTCTGTCTAGTCTTGTCTGTCTAGTCTTGTCTGTCTAGTCTTGTCTGTCTAGTCTTGTCTGTCTAGTCTTGTCTGTCTAGTCTTGTCTGTCTAGTCTTGTCTGTCTAGTCTTGTCTGTCTAGTCTTGTCTGTCTAGTCTTGTCTGTCTAGTCTTGTCTGTCTAGTCTTGTCTGTCTAGTCTTGTCTGTCTAGTCTTGTCTGTCTAGTCTTGTCTGTCTAGTCTTGTCTGTCTAGTCTTGTCTGTCTAGTCTTGTCTGTCTAGTCTTGTCTGTCTAGTCTTGTCTGTCTAGTCTTGTCTGTCTAGTCTTGTCTGTCTAGTCTTGTCTGTCTAGTCTTGTCTGTCTAGTCTTGTCTGTCTAGTCTTGTCTGTCTAGTCTTGTCTGTCTAGTCTTGTCTGTCTAGTCTTGTCTGTCTAGTCTTGTCTGTCTAGTCTTGTCTGTCTAGTCTTGTCTGTCTAGTCTTGTCTGTCTAGTCTTGTCTGTCTAGTCTTGTCTGTCTAGTCTTGTCTGTCTAGTCTTGTCTGTCTAGTCTTGTCTGTCTAGTCTTGTCTGTCTAGTCTTGTCTGTCTAGTCTTGTCTGTCTAGTCTTGTCTGTCTAGTCTTGTCTGTCTAGTCTTGTCTGTCTAGTCTTGTCTGTCTAGTCTTGTCTGTCTAGTCTTGTCTGTCTAGTCTTGTCTGTCTAGTCTTGTCTGTCTAGTCTTGTCTGTCTAGTCTTGTCTGTCTAGTCTTGTCTGTCTAGTCTTGTCTGTCTAGTCTTGTCTGTCTAGTCTTGTCTGTCTAGTCTTGTCTGTCTAGTCTTGTCTGTCTAGTCTTGTCTGTCTAGTCTTGTCTGTCTAGTCTTGTCTGTCTAGTCTTGTCTGTCTAGTCTTGTCTGTCTAGTCTTGTCTGTCTAGTCTTGTCTGTCTAGTCTTGTCTGTCTAGTCTTGTCTGTCTAGTCTTGTCTGTCTAGTCTTGTCTGTCTAGTCTTGTCTGTCTAGTCTTGTCTGTCTAGTCTTGTCTGTCTAGTCTTGTCTGTCTAGTCTTGTCTGTCTAGTCTTGTCTGTCTAGTCTTGTCTGTCTAGTCTTGTCTGTCTAGTCTTGTCTGTCTAGTCTTGTCTGTCTAGTCTTGTCTGTCTAGTCTTGTCTGTCTAGTCTTGTCTGTCTAGTCTTGTCCTGTCTAGTCTTGTCTGTCTAGTCTTGTCTGTCTAGTCTTGTCTGTCTAGTCTTGTCTGTCTAGTCTTGTCTGTCTAGTCTTGTCTGTCTAGTCTTGTCTGTCTAGTCTTGTCTGTCTAGTCTTGTCTGTCTAGTCTTGTCTGTCTAGTCTTGTCTGTCTAGTCTTGTCTGTCTAGTCTTGTCTGTCTAGTCTTGTCTGTCTAGTCTTGTCTGTCTAGTCTTGTCTGTCTAGTCTTGTCTGTCTAGTCTTGTCTGTCTAGTCTTGTCTGTCTAGTCTTGTCCTGTCTAGTCTTGTCTGTCTAGTCTTGTCTGTCTAGTCTTGTCTGTCTAGTCTTGTCTGTCTAGTCTTGTCTGTCTAGTCTTGTCTGTCTAGTCTTGTCTGTCTAGTCTTGTCTGTCTAGTCTTGTCTGTCTAGTCTTGTCTGTCTAGTCTTGTCTGTCTAGTCTTGTCTGTCTAGTCTTGTCTGTCTAGTCTTGTCTGTCTAGTCTTGTCTGTCTAGTCTTGTCTGTCTAGTCTTGTCTGTCTAGTCTTGTCTGTCTAGTCTTGTCTGTCTAGTCTTGTCTGTCTAGTCTTGTCTGTCTAGTCTTGTCTGTCTAGTCTTGTCTGTCTAGTCTTGTCTGTCTAGTCTTGTCTGTCTAGTCTTGTCTGTCTAGTCTTGTCTGTCTAGTCTTGTCTGTCTAGTCTTGTCTGTCTAGTCTTGTCTGTCTAGTCTTGTCTGTCTAGTCTTGTCTGTCTAGTCTTGTCTGTCTAGTCTTGTCTGTCTAGTCTTGTCTGTCTAGTCTTGTCTGTCTAGTCTTGTCTGTCTAGTCTTGTCTGTCTAGTCTTGTCTGTCTAGTCTTGTCTGTCTAGTCTTGTCTGTCTAGTCTGTCTGTCTAGTCTTGTCTGTCTAGTCTTGTCTGTCTAGTCTTGTCTGTCTAGTCTTGTCTGTCTAGTCTTGTCTGTCTAGTCTTGTCTGTCTAGTCTTGTCTGTCTAGTCTTGTCTGTCTAGTCTTGTCTGTCTAGTCTTGTCTGTCTAGTCTTGTCTGTCTAGTCTTGTCTGTCTAGTCTTGTCTGTCTAGTCTTGTCTGTCTAGTCTTGTCTGCTAGTCTTGTCTGTCTAGTCTTGTCTGTCTAGTCTTGTCTGTCTAGTCTTGTCTGTCTAGTCTTGTCTGTCTAGTCTTGTCTGTCTAGTCTTGTCTGTCTAGTCTTGTCTGTCTAGTCTTGTCTGTCTAGTCTTGTCTGTCTAGTCTTGTCTGTCTAGTCTTGTCTGTCTAGTCTTGTCTGTCTAGTCTTGTCTGTCTAGTCTTGTCTGTCTAGTCTTGTCTGTCTAGTCTTGTCTGTCTAGTCTTGTCTGTCTAGTCTTGTCTGTCTAGTCTTGTCTGTCTAGTCTTGTCTGTCTAGTCTTGTCTGTCTAGTCTTGTCTGTCTAGTCCTTCTGTCTAGTACTGTCTCTAGTCTTGTCTGTCTAGTCTTGTCTGTCTAGTCTTGTCTGTCTAGTCTTGTCTGTCTAGTCTTGTCTGTCTAGTCTTGTCTGTCTAGTCTTGTCTGTCTAGTCTTGTCTGTCTAGTCTTGTCTGTCTAGTCTTGTCTGTCTAGTCTTGTCTGTCTAGTCTTGTCTGTCTAGTCTTGTCTGTCTAGTTTGTCTGTCTAGTCTTGTCTGTCTAGTCTTGTCTGTCTAGTCTTGTCTGTCTAGTCTTGTCTGTCTAGTCTTGTCTGTCTAGTCTTGTCTGTCTAGTCTTGTCTGTCTAGTCTTGTCTGTCTAGTCTTGTCTGTCTAGTCTCTTGTCTGTCTAGTCTTGTCTGTCTAGTCTTGTCTGTCTAGTCTTGTCTGTCTAGTCTTGTCTGTCTAGTCTTGTCTGTCTAGTCTTGTCTGTCTAGTCTTGTCTGTCTAGTCTTGTCTGTCTAGTCTTGTCTGTCTAGTCTTGTCTGTCTAGTCTTGTCTGTCTAGTCTTGTCTGTCTAGTCTTGTCTGTCTAGTCTTGTCTGTCTAGTCTTGTCTGTCTAGTCTTGTCTGTCTAGTCTTGTCTGTCTAGTCTTGTCTGTCTAGTCTTGTCTGTCTAGTCTTGTCTGTCTAGTCTTGTCTGTCTAGTCTTGTCTGTCTAGTCTTGTCTGTCTAGTCTTGTCTGTCTAGTCTTGTCTGTCTAGTCTTGTCTGTCTAGTCTTGTCTGTCTAGTCTTGTCTGTCTAGTCTAGTCTTGTCTGTCTAGTCTTGTCTGTCTAGTCTTGTCTGTCTAGTCTTGTCTGTCTAGTCTTGTCTGTCTAGTCTTGTCTGTCTAGTCTTGTCTGTCTAGTCTTGTCTGTCTAGTCTTGTCTGTCTAGTCTTGTCTGTCTAGTCTTGTCTGTCTAGTCTTGTCTGTCTAGTCTTGTCTGTCTAGTCTTGTCTGTCTAGTCTTGTCTGTCTAGTCTTGTCTGTCTAGTCTTGTCTGTCTAGTCTTGTCTGTCTAGTCTTGTCTGTCTAGTCTTGTCTGTCTAGTCTTGTCTGTCTAGTCTTGTCTGTCTAGTCTTGTCTGTCTAGTCTTGTCTGTCTAGTCTTGTCTGTCTAGTCTTGTCTGTCTAGTCTTGTCTGTCTAGTCTTGTCTGTCTAGTCTTGTCTGTCTAGTCTTGTCTGTCTAGTCTTGTCTGTCTAGTCTTGTCTGTCTAGTCTTGTCTGTCTAGTCTTGTCTGTCTAGTCTTGTCTGTCTAGTCTTGTCTGTCTAGTCTTGTCTGTCTAGTCTTGTCTGTCTAGTCTTGTCTGTCTAGTCTTGTCTGTCTAGTCTTGTCTGTCCTAGTCTGTCTAGTCTTGTCTCTCTAGTCTTAGTCTTGTCTGTCTAGTCTTGTCTGTCTAGTCTTGTCTGTCTAGTCTTGTTTGTCTAGTCTTGTCTGTCTAGTCTTGTCTGTCTAGTCTTGTCTGTCTAGTCTTGTCTGTCTAGTCTTGTCTGTCTAGTCTTGTCTGTCTAGTCTTGTCTGTCTAGTCTTGTCTGTCTAGTCTTGTCTGTCTCGTCTTGTCTGTCTAGTCTTGTCTGTCTAGTCTGTCTGTCTGTCTAGTCTTGTCTGTCTAGTCTTGTCTGTCTAGTCTTGTCTGTCTAGTCTTGTCTGTCTAGTCTTGTCTGTCTAGTCTTGTCTGTCTAGTCTTGTCTGTCTAGTCTTGTCTGTCCTAGTCTTGTCTGTCTAGTCTTGTCTGTCTAGTCTGTCTGTCTGTCTGTCTAGTCTTGTCTGTCTAGTCTTGTCTGTCTAGTCTTGTCTGTCTAGTCTTGTCTGTCTAGTCTTGTCTGTCTAGTCTTGTCTGTCTAGTCTTGTCTGTCTAGTCTTGTCTGTCTAGTCTTGTCTGTCTAGTCTTGTCTGTCTAGTCTTGTCTGTCTAGTCTTGTCTGTCTAGTCTTGTCTGTCTAGTCTTGTCTGTCTAGTCTTGTCTGTCTAGTCTTGTCTGTCTAGTCTTGTCTGTCTAGTCTTGTCTGTCTAGTCTTGTCTGTCTAGTCTTGTCTGTCTAGTCTTGTCTGTCTAGTCTTGTCTGTCTAGTCTTGTCTGTCTAGTCTTGTCTGTCTAGTCTTGTCTGTCTAGTCTTGTCTGTCTAGTCTTGTCTGTCTAGTCTTGTCTGTCTAGTCTTGTCTGTCTAGTCTTGTCTGTCTAGTCTTGTCTGTCTAGTCTTGTCTGTCTAGTCTTGTCTGTCTAGTCTTGTCTGTCTAGTCTTGTCTGTCTAGTCTTGTCTGTCTAGTCTTGTCTGTCTAGTCTTGTCTGTCTAGTCTTGTCTGTCTAGTCTTGTCTGTCTAGTCTTGTCTGTCTAGTCTTGTCTGTCTAGTCTTGTCTGTCTAGTCTTGTCTGTCTAGTCTTGTCTGTCTAGTCTTGTCTGTCTAGTCTTGTCTGTCTAGTCTTGTCTGTCTAGTCTTGTCTGTCTAGTCTTGTCTGTCTAGTCTTGTCTGTCTAGTCTTGTCTGTCTAGTCTTGTCTGTCTAGTCTTGTCTGTCTAGTCTTGTCTGTCTAGTCTTGTCTGTCTAGTCTTGTCTGTCTAGTCTTGTCTGTCTAGTCTTGTCTGTCTAGTCTTGTCTGTCTAGTCTTGTCTGTCTAGTCTTGTCTGTCTAGTCTTGTCTGTCTAGTCTTGTCTGTCTAGTCTTGTCGTCTAGTCTTGTCTGTCTAGTCTTGTCTGTCTAGTCTTGTCTGTCTAGTCTTGTCTGTCTAGTCTTGTCTGTCTAGTCTTGTCTGTCTAGTCTTGTCTGTCTAGTCTTGTCTGTCTAGTCTTGTCTGTCTAGTCTTGTCTGTCTAGTCTTGTCTGTCTAGTCTTGTCTGTCTAGTCTTGTCTGTCTAGTCTTGTCTGTCTAGTCTTGTCTGTCTAGTCTTGTCTGTCTAGTCTTGTCTGTCTAGTCTTGTCTGTCTAGTCTTGTCTGTCTAGTCTTGTCTGTCTAGTCTTGTCTGTCTAGTCTTGTCTGTCTAGTCTTGTCTGTCTAGTCTTGTCTGTCTAGTCTTGTCTGTCTAGTCTTGTCTGTCTAGTCTTGTCTGTCTAGTCTTGTCTGTCTAGTCTTGTCTGTCTAGTCTTGTCTGTCTAGTCTTGTCTGTCTAGTCTTGTCTGTCTAGTCTTGTCTGGTCTAGTCTGTCTAGTCTTGTCTGTCTAGTCTTGTCTGTCTAGTCTTGTCTGTCTAGTCTTGTCTGTCTAGTCTTGTCTGTCTAGTCTTGTCTGTCTAGTCTTGTCTGTCTAGTCTTGTCTGTCTAGTCTTGTCTGTCTAGTCTTGTCTGTCTAGTCTTGTCTGTCTAGTCTTGTCTGTCTAGTCTTGGTCTGTCTAGTCTTGTCTGTCTAGTCTTGTCTGTCTAGTCTTGTCTGTCTAGTCTTGTCTGTCTAGTCTTGTCTGTCTAGTCTTGTCTGTCTAGTCTTGTCTGTCTAGTCTTGTCTGTCTAGTCTTGTCTGTCTAGTCTTGTCTGTCTAGTCTTGTCTGTCTAGTCTTGTCTGTCTAGTCTTGTCTGTCTAGTCTTTCGTCTAGTCTTGTCTGTCTAGTCTTGTCTGTCTAGTCTTGTCTGTCTAGTCTTGTCTGTCTAGTCTTGTCTGTCTAGTCTTGTCTGTCTAGTCTTGTCTGTCTAGTCTTGTCTTGTCTGTCTAGTCTTGTCTGTCTAGTCTTGTCTGTCTAGTCTTGTCTGTCTAGTCTTGTCTGTCTAGTCTTGTCTGTCTAGTCTTGTCTGTCTAGTCTTGTCTGTCTAGTCTTGTCTGTCTAGTCTTGTCTGTCTAGTCTTGTCTGTCTAGTCTTGTCTGTCTAGTCTTGTCTGTCTAGTCTTGTCTGTCTAGTCTTGTCTGTCTAGTCTTGTCTGTCTAGTCTTGTCTGTCTAGTCTTGTCTGTCTAGTCTTGTCTGTCTAGTCTTGTCTGTCTAGTCTTGTCTGTCTAGTCTTGTCTGTCTAGTCTTGTCTGTCTAGTCTTGTCTGTCTAGTCTTGTCTGTCTAGTCTTGTCTGTCTAGTCTTGTCTGTCTAGTCTTGTCTGTCTAGTCTTGTCTGTCTAGTCTTGTCTGTCTAGTCTTGTCTGTCTAGTCTTGTCTGTCTAGTCTTGTCTGTCTAGTCTTGTCTGTCTAGTCTGTCTGTCTGTCTAGTCTTGTCTGTCTAGTCTTGTCTGTCTAGTCTTGTCTGTCTAGTCTTGTCTGTCTAGTCTTGTCTGTCTAGTCTTGTCTGTCTAGTCTTGTCTGTCTAGTCTTGTCTGTCTAGTCTTTGTCTGTCTGTCTTGTCTGTCTAGTCTTGTCTGTCTAGTCTTGTCTGTCTAGTCTTGTCTGTCTAGTCTTGTCTGTCTAGTCTTGTCTGTCTAGTCTTGTCTGTCTAGTCTTGTCTGTCTAGTCTTGTCTGTCTAGTCTTGTCTGTCTAGTCTTGTCTGTCTAGTCTTGTCTGTCTAGTCTTGTCTGTCTAGTCTTGTCTGTCTAGTCTTGTCTGTCTAGTCTTGTCTGTCTAGTCTTGTCTGTCTAGTCTTGTCTGTCTAGTCTTGTCTGTCTAGTCTTGTCTGTCTAGTCTTGTCTGTCTAGTCTTGTCTGTCTAGTCTTGTCTGTCTAGTCTTGTCTGTCTAGTCTTGTCTGTCTAGTCTTGTCTGTCTAGTCTTGTCTGTCTAGTCTTGTCTGTCTAGTCTTGTCTGTCTAGTCTTGTCTGTCTAGTCTTGTCTGTCTAGTCTTGTCTGTCTAGTCTTGTCTGTCTAGTCTTGTCTGTCTAGTCTTGTCTGTCTAGTCTTGTCTGTCTAGTCTTGTCTAGTCTTGTCTGTCTAGTCTTGTCTTGTCTGTCTAGTCTTGTCTGTCTAGTCTTGTCTGTCTAGTCTTGTCTGTCTAGTCTTGTCTGTCTAGTCTTGTCTGTCTAGTCTTGTCTGTCTAGTCTTGTCTGTCTAGTCTTGTCTGTCTAGTCTTGTCTGTCTAGTCTTGTCAGTCTAGTCTTGTCTGTCTAGTCTTGTCTGTCTAGTCTTGTCTGTCTAGTCTTGTCTGTCTAGTCTTGTCTGTCTAGTCTTGTCTGTCTAGTCTTGTCTGTCTAGTCTTGTCTGTCTAGTCTTGTCTGTCTAGTCTTGTCTGTCTAGTCTTGTCTGTCTAGTCTTGTCTGTCTAGTCTTGTCTGTCTAGTCTTGTCTGTCTAGTCTTGTCTGTCTAGTCTTGTCTGTCTAGTCTTGTCTGTCTGTTGTTGTCTGTCTAGTCTTGTCTGTCTAGTCTTGTCTGTCTAGTCTTGTCTGTCTAGTCTTGTCTGTCTAGTCTTGTCTGTCTAGTCTTGTCTGTCTAGTCTTGTCTGTCTAGTCTTGTCTGTCTAGTCTTGTCTGTCTAGTCTTGTCTGTCTAGTCTTGTCTGTCTAGTCTTGTCTGTCTAGTCTTGTCTGTCTAGTCTTGTCTGTCTAGTCTTGTCTGTCTAGTCTTGTCTGTCTAGTCTTGTCTGTCTAGTCTTGTCTGTCTAGTCTTGTCTGTCTAGTCTTGTCTGTCTAGTCTTGTCTGTCTAGTCTTGTCTGTCTAGTCTTGTCTGTCTAGTCTTGTCTGTCTAGTCTTGTCTGTCTAGTCTTGTCTGTCTAGTCTTGTCTGTCTAGTCTTGTCTGTCTAGTCTTGTCTGTCTAGTCTTGTCTGTCTAGTCTTGTCTGTCTAGTCTTGTCTGTCTAGTCTTGTCTGTCTAGTCTTGTCTGTCTAGTCTTGTCTGTCTAGTCTTGTCTGTCTAGTCTTGTCTGTCTAGTCTTGTCTGTCTAGTCTTGTCTGTCTAGTCTTGTCTGTCTAGTCTTGTCTGTCTAGTCTTGTCTGTCTAGTCTTGTCTGTCTAGTCTTGTCTGTCTAGTCTTGTCTGTCTAGTCTTGTCTGTCTAGTCTTGTCTGTCTAGTCTTGTCTGTCTAGTCTTGTCTGTCTAGTCTTGTCTGTCTAGTCTTGTCTGTCTAGTCTTGTCTGTCTGTCTAGTCTTGTCTGTCTAGTCTCTGTCTGTCTAGTCTTGTCTGTCTAGTCTTGTCTGTCTAGTCTTGTCTGTCTAGTCTTGTCTGTCTAGTCTTGTCTGTCTAGTCTTGTCTGTCTAGTCTTGTCTGTCTAGTCTTGTCTGTCTAGTCTTGTCTGTCTAGTCTTGTCTGTCTAGTCTTGTCTGTCTAGTCTTGTCTGTCTAGTCTTGTCTGTCTAGTCTTGTCTGTCTAGTCTTGTCTGTCTAGTCTTGTCTGTCTAGTCTTGTCTGTCTAGTCTTGTCTGTCTAGTCTTGTCTGTCTAGTCTTGTCTGTCTAGTCTTGTCTGTCTAGTCTTGTCTGTCTAGTCTTGTCTGTCTAGTCTTGTCTGTCTAGTCTTGTCTGTCTAGTCTTGTCTGTCTAGTCTTGTCTGTCTAGTCTTGTCTGTCTAGTCTTGTCTGTCTAGTCTTGTCTGTCTAGTCTTGTCTGTCTAGTCTTGTCTGTCTAGTCTTGTCTGTCTAGTCTTGTCTGTCTAGTCTTGTCTGTCTAGTCTTGTCTGTCTAGTCTTGTCTGTCTAGTCTTGTCTGTCTAGTCTTGTCTGTCTAGTCTTGTCTGTCTAGTCTTGTCTGTCTAGTCTTGTCTGTCTAGTCTTGTCTGTCTAGTCTTGTCTGTCTAGTCTTGTCTGTCTAGTCTTGTCTGTCTAGTCTTGTCTGTCTAGTCTTGTCTGTCTAGTCTTGTCTGTCTAGTCTTGTCTGTCTAGTCTTGTCTGTCTAGTCTTGTCTGTCTAGTCTTGTCTGTCTAGTCTTGTCTGTCTAGTCTTGTCTGTCTAGTCTTGTCTGTCTAGTCTTGTCTGTCTAGTCTTGTCTGTCTAGTCTTGTCTGTCTAGTCTTGTCTGTCTAGTCTTGTCTGTCTAGTCTTGTCTGTCTAGTCTTGTCTGTCTAGTCTTGTCTGTCTAGTCTTGTCTGTCTAGTCTTGTCTGTCTAGTCTTGTCTGTCTAGTCTTGTCTGTCTAGTCTTGTCTGTCTAGTCTTGTCTGTCTAGTCTTGTCTGTCTAGTCTTGTCTGTCTAGTCTTGTCTGTCTAGTCTTGTCTGTCTAGTCTTGTCTGTCTAGTCTTGTCTGTCTAGTCTTGTCTGTCTAGTCTTGTCTGTCTAGTCTTGTCTGTCTAGTCTTGTCTGTCTAGTCTTGTCTGTCTAGTCTTGTCTGTCTAGTCTTGTCTGTCTAGTCTTGTCTGTCTAGTCTTGTCTGTCTAGTCTTGTCTGTCTAGTCTTGTCTGTCTAGTCTTGTCTGTCTAGTCTTGTCTGTCTAGTCTTGTCTGTCTAGTCTTGTCTGTCTAGTCTTGTCTGTCTAGTCTTGTCTGCTATAGTCTTGTCTGTCTAGTCTTGTCTGTCTAGTCTTGTCTGTCTAGTCTTGTCTGTCTAGTCTTGTCTGTCTAGTCTTGTCTGTCTAGTCTTGTCTGTCTAGTCTTGTCTGTCTAGTCTTGTCTGTCTAGTCTTGTCTGTCTAGTCTTGTCTGTCTAGTCTTGTCTGTCTAGTCTTGTCTGTCTAGTCTTGTCTGTCTAGTCTTGTCTGTCTAGTCTTGTCTGTCTAGTCTTGTCTGTCTAGTCTTGTCTGTCTAGTCTTGTCTGTCTAGTCTTGTCTGTCTAGTCTTGTCTGTCTAGTCTTGTCTGTCTAGTCTTGTCTGTCTAGTCTTGTCTGTCTAGTCTTGTCTGTCTAGTCTTGTCTGTCTAGTCTTGTCTGTCTAGTCTTGTCTGTCTAGTCTTGTCTGTCTAGTCTTGTCTGTCTAGTCTTGTCTGTCTAGTCTTGTCTGTCTAGTCTTGTCTGTCTAGTCTTGTCTGTCTAGTCTTGTCTGTCTAGTCTTGTCTGTCTAGTCTTGTCTGTCTAGTCTTGTCTGTCTAGTCTTTGTCTGTCTAGTCTTGTCTGTCTAGTCTTGTCTGTCTAGTCTTGTCTGTCTAGTCTTGTCTGTCTAGTCTTGTCTGTCTAGTCTTGTCTGTCTAGTCTTGTCTGTCTAGTCTTGTCTGTCTAGTCTTGTCTGTCTAGTCTTGTCTGTCTAGTCTTGTCTGTCTAGTCTTGTCTGTCTAGTCTTGTCTGTCTAGTCTTGTCTGTCTAGTCTTGTCTGTCTAGTCTTGTCTGTCTAGTCTTGTCTGTCTAGTCTTGTCTGTCTAGTCTTGTCTGTCTAGTCTTGTCTGTCTAGTCTTGTCTGTCTAGTCTTGTCTGTCTAGTCTTGTCTGTCTAGTCTTGTCTGTCTAGTCTTGTCTGTCTAGTCTTGTCTGTCTAGTCTTGTCTGTCTAGTCTTGTCTGTCTAGTCTTGTCTGTCTAGTCTTGTCTGTCTAGTCTTGTCTGTCTAGTCTTGTCTGTCTAGTATTATCTGTCTAGTATTATCTGTCAAGTCTCCTCTGTCTAATCTTCTCGGTCTAGTCTTGTCTATTTAGTCTTGCCTGTTTAGTCTTGTCTGCTTTATCATGTAACTTATACGGCACATTTTCTGTTTTACTTGAACCGTTTCCAGCTTAGCTTATGGATTTTCGTGAAGTGACAGGAGTTTCTTCCGCTCCAATTTCCTTTATTTTCCGTGGAAAACGAGTTCGTGTAAACACATGCCGAGTCGTTTGGCCTTGCTGGGGGAGAGCTTGTTACTCGGAGATTCGTGTTTGCAGAGGATGTTAACTCGGAAAGTAAACTTCTGGAGCCGTCTTTGAACGGTCGTGTCTTTAGAATTTCGCACGAAACTCGTCCAGGTCGTTCCGGCATCGAGAAATACTGCATAATGGAATGTCATGTTGTGGGAACGTTTTTCCTGGTTTCTTCTGTCGCTAATGGACAGAAGGCACGATAGGATGTCGAACACGAACATACGCAAATGTAAAAAGTTTTGGGGTTTAAATTGTAATTTATTTTTGATATTTTGTTAGATGATGTTTAAATTATAAATGTTATTAACATTTTATATCGATGTTCTACTTGCCGAAGGATGTTAGTCCAAAACATGAAACTTACTAAATGACTTTAACTAGTTCAGTGCTTCTTACACAAGAATAGGGTCTTCCATAATGCCATAATGTTGAAGTTACACCTGTCGAATTCTTCTTCTTAGGGTGTCTATCCGACCCGGATGTTGGTTATCTTGTTGGCTATTCGAACTTTGTTAACAACAGCGCGGAATAGCTGAGTGGTTGGTTCGTTGAGCCACGTTCTTAAATTTTTCAACCACGATATTCTTCTTTTGTCCACTCCTCTAGTTCCATATACCTAGCCTTGGAGAATCTTCTGCAAAAGGATATATCGGCTCTCGTTACGCATTACATGTCCGAGATATTGTAGCTTTCGAGTCTTAACTGTATTCAGAACTTCTTTTTCCTTTCCCTTCCTTCTTAGCACCTCCATATTGGTTATTCTCTGTGTTCAAGAGTTGCCACATTTACATACATATTACAGCCACATTTTTGGTATAGCCACCTGTCATTTATTCGGTCTGTTTATCCAAATCAGCATGAAGGGATATAAGATTCAACAACACGTGCAAAGGATAACATTGTTTTATCAAAATGGGTGTTCTGTTCTGGAAACGTTCCGCGCGCTGCGCCCATTTTACAGTCGACATAATCGTCCTATGGAGAGGACTATTCGCAGTGTGGTGGATAAATTTGAATCCTCTAATTCAGTAAACAATAAACAAATACCAGCACGATGACAAAACGCAAGATCTACTGAAAACATCGCCGTTTTTCGTGAGAGTGTCCGAATCCGAGGCTGATTTTGCGTCGCTCACAAGAACTCGGTCCTTTGTAGACCACAACTTGACGAATTTTTCGGAATTTGTCGGAACTTGGGCCTGCATCCTTATAAAATTCAACTGATCCAGGAGCTGAAGGTAAACGACCATAGACAACGACGTGTGTTCGCTGAATGGGCCCTGGAGCATTTGGAAACTGATGCTAATTTTAATCTTCAGCGATTAGGCCTATTTCTGGATGAATGGGTACGTTAATAAACAAAATTATGGAATTTGGGGCGATACCAACCCACATGAAATCCAAGACCGTCCAACATATCCCGAAAAAGTCAATGTTTGGTGTTAATTTTGGGCTGGCGGCATCATCGGTCCATATTTCTTTGAGAACTACATTGGCCAAGTCATCACCGTCAACGGCTAGCGCTACAGGTCGAAGATTACCAAGTTCTTTTGGCCTGAATTGGATAATATAGACACCAACGACATCTGGTTGCAACAGGACGGCGCTACTTGTCACGCAGCTCTTGTCACAGTAGACATTCTGCACATGCGATTTGAGGGCATGGTCAACTTACGGAGAGGTGGTGTTGTAATAAAAACCAGGACTGGAGATCTGTGCCATTAGCGCACATTCCATAACGTGCCCTTAGTCCCACGTTTTGGATAAATGCAATAGTTTTATAGTTCGTCCAGAAGCTAAGAGTTTTTATTACCACGCTAAAATCTACCTCCCCCAAACATTTTAGAAAACGTTTTTATAAAGATTAACCAGAGGACCAGACATTTTCAGGTATTTAGAGAATTTAAGCCACGATGGTTTATAGAAGGAGCCAAGTAAATTCTATCTCCACCTTATTTGAATTAGAGGGATGATATAACCCCGTTTACAGATATGTTATACAAGGAATGGTATAAATACAATTCCCCGGTTGTCAGTAGAAAAAGAAAAAAGAGTGGTAAGCTCTTAAAAAGTTCTTAAGTCTTAAGTTATTTCGTTGTATTACTGTTTAATTAAATTGTTAAAATCAACTCTGATATTATTCGACAAACTACGTGCCTTGCGAATCCCGGTAAACATTACATTACAAGATCCCGAGATATTTAGATATATCTCAGAGACCGAAGAATTGTTGACCAGCAGTCGGCAGTGGTTTACATCCAACCCCCTTCACAACATTGGTACATTGGTGGCAGCCTCACAACATTGGTGGCAGTCCAACAACAGGTGGTGTGAACTCGCCACCGAGATCGTGTGATTTGACCCCGCTAGATTTTTCCTTGTGGGGTTTTCTTAAGTCGCATGTCTATGCGAATAAGCCACAAACCACAGCGGCCCTCAAAGCCCAAGCCAAACTTATGCTATCGGTCAAATTCAGCCTGATTTGCGCCAGAGTCATGGAACATTGGAAATTTCGGATGCGCGCCTCCCAGCGAAGCCGCGCGGATATTAGCAGGATGTTATATTCCAGACATAATGGCATCGATGGGCCTATCAAACAAATAACAAATTTCGATAATATCTCACACACACTTTATTTTATTTAAATTTCAAGGTAAAAAGCGCTTAATGAAAGAGCCTATTGAACTTAAATAACTTTGTCTTTTTTTATCAGCCTGTATTAATCCACTCCTGGATATAGGCCTCTTCCATTTCCCTCCATGTTGACCTGTCTTGTGCTGGGAGCATCCAGTTCTTTCTAGCTCTTCTTTGTATGTCATCTCGCCATCTTAGCTTGGGTCTGCCTCTGCTTCTCTTTGTTCTCCGTGCTCTCCACTGCATAATGATTTTCGTCCATTTCTCATCGTTTCGCGCAACCTGTCCTGCCCAACGCCACTTTTTTTTTGCATTTTGTTCTATGACGTCGTTTACTTTGGTTCTTGCTCTGATATCCTTGTTTATTTGTTTATTTATTAAGCTAATTCTCAGCATCGCCCATTCCATAGCAAACTGACAAACCCGTAGTTGTTGTGGACTTTTATTTTTCATGGTGACTGTCCATATAATATAACTGGTAGTACGCAGGCATCGTATATTTTCCTTTTCAGATTAATTGGTATATTCGGCTCTTTGAGGATATATGCGAGTTATCCAAATGCTGCCCATGCCAAACTGATCCTCCTCCTTATCTCGGCTGTCTGGTGATATTTATCTGTGTCCCAGATAAATATATATATATATATATATATATATATATATATATATATATATATATATATATATATATTCTTCCACTAGTTGAAGTTGTGTGGTTATCGATATTGACATTGATGTTGGCGTTGTTTGAGCTCATGATCTTCGTTTTTTGGAGGTTCATTTCTAGTCCTACCTTCTGTGACTTCTTCTTTAGTTCGCATATCATGGTGTTAAGTTCGTCTTGGTCGGTGCTCATGATCACAATGTTGTCGGCGAATCGCAGAAGACTCAAAAATCTCTCGTCTATGTTGAATCCCTTTCCTTGCCATGTCAGGTTCTTACACACGTCTTCTAATGCCAGGGTAAATAATTTTGGAGAGATTGACTCGCCCTGTCTCACCACTCTCCGTATAGGGATCTTTTCGGTTGTTACATTTTCGTCTGCATTGACATGTACTGTGGCATCCTTCTAGATATCTTTAACGAGGTTGATATATCTTGAATCAATCCTCGCATTACCCATTGCCTCCACTAGTCGACGAATGCGAGGTGTAATGGGATATTATATTCGGTACACTTCTCAATAAGAGTACGTATCGTTTGAATGTAATCCTTCGTATTATAACCGCTTCGGAAACCGGTTGGATTTCTACCCAACTTTTTATTGAGTCGGTTGGTCATGATTTTGGTAAGGAGCTTATACAAAACGGACAAAAGACTGATCGATGGTCTATAGTTGTCGATGTTGGTTCGGTCTCCTTTTTTGAAGAGAATTATTACTTTGGCATTTCTCCAGGCGTCGGGAATTTTTCCCTCATCCACACATTTGTTAAGAAGAATTTATTTTTTAAGAAGGATTATCATTGCTTTTTCCAGAGTTCCCCCATTCTTTTCCCATCATTTCTATTGTAAGGCGGTCTTGTCATGGGGTCTTTCGGTTTTTCATCTGCTTCGGTGCCATTCTGAGCTCTGCAGTATCAATCTCCGCGATGTCCTCGGAGCACACATTCAGGACTAGCTGGTCTATACGGTTTGGTTTAGGTACCAATTGGCTGTAGAATTCCTGATAGAAATGTTGGATAGTGGATGTGATCTGTTCCCTTTCTGTCACAACTTGTCCTTGTTGGTTCTTAATTTTGTATATGAGCGACCTTCCCTTTGTTCTTTTTGATCGTAGGACTTTCATATTCATGTTGTTTTTGATGATTTCTTGTCTGATCTCGGTGTTATGAGATCTTAGGTCTTTTTTAATTTTTAGGAGTGCATTTGTGCTCTGGCTGAGTTTCGTATTAGTTTTTTCTGATATGTAACATATTTTCTTTGATGCTAATTGTATGCTGCTACTGATTTTTCTCGATAACTCATTTAGACCCATATTTCTCTTTAGTTGGTTCTAGGTTTTTGTTGATTTGGGCATTGTATTCTTCCAATTTGTCTTTGAGCTGAATCCCTGTTGGACAAACAGCTTTATCGATTTGCTTTTTTCTTTCCAAGCGTGTGTTTACAACTAATACATCGGTACAGGGCTGTCTATACGTAGTGAGTATATGGTCAAGTATATAGTGAGTATATAGTGAGTATATAGTGTTATCTGCAATTTCGTTCTTAACTGTGCCATCCGGACTTCTCCATGTCCATTTTCTCTTAAGTTGTTTCTTGAAAAATGTGTTCATGCAGTTCATTTGTTATTTGTTCATAAAATCCCGCATCATTTCGCCTCTATTATTTCGCGTACCTAGTCCAAAATTACCGATTGGCCCGAACATGGGCTCGAAAAACGTCTGTCGTAGTTTTACGTCGTTTCTTAGCATTGAAGTCCCCGATTATAACCTTGAACTTCGTTTTCTCTTGGTTTTTAGCCATCGTCAGATCTTCATAGAATTGCTCGATATCTTCGTCTCTTGATGTTGATGTGGGTGCATATACCTGTGTTATCTGCATGCTGTATATCTTGTTTAGTTGGAGTATGATGTAGATAACGCGGTCCGATATAGCTTTACTTTTCGTGTTTTCTCTTACTGTTTACCATGATCGCTACTCCTCCGATATGATAGTTTGTTTTGGAATTTCTCTGAAAGAGCATATGTCCAGATTTCAGAATCGTGTTGGCCTCGCCAACAGTATGTCCCATTTGCTGTTTTGAGTTCGCTTTCTAGACTTTTTTTTCCTCTAACCAATATGGGTCCAGGGGGGTTAGCCCTTAAAACACTGCGACCCATTGGCGTATTGTATTTCCCCACATTGTTTCGTTCATACAAATAGATCCAGTCCCTCTATGAGGTCCAGGATTCTATGTACCATGTTTTTCACGGGGACTCTCTTAACTGTAATATCAAGCTTGTGTCACCTACGTGCAATTGCTTCACAGTGGAAGATTATATGGGCGGCGGTTTCGTCCTCCTCATAGCATAACCTGCATAAAGGTTCATCCTTCCAGATACCCATTTTATGCAGGTGTTCTCGTAGAGGGCAGTGTCCTGTAAGTAGGCCTACCACAATTGCGAGCTGCTTCCTTGGCAGTCGCAGGATTTCAGCAGTTAGAGTTTCCGATAGGTTTACTAACAATCGTTTTCTGTGTGTCAGACCATTCAAATTTAATTTCTAGACATAGTAGGTGTTCTTCGAGTCTCATTGTGCGAATGTTGTATGTTAAGACTAGAATGGTCTCGTCTGTTTTCCGTCTTTTATCTGGTAGTGTTGAGGTTTTGCCTCCCCCAGAATCCTTGAGGCTGGCTGATGTATCAGCGCGAGTTTCTAAGCACTTGGCTCTACTCACCTGGGTTATTTTTGTTTTAAATGTTGACATTTCATGTAGGTTGTGAAAGGAGTTTGGCATTAAAACGCCACGCTTTCCGAGCGTGTTGGCGAGTCCTGTTCCCAGGGATTAATTCAGCCGCCAATTTTGGATCCGACAGTGTTTGCAGCCGTCCATTCTGGGACAGATGCTGCTATTTTCTCTCGCCATATCTGGCTACTCTACTCAATTAGCCTGTAGGTCAACACAGTTTGAAGGCACGTGGCACTTGCTAAGTTAACCGTGAGGTGCTTACTACGAGCCCAGGAAAAAAAAAGTCTTGTCTGTCTAGTCTTGTCTGTCTAGTCTTGTCAGTCTAGTCTTGTCTGGAGCACGTGGAGCCTTGAGTAAGAGCTGGGCACCCCATGAGCTCACTACAATCTATCTCCCGTCTTTGACGCATGATATGACCGATTCTAATGAAAGGTGCTACCTCTATGGCGTAACAGAATTGCACCCCAGTTAATTTGGCTACAATTAGCAATGGTAGACTTATGTTTTTCACTTCAGGAAGTAAAATAGAGTATCGACATTTTGTATGAGGATTAGAATACCCCACAAGAGAAGCACTTTAGGATACTACAACGAGAGGAACTCAGATATAGCACGTAAACATATGGTTATATATGGTTATCGTGTTTGTAAGTAAATTGAATATTTGTTCAATATTATATTGATGCCACAAAATATATAGAGCTGTAGCGACATCAGAGTTGCATGATCGTAATCATGAAGAAACAAGAGTCTTGTAGGAGTTTGTAGTTGCCCGGTATGCCAGTAACCTTGAAAAACAAAACTACAGAATATATAAGTAAAAAACAAGATTAGGGGGTTCTTACGACGCGACACAAGCCACACGTATTTTTTTATATATTGTTACTTTGTCGTGTTTGAATTTTTATCTTTAATAAATAATTTTGTTTGTAATTAACCACGAACACTAAAGAACAATGGCAAATTGAGAGCTATAGCTGAACGAAACTTTTTTGCGAATTTTGTAATGGAATTGTGAGTTGTATCTTGTTTTCTTTTGGAATGGAAGACTAGAGAAATGGCTAGTAGCTGCCGGTTCTATTATAACTTGGACGTGTACGAGTTTGGAACAATGGTGCAGGATTAATATGCATGAACGGGGAAGCTAAATGGAAGTTAGAAGAGAAGCTTGAGACAATCAGGCGACAGGGCGTGAGAACAAATTGCGATAGGAAACAAAGAAATTATTAAGAGCTGTGATAGAAAGGAAGTGATTACAACTGAAAATTTAAGGGTTAAGAATTGACACAAGTTAAAAGATTTGGTTGAGGTACGTGTTAAAGGAAGAGATTTTTGTTGTTTATTGTAAAGCCGATAGTCTGGTTGATTAACATCCGGGGAAAATCCCAGCTCATTCTCCGCATTAATCACGCCGGCTGAACAATCGCCCGCTTGTTTACTTTCACGCGGATCATCAATTCCTTAAACACAATCGATTTTAAACGCTGGACGATTCCCTCCAGAGGCAGACACCAATCGAAGAGTGTGTGGTTATTCACAGTCTCTTATTTGAAAATGGTAAACAACGAATTTGAAAATTGTAAAAGTAACTGTGTTTATCGTTTAATTAATTTTGCAACTGGTAGAGGGTTTGGAATGGAAATGTTGAATCTCGAACTGTTGACACAAGTCCGCAATAAAGTGTTATTACAACTCAAAACCGCTAATATACCAGCTTAAGCTAGATTAGGTTAAATATCAACATTTTAGTCAGTATAAGGCTGGATTTATGAAATAAAAACAAGTATAGAGAGACAAAAGTCTTGAGAGACAAGACTAGACAGACCAGACTAGACAGACAAGACTAGACAGACAAGACGAGACAGACAAGACTAGACAGACAAGACTAGAAAGACAAGACTAGACAGACAAGACTAGACAGACAAGACTAGACAGACAAGACTAGACAGACAAGACTAGACAGACAAGACTAGACAGACAAGACTAGACAGACAAGACTAGACAGACAAGACTAGACAGACAAGACTAGACAGACAAGACTAGACAGACAAGACTAGACAGACAAGACTAGACAGACAAGACTAGACAGACAAGACTAGACAGACAAGACTAGACAGACAAGACTAGACAGACAAGACTAGACAGACAAGACTAGACAGACAAGACTAGACAGACAAGACTAGACAGACAAGACTAGACAGACAAGACTAGACAGACAAGACTAGACAGACAAGACTAGACAGACAAGACTAGACAGACAAGACTAGACAGACAAGACTAGACAGACAAGACTAGACAGACAAGACTAGACAGACAAGACTAGACAGACAAGACTAGACAGACAAGACTAGACAGACAAGACTAGACAGACAAGACTAGACAGACAAGACTAGACAGACAAGACTAGACAGACAAGACTAGACAGACAAGACTGGACAGACAAGACTAGACAGACAAGACTAGACAGACAAGACTAGACAGACAAGACTAGACAGACAAGACTAGACAGACAAGACTAGACAGACAAGACCAGACAGACAAGACTAGACAGACAAGACTTTTTTTTTGTTGGGATCGTAGTAAGCACCTCACGGTTAACTTAGCAAGTGGACCCTCCGGAATAACACAAGCATCTTGGGACCGCTTTTCGCATAACTTTCAAGATGTTGCTGCGTATTGTTGCCCCTACATCCCCCCTCCACTTACAGTGATTAGAGGTTCAGGTACTAACATTTTTTAATCTTTTCGGCTTCTTTCCCTTTCCGCTCGTCTAGCATTTTTATTGTCATGATGTCTTGGATCATGCTTGATGTATCTGCCCATAAGTCCTACGAAGAGATCATTTGTTCAACCATACTTGACGGGTCTAATGTTTGTCCAGTCTTATCCTTCCATTTATCCCTTTCAGGTATCCACCTGTCACACTCAAAAACGGTATGCGCTGCGCTGTCTGTGAGTCCACAGTAAATGCAGAGGCAATCTGTGGCCCTACCGATGCTATGGAGAAAGTTCCTGAAACAGCCATGTCCGCTCAAAACTTGAGTGACGTAAAAATTTGTTTCCCCGTGTTTTTTAGTTGCCCAACGCTCCACATCAGGGATTAGGATTCTGGTCCAGTATCCCTTAGTGGATAGACTCCACTGGTTTTGCCAGGCCTGGTACATTCGGGCCTTCGCTAGAGCCTTTTTGTCAGCCTGTGTGCCATCGCCGTTTAATCTGCCATTGTAGACTTCCACCCTCTCTTCTGCCATAAGTTCTATGGGTGGTATGCTGGCCAACACTAGGGCAGCATCCCTAGAGACAGTCCGGTAAGCACAACATACTCTCAGGGCCATTTTCCTTTGTACGGTTACCAAATTTTGTCTAATCACATGTTTTCTCAAAACCTTTGCCCAAATCGGGGCTGCGTAGAGCATTGTGGAGTGAACCACCGAGCAAAGAAGTTTTCGCTTACTACTGCGGGGTCCTCCTACGTTGGGCATTAATTTATCTAACGCTGCTGCAGTTTTCAGTGCTTTGGCTGCCACTGTGGTGACATGGCGATTAAAGGATAGGCTCTTGTAAAAGGTTACACCTAGATATTTGAGCGATTCCTTTGGGGTTATTTTTTCTCCTTTTATTTTAAATGAGATGGGTTTCGTTTTTCGTAGTCTAGTTAGCAATACAGCTTCTGTCTTTTCTGGTGCAAGCTTCAGATTCTTGATTTCCATCCATTTGTTCACCTGTTCAATGGCCTTGTTTGCTCTCGACATAGTTTCCATTTCCGTCTTCCCCGACACTACAAGTGCCAAATCATCAACGAAACCCACGATGTCCACACCTTCCGGTAGCTTTAGTCTGAGCACTCCGTCGTAAAGGACATTCCATAGTGTCGGTCCCAAAACAGAGCCCTGCGGCACCCCACTACAGACATCACGCTACACTAATTTGTTGTTTTCTTGGAGTACAACTTTCCTATTATGTAGGTAACTTCGTACCAGACGTAGCAGGTATGGTGAGATACCTCTTGCTGAGAGCTCCTCAAGAATGTTTTGCCAGGTAGCTGAGTTAAAAGCGTTGCTTACGTCAAGAGTGATAAGGGCACATACCTTTCTAGTTCTCTGTGTGCCCGCTTGTGATTTTTTTGCTACTTCAATGACTTTCGCTATAGCGTCTACTGTTGATTTTCCCTCTCGGAAGCCATATTGTTTTTCTGACAGTTGTTTACCTGACGTTCTAGTTTTAGTCTGCAAAGTATCAGGTGTTCCAAGAGTTTGCCTAAAACATCTAAGAGGCAGAGGGGCACATATGAGAAAGGTTCCTGTGGTGCTTTATCACCTTTCTTAATTAGCACCAGCTTGGCTTTTTTCCAGTCGTCGGGAAAGATCCCATCGCTAACTATATGGTTCATTATGTTTAGGACATATGTTGGGAACTTATCCACTGCGGCTTTTAGAGCCTCAGGTGGTAGTCCGTCTAGTCCTGGCGCTCTATCATTGCGAATACGTTGGCTGGCTCTTAGTAATTCATCTTCCGTAAATAGGACTACCTCCATCACGTTGAGTTGCTCCCAGCTCGGCTCTTTATGAGTGGGGAACAGTGCGGCTACCACCTCCAACATCTTTTCCATCGGAACCTGTTAAATTGGGTGCCTTATTTTCAGTCCTCGCATTGCGATTTTATACGCATTCCCCGAGGTATCTTTGTTAATTTTTTCGCACAGGTTTTGCCAGTGAAGACGTTTAGAAGCGTTTATTTTGTGTCTGAGAGACTTTTTGGCAGTTACATATTCTTGTCTGTATTTTTCCCTGAGAACTAGGTCTCAATTATTTCTTCCTTTGCGCAGATATATGCGTCTAGACGCAATGCAAGCTGCCCTTGAGGAAGCGATTTCATCGTTCCACCAATAGACACGTCTGGGTTTTACGAACCGCTTTTTTTGTGGGAATGTTGCCTCATATGCTTTGCTTAGTGTCATTACAAACGACTCTGCTGTACGGTCTTGTGACTTTATGATTTGTTCCTCAAGATTAAGGCAGAAGTTTTGTACTATTGCGGGCGTTGTTCTGGTGGGCCATCTCCTATTTCCCATGTACCTGGGGGAGATGCATGTTTGACAGTCTTTAATCGTGTAGAAGATATAATTGTGGTCACTTAAGGATTCCCTCTGTAGGACTTTCCAGTTTCCTATTTTGTTCGCTAAATTATTAGTTGTGGGTGTTAGGTCAATAATCGATTCGGACTCCCTGCGCTGGAAAGTTGGTTCATTTCCTTCATTTTTTATATTCAGGTCCATGGTAGAGATCCAGTCCATTACAATATCGCCACGTGGATCCATTTTTGGTGAGCCCCAATATGGTGATTTCGCATTAAAATCGCCGGCAATAGGTTTTGGTTTTCGTTAGCTTCGCATGGAGTCGCTCAGACAGACAAGACTAGACACACACGATTAAATAGGCAATACTAGACAGACAAGACTAGACAGACAAGATTAGACAGACAAGACTAGACAGACAAGACTAGAGAGACAAGACTAGACAAACAAGACCCGACAGACAAGACCAGACAGACAAGACTAGACAGACAAGACAAGACTAGACAGACAAGACTAGACAGACAAGACTAGACAGACAAGACTAGATAGACAAGACTAGACAGACAAGACTAGACAGACAAGACTAGACAGACAAGACTAGACAGACAAGACTAGACAGATAAGACTAGACAGACAACACTAGACAGACAACACTAGGCAGACAAGACTAGACAGACAAGACTAGACAGACAAGAGTAGACAGACAAGACTAGACAGACAAGACTAGACAGACAAGACTAGACAGACAAGACTAGACAGACAAGACTAGACAAACAAGACTAGACAGACAAGACTAGACAGATAAGACTAGACAGACAAGACTAGACAGACAAGACTAGACAGACAAGACTAGACAGACAAGACTAGACAGACAAGACTAGACAGACAAGACTAGACAGACAAGACTAGACAGACAAGACTAGACAGACAAGACTAGACAGACAAGACTAGACAGACAAGACTAGACAGACAAGACTAGACAGACAAGACTAGACAGACAAGACTAGACAGACAAGACTAGACAGACAAGACTAGACAGACAAGACTAGACAGACAAGACTAGACAGACAAGACTAGACAGACAAGACCAGACAGACAAGACTAGACAGACAAGACTAGACAGACAAGACTAGACAGACAAGACTAGACAGACAAGACTAGACAGACAAGACTAGACAGACAAGACTAGACAGACAAGACTAGACAGACAAGACTAGACAGACAAGACTAGACAGACAAGACTAGACAGACAAGACTAGACAGACAAGACTAGACAGACAAGACTAGACAGACAAGACTAGACAGACAAGACTAGACAGACAAGACTAGACAGACAAGACTAGACAGACAAGACTAGACAGACAAGACTAGACAGACAAGACTAGACAGACAAGACTAGACAGACAAGACTAGACAGACAAGACTGATCAGACCAGACTAGACAGACAAGACAGAACTAAATTGAAATTTTTTAACCTAGCGGAGCATTTTTGCAGACAGGAAGGTGCACATGGAGGTGTTGCTATTTACAGTAAGGAAGACATTAAATCTGGGAGTGATATTAACCGCATTGCTGTTCAGAAAATTTTTGAATGTGCCTCAATTGAAACCGTTTTTAATGGAGATGTTTTAATAATTGTCGGAATATACAGAGCCCCGTTAAAAGCTCCAATAGTTTAATGGATAAACTTCATGAATTTACTACTGATCCTTGCTCGTGAAAGAAAACAATTTATAATTGGAGTTGACTTCAATATAAACATCTTGACAAGAACAAACTTTATTAAACAGTTTGTTTGTTTATTTCAATCATTCAACGCAATCCATTTAGCCAACGCAGTTAGTCATCCAGAAACCGGGAAATGTATTGATAATATTATTGTTAATATTAAATGTGAATACAATTTTAAAACAATGAATTATATTATATCAGATCACTATGCCCAAATTCTTAGTTTAGCTGTGGAAAGGGATACCAGAGTGAATTATAAACAAATTAGATCCTTCAGTGATGATAACAGGAGATACCTAAGGGAGCTTATGGAGAAAGTTTCCTGGGACGATCTTCTTCTATGTGATTGCTGTGATATTATTTATCAATGGTATGTTTTTTCGAATATATTTTTTATCCAGTTTAATAAGGCATTCTCATTATTTACAATCAATATGAAACGGAAAATGCCTCAGATTTTCTCAAATCCCAACTTAATCAGCATTAAGAAGCATCTTGAGTTACTACAAACTATATCATACTATAACTGTGATTATAAGCGACCTTACAATAGACTACGCAGGGTTTACAATAATCTACTTACAAAAGAATAAAGAGACAATTTTAATAAGGAACTTAAAAGTGCACCAAATATTCAGAAGACAATATGGAGCATTGTTAGACAAATCACAGGCATAAAAAAGAAAAATATCTCATTCTGCGACACCTCTGAGGAACTACATTCCATTGCTACACGTATCAACAATTTCTTTGCTGATAAAGCTGAAAGCCTATCTAGTGTACAACCTAGGATACAATATGTGAACAAGATTTAAGTAACAGTCATACGATTTTCCTTAAACCAGTGACTGAGGAGGAGCTATACAATACGATAATTAGTTCAAAGAATAAAAAAACTGTGGGAGGCGATATTCCTTGTATTAAAAACTTAATCCGTTGCTCTATATAATTAATAATTCTTTTAAAATTGGTGTATTTCCGGATTTATTAAACGTGGCGTTAATCACCCCAATCTACAAAACCGGTGATAATGCGGATATTAATAACTACAGGCCGATAAGTATATTGTCATCGTTTTCAAAGATTTTTGAAAAATTGTTATGCGTCAGATTACTATCTTTTATGAATAAGCACGACATAATAAGCCAACAACAGCATGGTTTTGTCGGGGGTAAAAGCATACACACAGCATGCTACGAAATTATATCAGCCATAACGGACAATCTGGAAGCAAAAAATATACCATATGCAATGCTAGTGGATCTTTCTAAGGCTTATGACTTAGTAGACCATGCAATATTATAAAGATAAACTCTATAACTATGGAATTCGTGGAGTTGCACTGGATTTGCTCGAATCCTTATTCAATAGAATCATTTTTAAAAAACTTGAAACATCATACGGTAAAGTGAAATCTACTCCACGGTTGATTAATAGAGGTATTCCGCAAGGAAGTACTATCGGCCCTTTACTTTTCACAATTTACATCAATGATTAGGCCCAATTACCAATCATTCCTCGACACTCATTGGTTAACTATGCTGATGATACGTCTGTGCTAATAATAAACAAGAATGTAGAGGCTATCACCCACAATGCGAACCTGGTGCTGTTGGCATTATTATCATGGTTCAATGAGAATAGATTAATCTTGAATAACCAGAAAACAAAGGTAATTATTTTCAAAACAAAAAGATGCTTAGCCAAAAACCCACCCAGAGGGTACCATAATTGGAGATGAAATAATTAAAATGCAACAGGCAGCCAGGCTTCTAGGCATTCACATCGACGAAACATTGGACTGATCCTGTCATATTAATCATATCTTAATAAAGCTCAATAGATCAGTCTTTGCAATAAAAGTCCTCAGTAGATATGTTGATCCAAATGTCTTGAGAATAGTGTTTTTTGCGAATTTTCACTCGCACATTAAATTTGGTATCATCTTCTGGGGAATTGGAATCCATACAAAGAAAGTATTCAGAGTACAAACACAAGTTTCACGCATTTTACTTAATTTACCCTTTCGTGCGTCATGCAGGGGGCACTTTAAGAGAGCTAATATACTAAACTGTACGGGTATATACATATACGAAAGCACAATTTTTCTATTTAAACATTTGTTTGATGCTTTTATAAAACCTACGGCACAGAATTGATCTAAATGTCTTGAGAATTGTGTATTTTGCGAATTTTCACTCGCACATTAACTATACGGGATATAATACAGAGCTCTATCAATTTACAAGACATAATATATCAATGACTGAAAAGAGCTCTCCTTACAGCATCTTGAGAATCTATAACAGACTACCAAGGAAGATTAAACAAATTGACAATATCAAGAAGTTAAAGAAAGACCTGTTCACATATATAAACGATATGGAACCTTACAATTTCGATGAATTTTAGTCCTCAGGGAACAATTCATAATGTTTGATTCTTAATGAATTCACATTTTTATTAATTATGAACACATGTATTTGTTACATTTGTTCTACTTCTTCTATGAATTTCCTTTTGTTTTGACATATTTCATTAAGTGTATTGTTACCTGTAATAATGAAATAAATTATTTGATTGATTGATATAATTGACTAGACAGACAAGACAAGACAGACTAGACTAGACAGACAAGATTAAAAACAAAAACCATCTGCGAACGAGCCTGATCCTGCAAAAAATAAAAACAAAAAAAAAACATATAAACCGGAGAAGATAGCAGCTGGCCCGAACACAGAAGTAAATAATGATAACTGCGAAACACAGCGACACCAGAAAAGGAGTACGCGGAAGTCTAATGTTACTGTTGGAACTAATGATGATACAGCCTTAAAAAAAGCTGTTATGAGATATGCCCATATACATGTTTATGGACTTGACCCGAAATTATCAGAAAATGATGTAATTAACTATCTACACAACAAATCGTTTCATCAGCTGATATGTACTTAACTATTGTCAAGACACCCAGATGAGTATTCCTCATTCAAAGTCTCCGTGCCAAGAGAAGACCTAGAGAACCTTAGGAAACCCGAAGTATGGCCTATAAATACTTGTTTAAATCATTTTTTGCTAAGACTAGAAAAGAAGATGGAGAAGAAATAACCCAGTGGGGAAGAAATTAACCGTTAATCCAACCAACTACAACGATAATTAACCAAAATACACAATCTCTAGGAAATTCCCTCCACAAGCTAGAATTCTTGCTAGAAAGAAACAAGTCAAGTTATTTTAACCGACCACTGAAAAAGCACTACTTAGCTAGAAACTATTGTAGATTGTAGATATGGTGGTGACGACTTGTACTGCGACCTTTATAGATCTATTGTACGCCACCCTCCTCCTCCAAGTATTGGTGTACTTACCCATTTAGAGCGCCTCCTCTAATCCTGATTCCTGTGTGTTCAAGCAGTGAGCCCCAAGGTACATCTGTCTTGCGGAGTAATGCTCCGCAGTCTTTGAGCAGATGATCAACAGATGTATGGGGCTTTCCTCTGCTGAGCCACAGAATCATCCTCCTCTAGGCCTAGGGCCTTGAGATGTTTCCTAAGTCTGCAATGTCCGGTCAGGGCTCCTGTCAGAATTCTGAGCTTGTTCCTGCTTAGTTTCAGGCAAGCTCCCGTTCTCTTCTGGTTAAAAGATCCCAGCAGCACTTTGGATTGCCTTAGCCCTGGAAGTTCTTTCCAGGTTTTCATCCATTTTCCTCTTATTTCTTCATCTAAACTTTTGCGGATGGTGTTCACGCTCTACCGCAAAAGGGTTCCGGACCTATAAAGGGGCTACTGGATCCCTTGTTTGCTAGGTGATCGGCTTCTTCGTTTCCGTCTATACCAGTGTGTCCTGGTACCCAGTATAGCGTTACTTTATTATCCCTGCCAAGCTTGTTCAGCTTCCCCACACAGTCCCATACCAGTTTGGATCTGATGGTGTATGAGCTAATAGCCTTGATGGCTGCATGGCTATCTGACAGGATAGCAATTCGTTTTTTGCGGTAATTCCTGTCGAGGTTAAACTGTGCACATCTTTCGATTGCGTGTACCTCTGCTTGGAAGATACTTGGGGATGTTCCCATGGATTCGAAGTATCTGGTACGAGGTCCAAACACTCCTGCACCAGTGCCTTCCTTTGTCTTCGAACCATCTATATACCACTTGATTGCATTTTGCTCTATATGGTATGCTGAGGATTCGTCGCTCCAATCGGCTTTACTACTACACATTGCTGTGTAGTTTTTCTCGAAGTGGTATTTGCATATCATTTCGTCTTTTGGTACTTTCAGCCAGGGGATCTTGGCAGCGAGGCTGTTTCGGTCTCTGCTCCCGATTATTTTACCTCTGCCCATTCCTTCCTTGCTGAATCTTACGGTCGCCGATCTGGCGGCGCTCTCCACCACAAGGTGCAGCGAAGTCAGATCCAGCAGCAGCTCCAATGCTGCTGTCGGACACGACCCCATCGCCCCCGTGATGCAGACACACGCCGGTCTTTGAATCTTCTCAAGCTGTTTCCTCATAGGGGCCAGCTTGATTCTACTTCCCCACGCAACTGCCCCATAAGTGTTTGCAGGTCTCACTATCATGGTGTACATCCATCGCAGGATAGTGGGGTTACAACCCCACGTTTTTCCTGCCAGATTTCTGCACACCATTAGGGCGCGTTTGGCTTTACCTACCACTGCCTCAGCGTGTCTATTCCATAGGAGTTTGCTATCTAGTGTGATACCCAGATACCTTATCTCCTGTTGGTATTCTACTGCCTTCTCATCTATGAGTATAGAATGTAGGTAGTTTAGTTTTCTCCTACTAGTAAATGGTATCACCGTGGTTTTGCTCGGGTTGAGTTTCAGTCCCACTGTTTGACACCATCTACTAGTTACGTTGAGGCCTCTCTGAACAATTTCACAGGGCGTTCCCTCAAATTTCCCTCTAGCCATTATGACTATGTCATCGGCGTAACCTTTACATTTGATGTCTAGGTCGTTTAGCCTAACCAGTAGTTCATCAACTACCAGGCTCCACATTAGCGGTGATAGTACACCTCCCTGTGGGCACCCTCGAGTTATGGAGATTTTAATCATGTCTTTTCCCACTTGTGTCTCCGCCGTTCTAGTTCTCAGCATTTCCCCATCCACTTTGAAATAGTGCTGTCTTTATTCCTTCTTTCGAAGGCCGCCGAGGGACAGCCTCGTGTGAGGTGTGGTCAAAAGCTCCCTCTATATCCAAGAAGGCACATATCGCTACTTCCTTTGTCTCTAGTGCAGCTTCTATTTCGTTTGTCAGCTGATACAGGGCGCTTTCTGTGGATTTCCCTGCTCTGTAAGCATGCTGACTCCTGTGTAGTGGTGTACCTACCAGCACTATAGTCCTAAGATAATTATCAATCACCTTCTCCATTGTCTTTAACATAAAAGATGTTAGACTAATGGGTCTAAATGACTTCGGTTGAGTGGTGCCTTTCTTCCCCACCTTCGGTATAAATACCACCTTAGCCCTTCTCCATAGCTCCGGTATATATCCGAGCGCTAAGCTACTTCTAAAGATATTTAGAAGATACGGCATTAGTTCTCTCTCTCCCTTTTGTAGGAAGGCAGGAACTAGTCCATCCACACCTGGGGCCTTAAAAGGCTGGAAAGTGCCGATAGCCCATCTGATTCGGTTTTCCGTACAGATGGACGATGCCCTCTTCCAGTCGGCCCGACTTGGTTTCCGTGGTTGCATTAAGCCCTCGGTCTCCCTGTATCCTCTACATCCCGGAAAATGGGTTTATAGTAGGAGGAAAGCTCTTTGCTCTTCATCCTCCGTGAAGGTCCCATCCGGTTTCTTGAGAGTGGTTGTCATTTCCACTCTATCCTTCGCTAGTGCTTTGTGCAGTCTAGCTGCCACCGGCGTGGATTCTATGTTTTCACAGAAGGTCCTAAATTTTTCCCTTTTTGCCCTTCTGATCTCTTTGTTTTAGGTGGTAAGCACCTCAGAGTATTCTAGCCAATTTCCGTATTGCTTGGCTTTGTTGAAAAGCCTACGTACTTTTGCTCTTAATGTAGACAAATTTGTGTTCCACCATTTTTCGTCCTTATGCTCCTTCACGGTTTTTACCGGGCAGCTGGATTCAAATGCCGTGGTGATTGCTACATTTATTTCTCCTACAGTCTGCTCCAGCACGGTGTAGTGTTTGATACTACCCCGCACTGTCACCTGCTCTAGCTTTTCTTTTAGTTGGGAACTAAACATAGGCCACACAGTTTGTCTGGGGTTTCGAATGGGGGTGTTTTCCTCGCTCCTTCCAGCTCAAACTCAATGATCCTATGATCTGACATTGAGGGCTCACTTGAAACCCTCCACTTTTTAATTAGTTTACTTACGTTAGCGATACCTACCGTAATATCCAGTACCTCATTTCTGACTTTAGTGACAAATGTTGGTGTGTTACCAACGTTGTACACAATTAAGTTTTCTTTAATGAGGTATTCTAAAAGGTACTCACCCCTCTTATTAGTGTCCGTGCTGCCCCACATCTCATTGTGTGCGTTCGCGTCACATCCCAGGATGAGTGGCAGCCTTCTCCTAATACAGTGTTCCACCAGCTTTTGTACTTCAATGGGTGGTATGCTGTTACCATCGCCAGGGAATTATGCTGATGCGATCACTACTTCGCGGTGGATACCCTCGGTCTTGACGAGGGCCTGAATCGGTACTAAATCCCGCGTTATAAATTCTGAAAGACATAAGTAATTTATGCCATTTCTTACCATAATGCAAGTTCTAGGGGAGACCTCACGGCTGTCCCATACCAACTTACATTCCCTGTTGCTAAGGCCTCTGATCTTACCTTCGTAGGTCAAGGGTTCTTGAAGCAGCGCTAGCCCTAGGTGCTGCTTGGTGAACATCCTAGCCATCACAGCTGAAGCTGCTTTGGCATGGTGGATGTTTACTTGTTCTATTTTGGTGCGCCTGCTGGTCATTCTTGTTTTGTGGCAGGAGGCCGCAAGTCCTCCTCTCTTCCTACAAGAACATCTACCTCTGCCTCTGTAGACATGGCTGGACTGCTCATGTCTACGAGTGTGAGGTCAAGGTCGTCTTCCCGGGAATCCGGGCTGACTTCCTTGTTCTCTGTGTCGGTTAGTCCCGCACACATGGATTATTTTTACTTTAGGAATTCATATAAATCCCACGAGTAGCAAGGGAACTAAAGGTCCGCCACGTCAGAGCCCTGCTTGACATGGTAAGGCTTGATACCCTCTGAGGTCGCCAGGTATCAGAGGGGCTCCGTTAGCGATGACCGGTTGCCCTTGGCCACCAACCAGTCCTTCCGGCACGGGTCGCATGACACCTTGGATTAAGGGTTTGGAAGTTCTTGGTTGTTCGCTCTCCGCTGACCGCTCCGACCGGAGTTGTACTCTGGTCGGTAACGTCTAACGGTTTGTTGCGAAACTAAGCCCTCATACCACGACAAGGTAACTTCCAGAGTGAGGAAAGTTCCAGCTCGAAACTATCAGAATAAACCATTTTAAGCTGTCCTTCTTCTTCTGTAGAGAAGTTGGGGCATACGGAGCAGCTGCCATATACTGCAGAAACGGGACTACAACCAAACCAATGTATGACATAAATACCATCGCCGAAAAATATATTCTAGAATGCTGTGCAATTGAGACTATTATTAACAACAAAGCACTAATTATTATTGGAATCTACAGGGAACCATTAACAAGCAATGCTGCATTTATAGTTAAGTTACATGAACTCCTGTTGTTGTTATCAACCGAAAATAATCAATACATAATTGCGGGTGATTTTAATATAAACATTTTAAAGAATAACAGCATACGTCAGCAGTTCTTGTCATTACTAAAATCGTTCAATGCGGTACCTACAATTGAAAATATAAGCCATCCTTATTCTGGTTCCTGCTTGGATAATATAATTGTGAAATGTAGTTTCTCATATAATACTTTAACGAGAGATTACCAACTATCGGACCACTACACCCAACTACAATCATTGGAGTGTGGAAGTGAGGTCTCAAAGCACAACACTAGGCAAGTTGTGGCAAGAACTTTTAATGAGGAAAACATGTGTGAACATAGAAAACTAATGGAAAATATACTATGAGATGATGTATTCATAATTGATTATTTCAATCTCGATAATTAATGAACCGCATTCATGGATTTATTTTAAATGCCTTTTAGCGAGGCTTTTTCCAAAATACTTATTAAAACCAACCATGAACCCCGAAGGATTTTTACAAACCCGGATCCACAGAAGATGGAAACGAATCTAGTGCTACTCCAAACATTAACTCGTTCTAATCCTGCCCTGAAATGCCTATACAATAACCAGCAAAGAAAATTTATCAAAGTGCTACGTGGCGAGAAGAAACAAAGATTTAAAAAACAGCTGATCAATTCCCCTAACTTACAAAAGTCAACTTGGAATATTGTCCGTCAAATATCCAATACAAAAAGTAGAACTGAAAAATTTTGTAAACACAGAGTGGATCCACATAAAAGCGCTACGTATATTAACAACTTCTTTGTTAATAGATCTCGTAACTTTGCCTTATCCCAGCCTAATATTCAATATAAAGACAGTATACTGAATAATAATAGCTCGATGTTTCTTTTCCCAGTCAGCAGTGAAGAACTATATAACATAGTTATGAGCTTAAAAAGCATAAAAAGTGCAGGGTATGATGAAATTCCTATTATTGTTATAAAAAATTCGCTTCAGTACATACTGAGCACATCATAAAGAACTCAATGAAAAGTGGTAAATTCCCGGAAGAGCTAAAATTAGCGATGATCACTCCAATATATAAATCAGGCAATAAAAGTGACATTAACAACTACATACCGATATGTATTCTATCAGCCTTCTCTAAAAAAATTTTAAAAGTTCTTTCATTTTTAGACAAACACAACATAATAAGCCAACAACAACATGGGTTTATAAAAGGTCTATAAAGCTGGCACCCACCTCTTCAAAATTCAAATTTGATAACACCAGAATTATGTGCTCTTTATGTGCTAAATATGTGCAGCAATCGCGATTTTTGTGCTCGAAGCCTTCAATGAAAGAATCAAACTTTACTAGTGGGGGTCACAGTCAAGCTAGCACCCACCTATCCGAAGAATGGGATACCGATACCAAATTAGCACTAAAATTATGTGCTATTTATGTGATTTTCAAATACCCTAGAGCGAATTCGCTAATTCAACCCCTTGTGTGAGAAACTCACCCCCAACGGAATGTGCCATAAGAGTCGAAATCTATAATAATCTAGCAAACAAGTTTTAACCAACGCGATATTGTTGCAATAATTATGTGTTCTCCAGATATGATATTCCCGATTTTTGTGCTCCCACCCTTGTACGAAAAATTCACCTCGAACTCTATTAGCCTTAAGAGGTAAAATCTGTAATAATCGAGAAGAGAAATTTTAAATAACGCAAAATTATTTCTATAATTATGTGCTCTTCAGATATGCTATTTACGATTTTTGTGCTCAAACCCTTGTGCGAAAACTCACCCCGAACGGAATGAGCCATATGAGGTGAAACCTATAATAATCGAGCACACAAGTTCTAAACAATGCGATATTGTTGCAATGATTATATGTTTTCCAGATATGATATTCGCGATTTTTGTGCTCGCACCCTTGTACGAAAAATTCACCCCGAACTCTATTAGCCTTAAGAGGTAAAATCTTTAATAATCGAGAACAGAAATTTTAAATAAGGCAAAATTATTTCAATAATTATGTGCTCTCCAGATATGCTATTTACGATTTTTGTGCTCAAACTCTTGTGCGAGAAACTCACCCCGAACGGAATGAGCCATAAGAGGTGAAATCTATAATAATCGAGCACACAAGTTCTAAACAACGCGATATTGTTGCAATGATTATGTGTTTTCCAGATATGATAGTCGCGATTTTTGTGCTCGCACCCTTGTACGAACAATTCACCCTGAAATATATGAGCCATCGGCATCATAAATTTTCTGCAACTACCAATCAAAAGACGAATGTCTGGTGAAGGGACAGGTCATTACAGCACTCCGGAAAAACAAATCGTGGGTCGAGTATGACGATTTGAAAGAAAGAGGGAAACCAAGAAACGTAGACTTCAAGGTGCCACCACATCTCATTGTGTACACCATTTGATTATATATACATATATATATATATATACATATATATACGTACATATATATATATATATATATATATATATATATATATATAGTGATTTCTATGGGTGTCAAATTTATCAACACAATTAGCATAATTGGCATTATTTAAGAAATTTTTCATGACTATAAGTGGACTTAGGCCACTTTCAAAAACAATGCAATAACGTTTTCAAATCTTTAGAAGCCGCAAGTCTATAGGTAAAGTAAATTTGCCTCAACAATAATAAATGTATGCAATTTATCTTACAATTTATACTTTAAAATAACTATGGTTCTAAAAATAGTACTTACTTACTTAAGTACTTATATTTTGGATTTGTAAGTGGTCTCGTTTTTTATATAGTGGGGCTAACTTATTGTTATTGTGGTTATTACTAAAGTTTCTCGGTATTCCGCATTGCTGAGATAAATCCAATGTTTTCAATGGTGCATCCACGTTCGTTGTAGTTTTGTAAAATAACTTATATGGATCGCTTTCCTAAAATCTAATCCAACATATTTCAGACCAATTTACTCTTTCACCATCAGTTTTTTCCAGCCTTTTAAAAATCGCGTTCACCGTAGTTCAAATGCACTCACATTTTACTACAGTTACTTATTCTTCTGAACTCATTCTTCTGAATTTTTTTATGGCTTTTTATGGCTAAGAGTGTGAACCTGTGTAAGTTCTGTGAACCTCTGGATATAATGGTTTCATCCCAGACATACATGTGAACAGTTCTGAGTGAATTTTTTGTACAGGGGTGCGAGTACAAAAATCGCGAATATCATATCTGAAGGGCACGTAATTTTTCCAATAACTTAGCGTCATTTAAAGTTTATGTTCTCGATTATTAAAGATTTCACTTCTTAAGGCTAATACAGTTCGGGGTGCAATTTTCGTATAAACGTGCGAGCACAAAAAATACGAATAGCATATCTCGAGAGGACATTATTATAGCAATAATTGTGATTCGGTTAAAATTTCTTTGCTCTATGGCTCATACTGTTTGGGGTGAATTTTTCGTACAAGGGTGGGAGCACAAAAATCGCTAATACCATACCTAGAGAGCACATAATTATTGCAACTATTTCGCGCCGGTTAAAATTTATATTCTCGATTATTAAAGATTTGACTTCTTAAGGCTAATAGAATTGAGGTGAATTTCCCGTACAACGGTACGAACACAAAACTCTTAAATAGCATATCTGGAGAGCACATAAATATTGAAATAATGCGTTATTTAAAATTTCTGTTCTCGTTAATTAAAAATTTTACCTCTTAAGGCTAATAGAGTTCGGGGTGAAATTGTTGTTCATGGGTGCGAGCACAAAAATCACGAATGTCATATCTGGATAGGACATTCTTATTGCAACAATTTAGATTCCGTTAAAATCCCTGTGCTCTATTATTATAGATTTCACCTCTTATGGCTCATTCCATTCGGGGAGTTTATCGCACAAGGGTTTAAGAACAAAAATCGTAAATAGCATATCTGGAGAGCACATCATTATTGCAACAATTTGGCGTCATTTAAAATTTGTGTTCTCGTTTATTAAAAATTTCACCTCTTATGGCTTATATATTTCGGGGTGAATTTCTCGTACAAGGGTGCGAGCACAAAAATCGCGAATTATATATCTCTAGAACACATAATTATTGCAACAATATCGCGTCAATTAAAATTTTTGTGAGCCAATATTATAGATTTCATCTCTTAGGGCTCTTGCAGTTTGGGCTGAATTTTTCCTACAAGGGTTTGAGAACAAAAATCGAAAATAACATATCTGGAGAGCACATAATTATTGAAACAATTTTGCGACATTTAAAATGTATGTTCTGTATTATTAAAATTTTACCTCTTAAGGCTAATACAGTTCAGTGTGAGTTTTTCGTACAAGGGTGCGAAGACAAAAATCGTGAATAGCATATCTGGAGAACACATAATTATTTAAATAATTTTGCGTTATTTGAAATTTCTTTTCTCGATTATTAAAGATTTTACCTCTTAAGGCTAATAGAGTTCGGGTGAATTTTTCGTACAACGGTGCGAGCACAAAAATCGCGATATCATATCTGCAATAACAATATCGCGTTGGTTAGAACTTGTGTGCTCGATTATTATAGATTTCACCTCTTATGGTCCATTCTGTTCGGGATGAGTTTTCTCACAAGGGTTTGAGCACAAAAATCGTAAATAGCATATCTGAAGAGCACATAATTATTGAAATAATTTTGCGATATTTAAAATTTCTGTTCTCGAATATTAAAGATTTTACCTTTTAAGGCTAATAGAGTTCGAGGTGAATTTTTCGTACAAGGGTGGGAGCACAAAAATCGAGAATATCATATCTGGAGAACACATAATTATTGCAACAATATTGCGTTGGTTATTAACTTGTTTTGAGATTATTTGAGTATCGAGTATTAACTCGTTTGCTCGTTTATTATAGATTTTGCCTCTAATGGCTGATTCCGTTCGGGGTAAGTTTCTCGCACAAGGGGTTGAGTTAGCGAATTCGCTCTAGGGTATTTGAAAAGCACATAAATAGCACATAATTTTAGTGCTTATTTGGTATCGGTATCCCAATTTTTCGGATGGGTGGGTGCTAGCTTGACTGTTAAGCTAGCACCCCCACTAGTATTATTATTTTTTATTATTATATTTATTAAATCTTAATAAACTTATATAATAATAATAATATAAACTTATATAATATTATAATATTATTATTATTATATTATATAAGTTTGATTCTTTCATTGAAGACTTCGAGCACAAAAATAGCGATTGCAGCACATAATTAGCACATAAAGAGCACATAATTCTGGTGTTATCAAATTTGAATTTTGAAGAGGTGGGGGTGCCAGCTTTATAGACCTGTTTATAAAAGGGAAGGGCGTAGATATAACATGGTACAATTTTGTGGATGGTGTAACAGAGCATCTGGAATCTCGGAAGGTCCCTTGTGGCATGCTTATCGACCTATTCAAAACCTATGATCTAGTAAATCTTAATAAATTGCTAAGTAAATTAGCCAAATACGGTTTAAGAGGTATAGGTATAGTACTGGAATGAATTTCAAATTTGTTTAATATTAATTTTCAGCCCAAATATTGTCTTGTTTGTCGAAACTATTCTTCTAAAACCGTTTTATGTCACATTGTCTTCTTCTTCATCTTCATAATAGCACTACAACCGATTGCCGGTCTGGGCCTCCTTCAGCATTTTTCTCCAAGCGGACCTATCACTCGCCAACGTTCTCCAGTCCCGTACTTGAAGTTCTTGTAGGTCAGTTGTTACCGCATCCTTCCATCTCCCTCTTGGCCTTCCGGCCCTTCTCCTTCCCTCTGGTTGGCCATTGAACAACTTTTTCGGAACCCTATGATCACCCATTCTCTGCATGTGTCCGAGCCATCTCAATCTTGCCACCTTGATGAAACTCACAATATCTGGTTGATTGTAGAGCTGATATAGTTCGTGATTATATCTTCGGCGCCAGATTCCTCGTTCTTGGGTCGCTCCAAATATTGCACGTAGCATTCTTCTCTCAAATACACTTAAAGCCTGTTCTTCGCTCTGTGTTAAGCTCCATGCTTCTGCACCATAGGTTACCACCGGTCTTATCAGTGACCTGTACAGTGTGCACTTATGCTTGGGGTGGATTGTTTTGGACCTAAAAAGTTTAAGTAGCCCATAATAGCACCTGTTACCAAGAGTTATCCGCCTTCTAATCTCCTCGCCCATCCGGTTTACGCTGTTCAGTTGCGAGCCCAAGTATACAAATGTATCTACTGTGTCAAAGTGCTTTCCGTCTAGTTCTAGCGTTGGTCCTACCTTCCGATGAGTTTCGTTAGCCACCATGTATTTCGTTTTGTTTACGTTGACAGTAAGTCCTAGGTTTGTGCTTTCCGTCTAGTTCTAGCGTTGGTCTTACCTTCCGATGAGTTTCGTTAGCCACCATGTATTTCGTTTTGTTTACGTTGACAGTGAGTCCTAGGTTACTTGCTTCCTTCTCCAGCAGCGAGTAAATAGTTTTGGTCGCCTGTTCGCTTCTGCAAATTATATCAATGTCGTCTGCGTAAGCCAATAGTTGTGTTGACTTAAAGTACACAGTGCCGTTAGTATCCACTCCACTACTCCTAACGGCCTTTTCTAGTACGATGTTAAACAGTAAAGTTGCCAGTGGGTCTCCCTGTCGTAGTCCTTCCTCTGTTATAAAAGTCTCAGACAACTTGTTTCGTATTCTTACTACAGACGATACTTCAGACAGTGTTACTCTGGTTAGGGCTGTCAGTTTTTCAGGGAATCCGAAACTTGTCATTATCCCCCACAGTTTGTGTCTTATAACGCTGTCGTATGCTGCTCTGAAGTCCACGAATAGATGGTGTGTCGTGATATTGAACTCATAACATTTCTCCAGAATCTGCCTAATGCCAAACAGTTGGTCTGTGGTTGACCTGTTTGTGCGGAAACCGCACTGGTATTCCCCGATATTCTCTTCTGCGTATGGTAGTAAGCGATGGTACAACACATTAGCGAAGACAGCGTTATCCCCCTGTAGTTAGAACAATCTAACTTTTCACCTTTCTTGTACAATGGGCATATTATCCCTAGCTTCCATTCATCCGGTAGCTTTTCCGTTCTCCATATGTTTAATATGAGATCATGCATGCACGATATTAGGGCTCTACCTCCATACTTCAACAATTCTCCTGGATTGCCATCTGCACCTGGCGCCTTATTGTTCTTGATCCTGCGCACTGCAGTCTGTACTTCTTCTAAGGTGGGTTCCTCCACTTGCTCAGTCCCTAATATTTATGTTGATGTTGATGCTGGCGTTATACTTTCCTCTTGGACTACGCGAGTGTTCTGGTTGAGAAGGTCCCTGAAGTACTGACCCCACCTCTTGATACACTTTTCTGTGTGTCCGATTACTCTGCCGTCCTTATCCTTACACAGAAGTGGCAGCTGTTTGTAGCCAAGTCTCGCATTTCTGACCTTTTGATAGAGTCCCCGAGTTTCGTTGGCATTACTCATTCTTTCTATTTCCGCGAAATCTTCTTCATCTTTTTCAGATTTCTTTCTTCGGAAGAGTTTTTTCTCAACTTTCCGTTTGTTTCGATAATCCTCTACATTCGCTCTAGTATTTCGTTGTATTACTTTTTCTCTGGCTTTGTTCTTCTCTGTCAGAGCTTCCTTGCATTCTTCATCGAACCAGTTATTACGCCTTTGTCCTTTCTTCCACCCCACAACCTCTGCTACTGTATCTTCGATGTCCTTCTTGATCTTTTGCCACGCTTCATTGACCTCTACTAGAGCGTTTTCTGGCCGTTTGGATATTCGTTCCTGCATTTGGTACTGAAATCTCTCTTTCATCTCATCGGTTTTGAATTTTTCCAGATCGTATCTCTTAACTGCCGGCTGTTGTGTGCGTTGACAATCAATTCTAGCCCTAAGCACCGCCCTTACCAAATAATGATCCGAATCTACATTGAGGCCTCGACAGGCTCTTACATCCAGGATATTTGAACAGTATCCCAGCTATCATCACATGGTCTATCTGGTTCAATACTCTACCACCTGGTGATTTCCATGTGGCTTTGTGAATATTTTTGTGTGGGAAATATGTGCTACTGACTACCATGTTGTTGGTCGTCGCAAAGTCTATCATCCTACTTCCGTTTTCATTAGTCTCAGCATGAAGACTGTCCAGTCCGATTGTCGGTCGGTATATCTCCTCGCGTCCCACTTTAGCATTAAAATCAAGATGATTTTGATATCTCCTTCTGGCGCATCACGATATGCTTTCTGCAGTTCCTCGTAAAATTGGTGCTTCACGTTTTCTTCCTTGTCCTCAGTTGGTGCGTGGACATTAATCAGGGTAACGTTTCTAAATTTCCCTCTTAGCCTTATGGAGCATAATCGTTCACTTATTGGGTTAAAACCAATTATTGCCTCTCTGGCCTTTCCTGTGACAATAAAACCCACTCCAAATTCCTTTTTGTCGCCTGTTTTACCACTGTAGTAAAATGAGTACTCCTTACTAGTTAGTAAGTTCTTTCCAGGCCACCTTGTTTTTTGAACAGCAGTTATGTCCATTCCGCCGATTTTTAAGGCATCCGTTAAGGTTCTCAACCCACCAGGCCTCGATAAAGTTACAACATTCCACGATGCAATTTTCCAATCGTTCTCCCTTTTCCGTTGCTTGTGTCGTTGCCGTATTTCCAGTCCATTCCGAGGCATTATTGAAGGTTTCATAACAGGTTTTGTTTTATGGTGCTGGTTGTTAACCACACGCCCAACCCCCTGATGATCGGAGGACCATTTCTCCCGCTCTCGCTAGCCCTGACCACCCTTACCATCCATACGGGTTGGTTACCGCATCTCAGGCTAGAGTGGTCAGGTTACCAGGGTTCACCAGACGTGGAGGTGAGAGTCGGAATTGGGTAGGAGAGGCTATGCGACAAACTCTTTCAGTGCGAATGTCGTGTGGTGCGCATGCCCTACCCCCTTTGAACCCCTTGTCGCACTGTCTATCTAGCTTTATATAATTTTCAGTTTATCTATACTTGACTCATTTAATCTTCTGCAGTTTATCTATACCCGACTCATTTAATCTCGTCTACACTAAAATATTTTGTTCTCTGAATTAAAAAACTCACTATGTTTTTATCACTAATTGTTTGAAATTCCTTCAAAATAAAAATAAATTAGCCGAATGGCTATGTCAATTCTACCGTAAGGATAGTTAAGATAGGCATTCCACAAGGTAGTACTATGGGTTTACTTCAATTTACAATGTTTATAAATGACTTACCGCAATCATCCATCGAACTACAATATTTAATTCTAAATTTTGCAGATGACACGACCTTTTTAGTAAATAATAATACTGTAAACAACATAGAACCGAACGCAAATTTAGCTATGTCATCAATCCTTTATTGGCTTTTAAGTTATAGCTTATTAATTAATAAGGACAAGACGAATGTTATTATTAAAACAAAGCACCTTGTTTTATCCACAAGAAATTGAAATAAAAAAGAAAGTAATTCAACTACAATATTCATTGAAATTACTAAGCTTACATATAGACCATTCGCTGGACTGGACATCACACATCAGCTATTTAACCAAGAAGCTTAACAAAGCCACTTTTACAATAAGCTCCTTACGTCCATATGTAGATACAGATATCTTACGGTTAGTATATTTCGCAAACTTCCACTCTCTTCTTAGATATGGAATTGTGTTTTGGGGCAATGATTCCCACACAAGAAATGTGTTTAGAATACAAAAACAGGTCCTGCGTATCATAAACAATTTGAAGTTCAGAGAGTCATGCAGCGGGTATTTCAAAAAGGCCAATATACTAACGACTACGGGAACTTATATCATCGAGAGTGTCATTTTCATGTTTAAACATAGACACCTTTTTCTCGCTTCCTTAAACCAACTCTAAGAGAAACAAGATATAACAGACAACTCTACGAAGCACCAGAGCATAAGTTGACAATGACTGAAGGGTTTTTTTCAGTCATTGTTAACTTGTGCTATGGTACTTCGTAGAGTTCTCTGTTATATCTTGTTCCACTTAGAGTTGGTTTAAGGAAGCGAGCAAAAGGTGTATATGTTTAAACATGAAAATGACACTCTCGAAGATATAAGTTATCCCATATCCCATACAGCAACATTAAATTATATAACCTACTTCCAGAGGATATCAAACTATTAGTAAATTTAAAACAGTTAAAGAAAAAATTATTCAATCTAATCAACGAGATAGAACCCGACAACCTAGAAGAAATTATTAAGTTTGAATAGCGATTTATGGGTTATTATGTACGTTATATGTGTTTATTCACATAGGTATATATATATATATATATATATATCTAATATATGTATATATATATATATATATATATATATATATATATATATATATATATATTCGTTTTTTGCATGCATGCTATGTAATATTTGGCAGTTCTTTGACACATTTCACTTAGTGTAATTGTTTATACTTAAATAATGGAATAAAATGTTTGACTTGATTTGATTAGACAGACAAGACTAGACAGATAAGACTATGCAGACAAGGCTAGACAAACAAGACCAGGCAGACAAAACTAGACAGACAAGCATTGATCATTTTATTGTATTTAACTTTCTAAGTAATAGAATCAATAACACTCATTGAATTTTCCGCGAGGATTGCCTACGTAAATGGATCTATAGCGCTTTCAAGTGTGCATTCGGGAGGCAATAATCTAACTTTTATTGTTGCACTTAACTTTTCGATTGCGGTTCGAATCGGCGGCTCGAATATTTGCTCAATGTAGAAAGTGGATTTCATGCCATCAAAGTTCCCACAAGCGACTTTAAACAATTACAAAGGTTTGACTGAACCCGGAGCCAGGTATTCACAGCCCGGCGCATTCGCCAATTAAATTGCGTTGAAACAAATGGGAATTAAACAATCATTATAATGCGGGATTAGGTTATTATGACTAACAAACTGTTCGAGTAAGTTTATAGATTAGGGTTGTTATTGCATACAAGCGTTTGGAACTATAATTACGTAATCAATTCGTTATGGTTTTTCTTCTCTAGAGTTAATGTTTCGGGAACTTTCCTCCTGAGTGCTTATTAGGAATCATTTTTTACCAAAAAATATTAAGCTTTGATTACAGGATATTACGCTGTGATTATATGGGAATTAAACAAACATTACAATACGGGATTAGGTAATTACGTCTAACAAACAGTTCGAGGAAGCTTATAAATTATGGTTACTATTACAAGCAACATATTATAATTAACGATCGGAACTATAATTACATAATCAATTCTTTATGTTTATTCTTCTTTTGAGTTAATGTTTCAGAAATTTTCCTCTTCTGTTCTTCTTATATTAATCATTTTACCTAAAAGTATTATGCGTTAAATACATTATAGGGCCTTAAAATATTAGGCCTTAATTAAAAATATGTTACGTTGTTGTTCTATATTACAACTGTTATTATTTATATTATAAAAATATTACGATGTTATTTTTTAAATTATAAGGACATTACGCTGTTATTATTTATATTATAAAGCTATTATGGTGTTATTATGTATAACAAATATATGACATGTAATAAGACTTTGAGTTGTTGGGGACTCCTTACCATTTATATTGTTTTTTTCTCCGGCTTTTAATAAAGGGGAACAGCGGACTGGATGCGAGTCTGGAACGGTTTTCCCATTTTCTGGAACATTATTCTTCCTGTCTGGTACAATCTGGCTTATGAGACACGCAGGCAAAAACGAACTCCACTGCGAATCTGCTCGATCCATTTTCAGGACGACGGAGATCATTTGTCAACCAGCTAGCAGTTAATTTCGGGACAAACTTTCATTTTCTTCCAGCAATCAATTGTCCAGATCAGGGGTCGGCAGACTTACAAGTGAGAAGAGACAAGTTGTCATGGCAACGGGATAACAAAAGTATTAAAGAATCGATATTTTTGAAAATACCGCCATTTTTCTGAGACGCTATTATATCTTATCTTCTCTGTTTCGTATCGTGTGTGTCCAGTCTTGTCTGTCTAGTCTTGTCTGTCTAGTCTTGTCTGTCTAGTCTTGTCTGTCTAGTCTTGTCTGTCTAGTCTTGTCTGTCTAGTCTTGTCTGTCTAGTCTTGTCTGTCTAGTCTTGTCTGTCTAGTCTTGTCTGTCTAGTCTTGTCTGTCTAGTCTTGTCTGTCTAGTCTTGTCTGTCTAGTCTTGTCTGTCTAGTCTTGTCTGTCTAGTCTTGTCTGTCTAGTCTTGTCTGTCTAGTCTTGTCTGTCTAGTCTTGTCTGTCTAGTCTTGTCTGTCTAGTCTTGTCTGTCTAGTCTTGTCTGTCTAGTCTTGTCTGTCTAGTCTTGTCTGTCTAGTCTTGTCTGTCTAGTCTTGTCTGTCTAGTCTTGTCTGTCTAGTCTTGTCTGTCTAGTCTTGCCTGTCTAGTCTTATCTGTCTAGTCTTGTCTGACTAGTCTTGTCTGTCTAGTCTTGTCTGTCTAGGCTTGTCTGTCTAGTCTTGCCTGTCTAGACTTGTCTGTCTAGACTTGTCTGTCTAGTCTTGTCTGTCTAGTCTTGTCTGTCTAGTCTTGTCTGTCTAGTCTTGTCTGTCTAGTCTTGTCTGTCTAGTCTTGTCTGTCTAGTCTTGTCTGTCTAGTCTTGTTTGTCTAGTCTTGTCTGTCTAGTCTTGTTTGTCTAGTCTTGTATGTCTAGTTTTGTCTGTCTAGTCTTGTCTGTCTAGTCTTGTCTGTCTAGTCTTGTCTGTCTAGCCTTGTCTCTCTAGACTTGTCTGTCTAGTCTTGCCTGTCTAGTCTTGTCTGTCTAGACTTGTCTGTCTAGTCTTGTCTGTCTAGTCTTGTCTGTCTAGTCTTGTCTGTCTAGTCTTGTTTGTCTAGTCTTGTCTGTCTAGTCTTGTCTGTCTAGTCTTGTCTGTCTAGTCTTGTCTGTCTAGACTTGTCTGTCTAGTCTTGTCTGTCTAGTCTTGTCTGTCTAGTCTTGTCTGTCTAGTCTTGTCTGTCTAGACTTGTCTGTCTAGTCTTGTCTGTCTGGTCTTGTCTGTCTAGTCTTGTCTGTGTAGCCTTGTCTGTCTCTTCTTGTCTGTCTAGTCTTGTCTGTCTAGTCTTGTCTGTCTAGTCTTGTCTGTCTAGTCTTGTCTGTCTAGTCTTGTCTGTCTAGTCTTGTCTGTCTAGTCTTGTCTGTCTAGTCTTGTCTGTCTAGTCTTGTCTGTCTAGTCTTGTCTGTCTAGTCTTGTCTGTCTAGTCTTGTCTGTCTAGTCTTGTCTGTCTAGTCTTGTCTGTCTAGTCTTGTCTGTCTAGTCTTGTCTGTCTAGTCTTGTCTGTCTAGTCTTGTCTGTCTAGTCTTGTCTGTCTAGTCTTGTCTGTCTAGTCTTGTCTGTCTAGTCTTGTCTGTCTAGTCTTGTCTGTCTAGTCTTCTCTGTCTAGTCTTGTCTGTCTAGTCTTGTCTGTCTAGTCTTGTCTGTCTAGTCTTGTCTGTCTAGTCTTGTCTGTCTAGTATTGTATGTCTAGTCTTGTCTGTCTAGTCTTGTCTGTCTAGTCTTGTCTGTCTAGACTTGTCTGTCTAGTCTTGTCTGTCTAGTCTTGTCTGTCTAGTCTTGTCTGTCTAGTCTTGTCTGTCTAGTCTTGTCTGTCTAGACTTGTCTGTCTAGTCTTGTCTGTCTAGTCTTGTCTGTCTAGTCTTGTCGGTCTAGCCTTGTCTGTCTAGTCTGGTCTGTCTAGTCTTGTCTGTCTAGTCTTGTCTGTCTAGTCTTGTCTGTCTAGTCTTGTCTGTCTAGTCTTGCCTGTCTAGTCTTGTCTGTTTAGTCTTGTCTGTCTAGTCTTGTCTGTCTAGTCTTGTCTGTCTAGTCTTGTCTGTCTAGTCTTGTCTGTCTAGTCTTGTCTGTCTAGTCTTGTCTGTCTAGTCTTGTCTGTCTAGTCTTGTCTGTCTAGTCTTGTCTGTCTTTTTTTGTCTGTCTAGTCTTGTCTGTCTAGTCTTGTCTGTCTAGTCTTGTCTGTCTAGTCTTGTCTGTCTAGTCTTGTCTGTCTAGTCTTGTCTGTCTAGTCTTGTCTATCTAGTCTTGTATGTCTAGTCTTGTCTGTCTAGTCTTGTCTGTCTAGTCTTGTCTGTCTAGTCTTGTCTGTCTAGTCTTGTCTGTCCAGTCTTGTCTGTCTAGTCTTGTCTGTCTATTCTGTCTAGTCTGTCTAATATGTCTAGCCTTGTCTGTCTAGTCTTGTCTGTCTAGTCTTGTCTGTCTAGTCTTGTTTGTCTAGTCTTGTCTGTCTAGTCTTGTCTGTCTAGTCTTGTTTGTCTAGTCTTGTCTGCCTAGTCGTGTCCATCTAGTCTTGTCTATCTAGTCATGTCTGTCTAGTCTTGTCTGTCTAGTCTTGTCTGTCTAGTCTTGTCTGTCTAGTCTTGTCTGCCTAGTCGTGTCCATCTAGTCTTATCTGTCTAGTCTTGTCTGCCTAGTTGTGTCCATCTAGTCTTGTCTGTCTAGTCTTGTCTGTCTAGTCTTGTCTGTCTAGTCTTGTCTGCCTAGTCATGTCTGTCTAGTCTTGTCTGTCTAGTCTTGTCTGTCTAGTCTTGTCTGTCTAGACTTGTCTGTCTAGTCTTGTCTGTCTAGTCTGTCTAGTCTTGTCTGTCTAGTCTTGTCTGTCTAGTCTTGTCTGTCTAGTCTTGTCTGTCTAGTCTTGTCTGTCTAGTCTTGTCTGTCTAGTCTTGTCTGTCTAGTCTTGTCCGTCTAGTCTTGTCTGTCTAGCCTTGTCTGTCTAGTCTTGTCTGTCTAGTCTTGTCTGTCTAGTCTTGTCTGTCTAGTCTTGTCTGTCTAGTCTTGTCTGTCTAGTCTTGTCTGTCTAGTCTTGTCTGTCTAGTCTTGTCTGTCTAGTCTTGTCTGTCTAGTCTTGTCTGTCTAGTCTTGTCTGTCTAGTCTTGTCTGTCTAGTCTTGTCTGTCTAGTCTTGTCTGTCTAGTCTTGTCTGTCTAGTCTTGTCTGTCTAGTCTTGTCTGTCTAGTCTTGTCTGTCTAGTCTTGTCTGTCTAGTCTTGTCTGTCTAGTCTTGTCTGTCTAGTCTTGTCTGTCTAGTCTTGTCTGTCTAGTCTTGTCTGTCTAGTCTTGTCTGTCTAGTCTTGTCTCTCTAGTCTTGTCTGTCTAGTCTTGTCTGTCTAGTCTTGTCTGTCTAGTCTTGTCTGTCTAGTCTTGTCTGTCTAGTCTTGTCTGTCTAGTCTTGTCTGTCTAGTCTTGTCTGTCTAGTCTTGTCTGTCTAGTCTAGTCTGTCTAGTCTTGTCTGTCTAGTCTTGTCTGTCTAGTCTTGTCTGTCTAGTCTTGTCTGTCTAGTCTTGTCTTTCTAGTCTTGTCTGTCTAGTCTTGTCTGTCTAGTCTTGTGTGTCTAGTCTTGTCTGTCTAGTCTTGTCTGTCTAGTCTTGTCTGTCTAGTCTTGTCTGTCTAGTCTTGTCTGTCTAGTCTTGTCTCTCTAGTCTTGTCTCTCTAGTCTTGTCTCTCTAGTCTTGTCTCTCTAGTCTTGTCTCTCTAGTCTTGTCTGTCTTGTCATGTCTCTCTAGTCTTGTCTCTCTAGTCTTGTCTGCCTAGTCTTGTCTGTCTAGTCTTGTCTGTCTAGTCTTGTCTGTCTAGTCTTGTCTGTCTAGTCTTGTCTGTCTAGTCTTGTCTGTCTAGTCTTGTCTGTCTAGTCTTGTCTGTCTAGTCTTGTCTGTCTAGTCTTGTCTGTCTAGTCTTGTCTGTCTAGTCTTGTCTGTCTAGTCTTGTCTGTCTAGTCTTGTCTGCCTAGTCTTGTCTGCCTAGTCTTGTCTGCCTAGTCTTGTCTGTCTAGTCTGTCTAGTCTTGTCCGTCTAGTCTTTTCTGTCTAGTCTTGTCTGTCTAGTCTTGTCTGTCTAGTCTTGTCTGTCTAGTCTTGTCTGTCTAGTCTTGTCTGTCTAGTCTTGTCTGTCTAGTCTTGTCTGTCTAGTCTTGTCTGTCTAGTCTTGTCTGCCTAGTCTTGTCTGTCTAGTCTTGTCTGTCTAGTCTTGTCTGTCTAGTCTTGTCTGTCTAGTCTTGTCTGTCTAGTCTTGTCTGTCTAGTCTTGTCTGTCTAGTCTTGTCTGTCTAGTCTTGTCTGTCTAGTCTTGTCTGTCTAATCTTGTCTGTCTAGTCTTGTCTGTCTAGTCTTGTCTGTCTAGTCTTGTCTGTCTAGTCTTGTCTGTCTAGTCTTGTCTGTCTAGTCTTGTCTGTCTAGTCTTGTCTGTCTAGTCTTGTCTGTCTAGTCTTGTCTGTCTAGTCTTGTCTGTCTAGTCTTGTCTGTCTAGTCTTGTCTGTCTAGTCTTGTCTGTCTAGTCTTGCCTGTCTAGTCTTATCTGTCTAGTCTTGTCTGACTAGTCTTGTCTGTCTAGTCTTGTCTGTCTAGTCTTGTCTGTCTAGGCTTGTCTGTCTAGTCTTGCCTGTCTTGACTTGTCTGTCTAGACTTGTCTGTCTAGTCTTGTCTTTCTAGTCTTGTCTGTCTAGTCTTGTCTGTCTAGTCTTGTCTGTCTAGTCTTGTCTGTCTAGTCTTGTCTGTCTAGTCTTGTCTGTCTAGTCTTGTCTGTCTAGTCTTGTTTGTCTAGTCTTGTATGTCTAGTTTTGTCTGTCTAGTCTTGTCTGTCTAGTCTTGTCTGTCTAGTCTTGTCTGTCTAGCCTTGTCTCTCTAGACTTGTCTGTCTAGTCTTGCCTGTCTAGTCTTGTCTGTCTAGACTTGTCTGTCTAGTCTTGTCTGTCTAGTCTTGTCTGTCTAGTCTTGTCTGTCTAGTCTTGTTTGTCTAGTCTTGTCTGTCTAGTCTTGTCTGTCTAGTCTTGTCTGTCTAGTCTTGTCTGTCTAGACTTGTCTGTCTAGTCTTGTCTGTCTAGTCTTGTCTGTCTAGTCTTGTCTGTCTAGTCTTGTCTGTCTAGACTTGTCTGTCTAGTCTTGTCTGTCTGGTCTTGTCTGTCTAGTCTTGTCTGTGTAGCCTTGTCTGTCTACTCTTGTCTGTCTAGTCTTGTCTGTCTAGTCTTGTCTGTCTAGTCTTGTCTGTCTAGTCTTGTCTGTCTAGTCTTGTCTGTCTAGTCTTGTCTGTCTAGTCTTGTCTGTCTAGTCTTGTCTGTCTAGTCTTGTCTGTCTAGTCTTGTCTGTCTAGTCTTGTCTGTCTAGTCTTGTCTGTCTAGTCTTGTCTGTCTAGTCTTGTCTGTCTAGTCTTGTCTGTCTAGTCTTGTCTGTCTAGTCTTGTCTGTCTAGTCTTGTCTGTCTAGTCTTGTCTGTCTAGTCTTGTCTGTCTAGTCTTCTCTGTCTAGTCTTGTCTGTCTAGTCTTGTCTGTCTAGTCTTGTCTGTCTAGTCTTGTCTGTCTAGTATTGTATGTCTAGTCTTGTCTGTCTAGTCTTGTCTGTCTAGTCTTGTCTGTCTAGACTTGTCTGTCTAGTCTTGTCTGTCTAGTCTTGTCTGTCTAGTCTTGTCTGTCTAGTCTTGTCTGTCTAGACTTGTCTGTCTAGTCTTGTCTGTCTAGTCTTGTCTGTCTAGTCTTGTCGGTCTAGCCTTGTCTGTCTAGTCTGGTCTGTCTAGTCTTGTCTGTCTAGTCTTGTCTGTCTAGTCTTGTCTGTCTAGTCTTGTCTGTCTAGTCTTGCCTGTCTAGTCTTGTCTGTTTAGTCTTGCCTGTCTAGTCTTGTCTGTCTAGTCTTGTCTGTCTAGTCTTGTCTGTCTAGTCTTGTCTGTCTAGTCTTGTCTGTCTAGTCTTGTCTGTCTAGTCTTGTCTGTCTAGTCTTGTCTGTCTAGTCTTGTCTGTCTTTTCTTGTCTGTCTAGTCTTGTCTGTCTAGTCTTGTCTGTCTAGTCTTGTCTGTCTAGTCTTGTCTGTCTAGTCTTGTCTGTCTAGTCTTGTCTGTCTAGTCTTGTCTATCTAGTCTTGTATGTCTAGTCTTGTCTGTCTAGTCTTGTCTGTCTAGTCTTGTCTGTCTAGTCTTGTCTGTCTAGTCTTGTCTGTCTAGTCTTGTCTGTCTAGTCTTGTCTGTCTAGTCTTGTCTGTCTAGTCTTGTCTGTCTAGTCTGTCTAGTCTGTCTAATATGTCTAGCCTTGTCTGTCTAGTCTTGTCTGTCTAGTCTTGTCTGTCTAGTCTTGTTTGTCTAGTCTTGTCTGTCTAGTCTTGTCTGTCTAGTCTTGTTTGTCTAGTCTTGTCTGCCTAGTCGTGTCCATCTAGTCTTGTCTGTCTAGTCATGTCTGTCTAGTCTTGTCTGTCTAGTCTTGTCTGTCTAGTCTTGTCTGTCTAGTCTTGTCTGTCTAGTCTTGTCTGTCTAGTCTTGTCTGTCTAGTCTTGTCTGTCTAGTCTTGTCTGTCTAGTCTTGTCTGTCTAGTCTTGTCTGTCTAGACTTGTCTGCCTAGTCTTGTCTGTCTAGTCTGTCTAGTCTTGTCTGTCTAGTCTTGTCTGTCTAGTCTTGTCTGTCTAGTCTTGTCTGTCTAGTCTTGTCTGTCTAGTCTTGTCTGTCTAGTCTTGTCTGTCTAGTCTTGTCCGTCTAGTCTTGTCTGTCTAGTCTTGTCTGTCTAGTCTTGTCTGTCTAGTCTTGTCTGTCTAGTCTTGTCTGTCTAGTCTTGTCTGTCTAGTCTTGTCTGTCTAGTCTTGTCTGTCTAGTCTTGTCTGTCTAGTCTTGTCTGTCTAGTCTTGTCTGTCTAGTCTTGTCTGTCTAGTCTTGTCTGTCTAGTCTTGTCTGTCTAGTCTTGTCTGTCTAGTCTTGTCTGTCTAGTCTTGTCTGTCTAGTCTTGTCTGTCTAGTCTTGTCTGTCTAGTCTTGTCTGTCTAGTCTTGTCTGTCTAGTCTTGTCTGTCTAGTCTTGTCTGTCTAGTCTTGTCTGTCTAGTCTTGTCTGTCTAGTCTTGTCTGTCTAGTCTTTTCTGTCTAGTCTTGTCTGTCTAGTCTTGTCTGTCTAGTCTTGTCTGTCTAGTCTTGTCTGTCTAGTCTTGTCTGTCTAGTCTTGTCTGTCTAGTCTTGTCTGTCTAGTCTTGTCTGTCTAGTCTTGTCTGTCTAGTCTTGTCTGTCTAGTCTAGTCTGTCTAGTCTTGTCTGTCTAGTCTTGTCTGTCTAGTCTTGTCTGTCTAGTCTTGTCTGTCTAGTCTTGTCTTTCTAGTCTTGTCTGTCTAGTCTTGTCTGTCTAGTCTTGTGTGTCTAGTCTTGTCTGTCTAGTCTTGTCTGTCTAGTCTTGTCTGTCTAGTCTTGTCTGTCTAGTCTTGTCTCTCTAGTCTTGTCTCTCTAGTCTTGTCTCTCTAGTCTTGTCTCTCTAGTCTTGTCTCTCTAGTCTTGTCTGTCTTGTCATGTCTCTCTAGTCTTGTCTCTCTAGTCTTGTCTGCCTAGTCTTGTCTGTCTAGTCTTGTCTGTCTAGTCTTGTCTGTCTAGTCTTGTCTGTCTAGTCTTGTCTGTCTAGTCTTGTCTGTCTAGTCTTGTCTGTCTAGTCTTGTCTGTCTAGTCTTGTCTGTCTAGTCTTGTCTGTCTAGTCTTGTCTGTCTAGTCTTGTCTGTCTAGTCTTGTCTGTCTAGTCTTGTCTGTCTAGTCTTGTCTGCCTAGTCTTGTCTGCCTAGTCTTGTCTGCCTAGTCTTGTCTGTCTAGTCTGTCTAGTCTTGTCCGTCTAGTCTTTTCTGTCTAGTCTTGTCTGTCTAGTCTTGTCTGTCTAGTCTTGTCTGTCTAGTCTTGTCTGTCTAGTCTTGTCTGTCTAGTCTTGTCTGTCTAGTCTTGTCTGTCTAGTCTTGTCTGTCTAGTCTTGTCTGTCTAGTCTTGTCTGTCTAGTCTTGTCTGTCTAGTCTTGTCTGTCTAGTCTTGTCTGTCTAGTCTTGTCTGTCTAGTCTTGTCTGTCTAGTCTTGTCTGTCTAGTCTTGTCTGTCTAGTCTTGTCTGTCTAGTCTTGTCTGTCTAGTCTTGTCTGTCTAGTCTTGTCTGTCTAGTCTTGTCTGTCTAGTCTTGTCTGTCTAGTCTTGTCTGTCTAGTCTTGTCTGTCTAGTCTTGTCTGTCTAGTCTTGTCTGTCTAGTCTTGTCTGTCTAGTCTTGTCTGTCTAGTCTTGTCTGTCTAGTCTTGTCTGTCTAGTCTTGTCTGTCTAGTCTTGTCTGTCTAGTCTTGTCTGTCTAGTCTTGTCTGTCTAGTCTTGTCTGTCTAGTCTTGTCTGTCTAGTCTTGTCTGTCTAGTCTTGTCTGTCTAGTCTTGTCTGTCTAGTCTTGTCTGTCTAGTCTTGTCTGTCTAGTCTTGTCTGTCTAGTCTTGTCTGTCTAGTCTTGTCTGTCTAGTCTTGTCTGTCTAGTCTTGTCTGTCTAGTCTTGTCTGTCTAGTCTTGTCTGTCTAGTCTTGTCTGTCTAGTCTTGTCTGTCTAGTCTTGTCTGTCTAGTCTTGTCTGTCTAGTCTTGTCTGTCTAGTCTTGTCTGTCTAGTCTTGTCTGTCTAGTCTTGTCTGTCTAGTCTTGTCTGTCTAGTCTTGTCTGTCTAGTCTTGTCTGTCTAGTCTTGTCTGTCTAGTCTTGTCTGTCTAGTCTTGTCTGTCTAGTCTTGTCTGTCTAGTCTTGTCTGTCTAGTCTTGTCTGTCTAGTCTTGTCTGTCTAGTCTTGTCTGTCTAGTCTTGTCTGTCTAGTCTTGTCTGTCTAGTCTTGTCTGTCTAGTCTTGTCTGTCTAGTCTTGTCTGTCTAGTCTTGTCTGTCTAGTCTTGTCTGTCTAGTCTTGTCTGTCTAGTCTTGTCTGTCTAGTCTTGTCTGTCTAGTCTTGTCTGTCTAGTCTTGTCTGTCTAGTCTTGTCTGTCTAGTCTTGTCTGTCTAGTCTTGTCTGTCTAGTCTTGTCTGTCTAGTCTTGTCTGTCTAGTCTTGTCTGTCTAGTCTTGTCTGTCTAGTCTTGTCTGTCTAGTCTTGTCTGTCTAGTCTTGTCTGTCTAGTCTTGTCTGTCTAGTCTTGTCTGTCTAGTCTTGTCTGTCTAGTCTTGTCTGTCTAGTCTTGTCTGTCTAGTCTTGTCTGTCTAGTCTTGTCTGTCTAGTCTTGTCTGTCTAGTCTTGTCTGTCTAGTCTTGTCTGTCTAGTCTTGTCTGTCTAGTCTTGTCTGTCTAGTCTTGTCTGTCTAGTCTTGTCTGTCTAGTCTTGTCTGTCTAGTCTTGTCTGTCTAGTCTTGTCTGTCTAGTCTTGTCTGTCTAGTCTTGTCTGTCTAGTCTTGTCTGTCTAGTCTTGTCTGTCTAGTCTTGTCTGTCTAGTCTTGTCTGTCTAGTCTTGTCTGTCTAGTCTTGTCTGTCTAGTCTTGTCTGTCTAGTCTTGTCTGTCTAGTCTTGTCTGTCTAGTCTTGTCTGTCTAGTCTTGTCTGTCTAGTCTTGTCTGTCTAGTCTTGTCTGTCTAGTCTTGTCTGTCTAGTCTTGTCTGTCTAGTCTTGTCTGTCTAGTCTTGTCTGTCTAGTCTTGTCTGTCTAGTCTTGTCTGTCTAGTCTTGTCTGTCTAGTCTTGTCTGTCTAGTCTTGTCTGTCTAGTCTTGTCTGTCTAGTCTTGTCTGTCTAGTCTTGTCTGTCTAGTCTTGTCTGTCTAGTCTTGTCTGTCTAGTCTTGTCTGTCTAGTCTTGTCTGTCTAGTCTTGTCTGTCTAGTCTTGTCTGTCTAGTCTTGTCTGTCTAGTCTTGTCTGTCTAGTCTTGTCTGTCTAGTCTTGTCTGTCTAGTCTTGTCTGTCTAGTCTTGTCTGTCTAGTCTTGTCTGTCTAGTCTTGTCTGTCTAGTCTTGTCTGTCTAGTCTTGTCTGTCTAGTCTTGTCTGTCTAGTCTTGTCTGTCTAGTCTTGTCTGTCTAGTCTTGTCTGTCTAGTCTTGTCTGTCTAGTCTTGTCTGTCTAGTCTTGTCTGTCTAGTCTTGTCTGTCTAGTCTTGTCTGTCTAGTCTTGTCTGTCTAGTCTTGTCTGTCTAGTCTTGTCTGTCTAGTCTTGTCTGTCTAGTCTTGTCTGTCTAGTCTTGTCTGTCTAGTCTTGTCTGTCTAGTCTTGTCTGTCTAGTCTTGTCTGTCTAGTCTTGTCTGTCTAGTCTTGTCTGTCTAGTCTTGTCTGTCTAGTCTTGTCTGTCTAGTCTTGTCTGTCTAGTCTTGTCTGTCTAGTCTTGTCTGTCTAGTCTTGTCTGTCTAGTCTTGTCTGTCTAGTCTTGTCTGTCTAGTCTTGTCTGTCTAGTCTTGTCTGTCTAGTCTTGTCTGTCTAGTCTTGTCTGTCTAGTCTTGTCTGTCTAGTCTTGTCTGTCTAGTCTTGTCTGTCTAGTCTTGTCTGTCTAGTCTTGTCTGTCTAGTCTTGTCTGTCTAGTCTTGTCTGTCTAGTCTTGTCTGTCTAGTCTTGTCTGTCTAGTCTTGTCTGTCTAGTCTTGTCTGTCTAGTCTTGTCTGTCTAGTCTTGTCTGTCTAGTCTTGTCTGTCTAGTCTTGTCTGTCTAGTCTTGTCTGTCTAGTCTTGTCTGTCTAGTCTTGTCTGTCTAGTCTTGTCTGTCTAGTCTTGTCTGTCTAGTCTTGTCTGTCTAGTCTTGTCTGTCTAGTCTTGTCTGTCTAGTCTTGTCTGTCTAGTCTTGTCTGTCTAGTCTTGTCTGTCTAGTCTTGTCTGTCTAGTCTTGTCTGTCTAGTCTTGTCTGTCTAGTCTTGTCTGTCTAGTCTTGTCTGTCTAGTCTTGTCTGTCTAGTCTTGTCTGTCTAGTCTTGTCTGTCTAGTCTTGTCTGTCTAGTCTTGTCTGTCTAGTCTTGTCTGTCTAGTCTTGTCTGTCTAGTCTTGTCTGTCTAGTCTTGTCTGTCTAGTCTTG
>CALYMW010000414.1:0-40879 GCA_944588485.1 Phosphuga atrata | reverse complement strand
TCTAGTCTTGTCTGTCTAGTCTTGTCTGTCTAGTCTTGTCTGTCTAGTCTTGTCTGTCTAGTCTTGTCTGTCTAGTCTTGTCTGTCTAGTCTTGTCTGTCTAGTCTTGTCTGTCTAGTCTTGTCTGTCTAGTCGTCTGTCTAGTCTTGTCTGTCTAGTCTTGTCTGTCTAGTCTTGTCTGTCTAGTCTTGTCTGTCTAGTCTTGTCTGTCTAGTCTTGTCTGTCTAGTCTTGTCTGTCTAGTCTTGTCTGTCTAGTCTTGTCTGTCTAGTCTTGTCTGTCTAGTCTTGTCTGTCTAGTCTTGTCTGTCTAGTCTTGTCTGTCTAGTCTTGTCTGTCTAGTCTTGTCTGTCTAGTCTTGTCTGTCTAGTCTTGTCTGTCTAGTCTTGTCTGTCTAGTCTTGTCTGTCTAGTCTTGTCTGTCTAGTCTTGTCTGTCTAGTCTTGTCTGTCTAGTCTTGTCTGTCTAGTCTTGTCTGTCTAGTCTTGTCTGTCTAGTCTTGTCTGTCTAGTCTTGTCTGTCTAGTCTTGTCTGTCTAGTCTTGTCTGTCTAGTCTTGTCTGTCTAGTCTTGTCTGTCTAGTCTTGTCTGTCTAGTCTTGTCTGTCTAGTCTTGTCTGTCTAGTCTTGTCTGTCTAGTCTTGTCTGTCTAGTCTTGTCTGTCTAGTCTTGTCTGTCTAGTCTTGTCTGTCTAGTCTTGTCTGTCTAGTCTTGTCTGTCTAGTCTTGTCTGTCTAGTCTTGTCTGTCTAGTCTTGTCTGTCTAGTCTTGTCTGTCTAGTCTTGTCTGTCTAGTCTTGTCTGTCTAGTCTTGTCTGTCTAGTCTTGTCTGTCTAGTCTTGTCTGTCTAGTCTTGTCTGTCTAGTCTTGTCTGTCTAGTCTTGTCTGTCTAGTCTTGTCTGTCTAGTCTTGTCTGTCTAGTCTTGTCTGTCTAGTCTTGTCTGTCTAGTCTTGTCTGTCTAGTCTTGTCTGTCTAGTCTTGTCTGTCTAGTCTTGTCTGTCTAGTCTTGTCTGTCTAGTCTTGTCTGTCTAGTCTTGTCTGTCTAGTCTTGTCTGTCTAGTCTTGTCTGTCTAGTCTTGTCTGTCTAGTCTTGTCTGTCTAGTCTTGTCTGTCTAGTCTTGTCTGTCTAGTCTTGTCTGTCTAGTCTTGTCTGTCTAGTCTTGACTGTCTAGTTTTGTCTCTCTAGTCTTGTCTGTCTAGTCTAGTCTTTTGTATTTATTATTTTTTTGATAAAAACAAGAAAACCGAGAATGATGTTGTCCAGCAGATGATTAATTGCTCGTCTGTGGTTTTAAAAAAAGCCACAACAAAAAGATCGTAAAAGTTTTACGTGAAATTAAAAATTGTTTGAAACGTTGCGTTCGGTCGACCGACCGCAGAGAATTAAAATTAACTATTTTTTTGCCGAGTTGTTTTTTTTAGAGAAAAAATGTATAATTAGGAAGATAAAGGAATTTTTCGCTCCATTTAATATCTCGCAGCGAAAAATGAACAAACCGCATTACATTAATCATTTCCTTCGCGACTTAACCAGGTCAAATTTAATTAGTCTCTTCTAACACTGTCCTCCTACAACTGGACTAACCATTTATAACAGACAAATTGGATATAACGGACTAGACAAAGAAACCTAGAGAGACAAAACTAGACACACACTACTAGAGAAATAAATATCTTCATCAAATCTCAACTTGTATTTATAAATTCTTGATGAATTTAATAGTAAATTTCGTATATTTTCATAATATTTTTAGAAAATCTAAAAATTCGCTAAAAAGGAGGCTAAATGGCTGGTATGGGTCTCAGAGGTAGCAGAAAGTGCATTCCTGCTACAACAAAACTCTGGGAAACGCCCACAAATTCAGCAAATCCCACTTCCACGTCCTCGTCGTGGCTTCTGGGTGCATCGCGTACAATGGGTGTGCGTGGTGTAGCAGATGGAAGGGGGTAAATGGCGAATTTCCGGCGTCTCAAAAGTGGAACAAAAGCGGCTAATGGAGAAAACTTTAACAGAAAATCCTTGTCCTTCAAGCTGGAGGGTTGAATCGATAGGCCATCACCTCATTATTTGGAAAAAGAAAAAAATGTTAAAAATCTCAAAAATCCGCCTCGGAACAATGATGGACATAAAATACAACGAACTAGGCAAAGAAAATTGACTATGAGAATGGCGACCTGGAACATACAAGCATTACGAACAAAGAAAACAGAAGTATTCCAAGAATTAAACAAAATGAGAGTAGATGTCTGTGTGCTTACAGAAACTAAAAAAAGGGAATGTAATTGAGATGGTAGGGGAATATATACATATAGTGGAGTTAAAAAGGACACAAGAGCAAAGAGAGGAGTAACAATAGCCATACACAGAAAGTATGAAAAATTCATTAAAGATCATGAAGAAATTGACGAACAAATAACAAAAATGGAAATCTACTCCAGGAACTAGCACTAGACAACAAAACCCGCCGACTCATCCTAGAAACTTTAACATGGTTAAATTTAGAGGCGAGATTTCAGAAAGTTTCGAAATAAAAACTGAAGTGAGACAAGGAGATGGACTTTACCCACTTCTATTCAATTGTGTCCTTGAAAAGGTTATGAGAGAATGGCGCAAGGAACTGAACAATTTGGGTGCTCAGAGTGGTATCTACCTGGCACGTAAGAACGATGGACTAGTTGTAGATTGTCTGGCCTTTGCAGATGACATGGCACTGTTTGCTGATTCTCTTGAGATGGCAACAATGCAGGTAAACTGCCTCAGAAAACAGGCTGCCAAAGTGGGTCTTGAAGTGTCGCTGGAGAAAACAGAATTCTTCACCAACATCAGAGAAGCAAACAGAGAGATGTTACTAGAATAGGGAAACATCAAGAGGACTGAGAAATTTAAGTATCTCGGCGAATGGATTGAACCCAACTTATCAGAAAGAGCATCATTATCTCAAGAGAGTCAACAAGTTAGAAGTAGCCTATCGGCTGACTAAGAACACTTACAATAAGAAATGCCTGTCACGCAACCTGAAACTTAAGCACTACACATCAGTCTTACGACCAGAAGCCCTGTATGCCATGGAGTGTCTTTCCTTGAACCGAAGAGGTCTGGTAGAGAAATTGGAAATCAGAGAGAGGAGAATCCTCAGGAAGATCCTAGGCCCGGTAAAGGAAGATGGGGAATTCCGAAGACGGCATAACTCTGAGCTCTACGAACATATTGAGATGTTCACTGACTGTGCAAGGAAAAGAAGGGTAGCTTTCTATGGCCACGTTGCAAGATTGCCGCCAAACCGACTAACCAACCGTGTGTTCACCTTCTGGCAAAACAAGAAGCTTCGTACCACTTGGTTGACAGAGACCGAGAAGGATACAGTGGCGTAGCTAGCATAACTGGCGCCCGGGGCACGATAATTCATTGGCGCCCCCCTCCCACACTCCAGTAACACATATAATAATACAGTAAATAGAATTTACTATTTTTTTTAGATTTTTAGAATGTACTAAATCAAACCAAATATTGCGTTCGGAAATGTGCCTTTATCAGTGGAAATATTATTTCAATACTATACTATAATATAATAATACAAATAAGTACTGTATATAAATTTTTCTTGCTTTAGATGAAGCAAATTTATCAATTAGTTCATCAAAGTCGATCATTTTTATTTTTTCTCTTTCCACACATAAAAATGCCAGGTCACTTAGGCGATCTTGTCCCATCTTTGATCGTAGATATTTGAAAACTAATTTGTGTAAATTGTGTACTTATTTCTTGCCGCAGACGATAAAGAACACTTTTCATAACGCCAGAGATTTCTCTTTCAAAGGTCAACATTACTACCCAATTCTCCTGGAATTTTTCGGCGTCTTCTAACACGGATTGTTATATCAATACCCCATTTTTCACAGAAAGACTTAGCCTTTTCCATTGCCTCTTCGCATATCTCTTTTCGGATTGACGCAAGTTCAGTCACTAATGTTTCAAGATCATGGAATGCTTCTTCAAAATTCATTTTGAGGATCTTGTAATCTTAACTGAACTCGATCAATTCTCCTCAAGATTTCATGCCAGATTTCATGAACGAAAGTTATAAAATTAAAATTCAATATATTTTGTAATAAAATTGTAGCTTCACTTCTGGTATCACTTGTATTAAGTACAGTCCGTCCTCTGCTAATTTGTCTAATACTTCTACTAACCCTTCCAGCCCATCGACAATAATGCTAACCGCTTGTGAAAACCGCACGTTTTCTTTAAAGATTTTTTTAAATAATTCCCATAGTAATGTGGAACGTGAGAAAAAGAGATATATGCTTTCAATTATCCCAAAACATGTTACAACGATTGGTTCTTGCTTAGCTGCAGTAACTCCTACTAAATTTAAGGAGTGGTTTTCACAATTTACAAATAATGCTATATTATTTTTTACAAAATTCTTTGTTGAACGCCAGATATGTGACCTGACATTGTATTTTCAATGAAGGATGCGTTTTTGGCATGCATTTCAATAAATCCTAAGAAAGATTCTTTGATAGAGATTTTTCTGTTGGTAAAATCAATATCTACATTAGGGTGGAGCACGGATGTATGCATTGGATTGGTGCATTATATTAAAGTTAAAATAAATATAATTTTTGAATTAATTTGATGAATATCTTCTGCCTCCGCACTGACCTCAAAAAATTAAATTTAATTACGCAGACGATACCACCATACTAACGATAAATTCAAGAACAGAAGATATAACGACGAACATAAACTCAACCATGGCAAACCTGATACAATGGTTTACGGAAAATAAATTAATTGTAAACAAGGAGAAGACTAATGTTATTGTTTTCAAGACAAAAAGAAGCACAGAAAGATACCCAATAGACGTAACAATCAACAACGAAAAGACTGCGTTCCAAAAACACGTTCGACTACTAGGACTGACTATTGACTGTAACCTGGACTGGTCACAACACATACATGAAGTATCCAAGAAATTAAACAGAACAGTATTCGCCCTAAGGATACTACAGAAATATATTTCGAGAGAGGTCCTTAGGATAGTTTACTTGGCTAATTTCCAGAGCCATGCAAAATTTTGCATAATGTTCTGGGGAGGAAGAAATGATGTCAAAAAAATTTTGACACTTTGAACTTTGAAATTTTGAACTTTTTTCAAAAAAAGTTCAGAAACAAGCTTTAAGAATTATAGAAAATTTGAAATATAAGGAAACATGTAGAGGAAAATTTAAGGAAGCACGTGTATTAACAATAACCGCATTATACATATACGAAACACTAGTGTTTACCTTCAAATACAAAAACCTATTTGAAAAGCATAAGAATAGTAAGTAATATAAATTCAAGAACTAATAACTATACAATACCTACACATAGATTAACAATGACCGAAAAGGGACCTCCATATATTAATATTAAACTATATAACACACTACCGAAGAGAATAAAATGTACAACGAATTCTAATAAACTTAAACAGGATATACGGAATATATTAATTGATATGGAACCATACGATATGGACGAGTATTTCGCAAAAATAAAAGAAATATACCTATAAATGATTTGATTTTGACATAATTTCACTTAGTTCGTAAATATGTATAAACATGTAAATATGTGTATATATGTGTTGCAAGCTTACATAGTGAAATAAACGTTTTTTGATTTTGATTTTTTAATTTTGATTAGACAGACAAGGCTAGAGAGACAAGACTAGACAAACAAGAGTAGATAGACAACGCTAGGCAGACAAAATGATATGGATAAGACTAGAATTAGAGAGAGAAAATTTTGTTGAAGTGTAAAAATAACAATTTTGTTGGAACGAGAGATAAAACGCAACCGCAAACATTTATTTTAAATATTTATGATATTTTTTTTTAAATCAATAATTCGAAACTTTCTTTCGTGGCATTCCTTGACATTTACTATGATTAAACTAATAAATTAATAAGTGAACTAGAAACAAAAGAAATAGGTTAAATGAAATAGACTAAAACAGATAAGACAAGACCGGACATAACTACACAAGATTTGACAAGATTAGACAAGACTAGACAATACTAACAATGTTTTATGGCCCTAGATATATTCGTATTATATTAATTATAAAGTTCAGGCAATTTGATAGAGATACAATTAAGAAACAGGAGTACAATCATTCCGATAATTTCCAGTCTTTCATAATCTTGTCTAGTCTTGTTTAGTCTTTTCTAGTCTTGTCTTGTCTTGCCTTTTTTATGGTGGTTTGGAGGAAGCTCTCCCTGGCTGAGTGTGAGGCTCTCACTCACTAAACCCCTCATCCACTTGGCTTTAGTATGCTACACCCCGGTATCGCTTGCGCATTCCTTCAGGGTGTGCAGCCCGTACGGTAGATGCCGCCCTAGATGCCACCTTCTTCGTTTTCTTCCTTGCCTTACTTTCGGCGTCCAGCTGCTGGTTCTGGTTCGAGTTTACGCGTAGTTTTTTTTGCCTTCTGTCTGCTTCTCTCGTCCTTCTGTTTCGAGCTCATTATGTAAGATATGACTTTCTGGAAGCTGTTCCAGTTGTTCAAAGATTCCAGCATGAACTCTATAGTGTTTCGAGGTTCTATATAGTATGGCAACTTGTTTCTCTCTGTGTCCCACATGTCGCAGTCTTAGATGGTGTGCGTCACGCTTTCATTTTCCCCGCAGTATTCACATTAGCTGTCGGGAACTCTCCCGATCTTGTGGAGATAATCCGTAAAACAGCCATGTCCGCTGAGGACTTGGGTTAGATTGTAATTCAGCTCTCCGTGCTTCCTCTCGACCCATTTTGCCACATCCCTTATCAGCAACCTTGTCCATTGACCCTTTTCGCTGGCTTTCCAGTCATTTTGCCATGCCCGGAGTTATTCCGCCCTTTCTATTTTCTTTATTTCTTTCTTGCTGATCGTAGTAGTTCCTCGTCTGGCTGCGTAGATCTTAGATCTCTCCTGAACTAATAGTTCTATTGGCGCTATCCCTGCTATCACTAGGACCGCTTCTCTGGAGACAGTTCTGTAGGCACTACTGGTTCTGATCGCGAGCATTTGTTGGATCGCTCCAAGCTTGCGTTTGTTGCCATCTGCGTCCATAGCTCTCGCCCAGACAGGGGCCGCGTAGAGCATAGCAGCGTGGGCCACCATGCATAGCAGTTTTCTCTTGCTGCTTCGCGGTCCTCCCACGTTGGACATAAGCCTTGCCAGCGCCGATAAGGATTTATGGGCTTTGTCCGCGGCTTTGTTGACTTGCTCTCTAAATGCCAAGTTCTTGTCAATCATGACGCCTAGATAGTTTATAGCACTCTTTGGCTTTATGACAGCGTCTCTAAGTTTGAATGCTACATCCCCTATCTTTCTCTTGCCTGTTAAGAGTACTGCCTCGGTCTTTTAGGGTGCTAGTTTGAGCTGCTTGTCCCCCATCCATTTGTCTATTAGTTGCATGGCTTTGTTGCCCCTCCGTTTCAACCTCAGCTCTGTTTTGTCACATACCACCAGGGCGAGATCATCTGCAAAGCCGACGGTCTCCACTCCTTCCGGCATCTTGAGTTTAAGAACCCCATCGTACACTGTGTTCCACAGCGTTGGGCCCATGACTGAGTCCTGAGGTACACCACTGTAGGCTTGCTTGGTAGTGCAGTGGCCATCTGAGATAAAGACGATTTCCCGCTGGGATAGGTAACTATCAATCATCGCTAACTGATATGGTGGGAAGCTGCGTCGCGTGACTTCGTCCATAATGTCCTACCAACAGGCCGAATTAAATGCATTTCGTACATCAAGGGTAATTAGTGCACATAGCCTTCTGAATTTCCAGGTACCCTTCCTGGCGGCATCTGCTATGGCCACAACGTTATTAAGAGCGCCGATTGTTGATCGCCCTTCCCTAAAATCATACTGATTGTCCGAGAGAGTCGAGGAGACAGAGAGGCCTATAGGACCTTGTTTCGTTAAGCGGCTTGTCGCCTTTTCGGAGTAGAACAAGTTTTGCCTTGTTCCAGTTATGTGGAAACACACCATCTCTTAGCGTTCTGTTCATAGTATTTAGGATGTACTGGGGTACAGCGCTGCATGCAGTTTTGACAATTTCCGTTGGGATCATGTCCGGACCTGGTGCTCTGTCTTTTTAAAGCCGATTGCTGGCCACTACTAGTTCCTCAGTGGTAAATTCTGGTGCTTCCCTGCAAGTCGGTTTATCCCAGGACCGTGCTGGGTGAGTTGGAAATAGTTTTTTAAATAAATTTTTGGCATCATGTCGGGGTTGGGGCACAGGCTGGGCTTTTGGATATTTAGCTCTCTAGTCGCTATTTGGTACGCGTCTCCCCAGGGGTTTTGGTCAATTATCGCGCAAAGGTTTAGCCAACATTTCCTTTTTTCCAAATTTATGGTTTTCCGTAGCATTTTCTTAGAGTCGAGATAGGTTTTTCATAGAGCTTCTTTCCTTGCCGCCAGCTCTGCATTTTTTGTTTTGCACCTTTGGTACGCACGGCTGGCCTTAACGCAGGTATTTCTCAACTTACTGATCTCCTCAGTCCACGAGTACACTTTCTTCTTCTTAGATGTGGTCTTCCTAGCCGGAAGACATTCCTTACACACGTTGTTAAGGGTAGCGATCATCCCTTCCGGCGTATCGGCTTCCCGGTTTTTTGTCCAGCGCTCCAGAGCTTCTGCCACATTTGAACTGTTGGCACCCCTGGTGGACCATCCAGCCTGCATGGCAGTGGCGGCCGATCCTGTGTCGGTGCCGCAGATCATTTGATCTATCTTCCCTGTCGACCATCCCTGGCAGCTCTGGCGCTGAGGGGATAGACCTCGTTTTCTTCTAATACAATATAAATGTATTTATGGTCGCTTAGCGGTTCCCGGTCCAAGACTTCCCAGCTTCTAACTTTTCCTGCAATTTCTTCCGTAGTAAGGGTGATGTCTAGGATAGAATGGGACCTGCCACGTTCAAAAGTGGGTGCATCTCCTTTATTGCAGACATGCAGATCCAGTTCGGCCACCCAGTCCATGACGATATCCCCACGCTTGTCCATTAATGGGCATCCCCAATATAGAAATTTCGCATTAAAGTCTCCTCCCATCAGTACTGGTTTCTTTCGTCCTTTTATTTGATAACTGAGCTCGGCCAGTGATTTTTTAAGATTTACCAGGCTATCATTTGGTGATAGATAACAACTGTACATTACAGACTGATGCAACTCAATCCATACAAACCCAAGCCCACATCCACTGCCTAGTACCAACGTGTTTTTGTTGAGCGTTTTTATCGCAGCATCTTTTTTGTCATCTGTGTACCATCCCTCCTGTGTTCGAATTTTGTTGGATTCACTTAGCATAATAATATCTATTTTCAGTTCGCGTGTTGTGAGGTTAAGGAAGTCATGTGCCGCCTAGTCTTGTCTAGTCTTGTCAAGTCTTGTCTAGTCTCGTCTAGTCTCGTCTCGTCAAGTCTTGTCTAGTCTTGTCTAGTCTTGTCTAGTCTTGTCTAGTCTTGTCTAGTCCTGTCTAGTCTTTCTAGTCTTGTCTAGTCTTGTCTAGTCTTGTCTAGTCTTGTCTAGTCTTGTCTAGTCTTGTCTAGTCTTGTCTAGTCTTGTCTAGTCTTGTCTAGTCTTGTCTAGTCTTGTCTAGTCTTGTCTAGTCTTGTCTAGTCTTGTCTAGTCTTGTCTAGTCTTGTCTAGTCTTGTCTAGTCTTGTCTAGTCTTGTCTAGTCTTGTCTAGTCTTGTCTAGTCTTGTCTAGTCTTGTCTAGTCTTGTCTAGTCTTGTCTAGTCTTGTCTAGTCTTGTCTAGTCTTGTCTAGTCTTGTCTAGTCTTGTCTAGTCTTGTCTAGTCTTGTCTAGTCTTGTCTAGTCTTGTCTAGTCTTGTCTAGTCTTGTCTAGTCTTGTCTAGTCTTGTCTAGTCTTGTCTAGTCTTGTCTAGTCTTGTCTAGTCTTGTCTAGTCTTGTCTAGTCTTGTCTAGTCTTGTCTAGTCTTGTCTAGTCTTGTCTAGTCTTGTCTAGTCTTGTCTAGTCTTGTCTAGTCTTGTCTAGTCTTGTCTAGTCTTGTCTAGTCTTGTCTAGTCTTGTCTAGTCTTGTCTAGTCTTGTCTAGTCTTGTCTAGTCTTGTCTAGTCTTGTCTAGTCTTGTCTAGTCTTGTCTAGTCTTGTCTAGTCTTGTCTAGTCTTGTCTAGTCTTGTCTAGTCTTGTCTAGTCTTGTCTAGTCTTGTCTAGTCTTGTCTAGTCTTGTCTAGTCTTGTCTAGTCTTGTCTAGTCTTGTCTAGTCTTGTCTAGTCTTGTCTAGTCTTGTCTAGTCTTGTCTAGTCTTGTCTAGTCTTGTCTAGTCTTGTCTAGTCTTGTCTAGTCTTGTCTAGTCTTGTCTAGTCTTGTCTAGTCTTGTCTAGTCTTGTCTAGTCTTGTCTAGTCTTGTCTAGTCTTGTCTAGTCTTGTCTAGTCTTGTCTAGTCTTGTCTAGTCTTGTCTAGTCTTGTCTAGTCTTGTCTAGTCTTGTCTAGTCTTGTCTAGTCTTGTCTAGTCTTGTCTAGTCTTGTCTAGTCTTGTCTGGTCTTGTCTAGTCTTGTCTAGTCTTGTCTAGTCTTGTCTAGTCTTGTCTAGTCTTGTCTAGTCTTGTCTAGTCTTGTCTAGTCTTGTCTAGTCTTGTCTAGTCTTGTCTAGTCTTGTCTAGTCTTGTCTAGTCTTGTCTAGTCTTGTCTAGTCTTGTCTAGTCTTGTCTAGTCTTGTCTAGTCTTGTCTAGTCTTGTCTAGTCTTGTCTAGTCTTGTCTAGTCTTGTCTAGTCTTGTCTAGTCTTGTCTAGTCTTGTCTAGTCTTGTCTAGTCTTGTCTAGTCTTGTCTAGTCTTGTCTAGTCTTGTCTAGTCTTGTCTAGTCTTGTCTAGTCTTGTCTAGTCTTGTCTAGTCTTGTCTAGTCTTGTCTAGTCTTGTCTAGTCTTGTCTAGTCTTGTCTAGTCTTGTCTAGTCTTGTCTAGTCTTGTCTAGTCTTGTCTAGTCTTGTCTAGTCTTGTCTAGTCTTGTCTAGTCTTGTCTAGTCTTGTCTAGTCTTGTCTAGTCTTGTCTAGTCTTGTCTAGTCTTGTCTAGTCTTGTCTAGTCTTGTCTAGTCTTGTCTAGTCTTGTCTAGTCTTGTCTAGTCTTGTCTAGTCTTGTCTAGTCTTGTCTAGTCTTGTCTAGTCTTGTCTAGTCTTGTCTAGTCTTGTCTAGTCTTGTCTAGTCTTGTCTAGTCTTGTCTAGTCTTGTCTAGTCTTGTCTAGTCTTGTCTAGTCTTGTCTAGTCTTGTCTAGTCCTGTCTAGTCTTGTCTAGTCTTGTCTAGTCTTGTCTAGTCCTGTCTAGTCTTGTCTAGTCTTGTCTAGTCTTGTCTAGTCTTGTCTAGTCTTGTCTAGTCTTGTCTAGTCTTGTCTAGTCTTGTCTAGTCTTGTCTAGTCTTGTCTAGTCTTGTCTAGTCTTGTCTAGTCTTGTCTAGTCTTGTCTAGTCTTGTCTAGTCTTGTCTAGTCTTGTCTAGTCTTGTCTAGTCTTGTCTAGTCTTGTCTAGTCTTGTCTAGTCTTGTCTAGTCTTGTCTAGTCTTGTCTAGTCTTGTCTAGTCTTGTCTAGTCTTGTCTAGTCTTGTCTAGTCTTGTCTAGTCTTGTCTAGTCTTGTCTAGTCTTGTCTAGTCTTGTCTAGTCTTGTCTAGTCTTGTCTAGTCTTGTCTAGTCTTGTCTAGTCTTGTCTAGTCTTGTCTAGTCTTGTCTAGTCTTGTCTAGTCTTGTCTAGTCTTGTCTAGTCTTGTCTAGTCTTGTCTAGTCTTGTCTAGTCTTGTCTAGTCTTGTCTAGTCTTGTCTAGTCTTGTCTAGTCTTGTCTAGTCTTATCTAGTCTTGTCTAGGCTTGACTAGTTTGCTCAAATTTTGTCTATTCGTGTCTAATCCCCTCAATTCTCGTCTAGACTTGGAATAGTTCATCAATAGAATTGTAGAAACTGAAACTTTACAGTGAACATGAAACATTACAGTGAATTATGTTATTGTCCAAATTAATTCGGACTTTAACGTTCCAGTAAATTAACGCGACCGAATTAAAGTCCCGACGCATTAAAATAACACGCGGATTATTTTTATCGGTCGTTAAACGCGCGTTTTCGCGCATCAATTTAGATTTATTGGATCGATGTCAGGAAAGCCGATAAATCAACCGAGACTCGACTTCGAGGCAATGAAACGAAAATCAAGCCAAAATTGAACGAATACCTACGTTCATTGTTCCCGGCTAAAAATATTGCGAGATTATTCTAACCCATTTATTTTTTCGCCGAAAACATCGCATTTGGCTCGCACCGATTTAGTTTCCGCCCGTCGGTCTTTCACTTAAGCATTCTAATTTTACTAGCCCACTTACTATTTACCATTTGTCCATAGATCACTCAATATAAAGGGTATTCCAGTAGAGACGATACGATTTTATATTGCAATATAATGTGAATTTAGCGTTGAAAAAACGGGGCAAAATTGTCAAAATGTTGGGGATGGTTGGTGTTGGGGATTCACCGACAACAAAATTTAAAACATTAATATTCCAGAAGTACCTTTACACCTTAGGGTAACAAAGGTTTTTACTGATTAAAAAAAATCCAGAAAAGTGGGACATTTTATAAACATCGTGGGACACAGGACGAATTTAAAAAAAATGGGCGTCTGGTCACCTTTTTGCAATTGCAACTACATTGGAGTGGACTTGATGACATTTACTTTTAATATAGTTAGACATGGATTAACTAACGGCAACTGATTTTGTTGAACGTATGATTTCGTGAAGTGTATAGAAAGGCTTTTATTTAATTTAATTAAAAAAACTTAAACTTAACAATTTCTGTATTGTTAAGTACTAAACTTAAACAATGTGCCCCTCAAGGGCCTAGTTTACCACCAGGTACGGGAACTAGCGCCCTCGAGGAACCCGAGCTCTTCCTAGAACCAAAAAAGGAAACTGTGTGGGTCAACTCCTTTTATATAACCTTTAAGCAACAACCCACAGACGTGTTGCCTGTGCGTGGAGACTCGTAAGGCGGAAACCCGAGTCCTGGTACTAGAGGGGATGTAAGTCCAACGGGAGATTACACTCCAACACATCACTTCGGTCGGCGATTCGTTGTAAACGGGGGGCCAAAATTAGCCCGCTTTGGTCTATCGGCTTATTACAAAAATTGTAAATGGGCGAGTGTTACTTTGTGGGGAGTGCCTCCATGAGGTACTAATCCAGACAGGGTTTGGAGACCTCTATCTGGAGAGGATGTTTCTGCGGTGGCAGGATCCACCTAGTACCGCTATATCGACCTGACTATCCCTGGCGACTGTATCGAAAACGATCCAGCGTCTCACAGAGATTTAGGAATTCCCTTGGCATACAACATCGTCCAGGCTATCTCCTTGAGTGTCCTATTGTCTCTCTCCGAAATTCCTTTTTGTTCCGGCGTATAAGGTGCTGTTGGCTTGGAGAAGTGAGGAATTGCATCATGCGTTGATTCATATATTCCCTTCCGTTATCGAGTCGTAAAGCTTTTATAGGTCTCTGAAACTTGTTCTTGGTTTCGGCATAATAATTCCTGAAAATGTCTAAAAGGTCACTTTTGTGTTCAATAAAGTAAACTTGTCTATATCCAGTAGCATCATCCTTGAAATTGACGTAGAATCTAGATCCCCCAACAGATTCTGTCTGCATTGGTCCTCCGACGTCTGTATGGATGAGATCTCCAAACGCACGTAACAGTCATTTCAAAAACATCACGTCTCTCTGCCGGACCCTATTTCATAAAAGATGATGGGGTTGAGGTTTCAAACCTTATGTGTCGGTTTTAGAAAGTAAATTGACACATTTCTGTTATTGTATTTTCTTCAAACCCGCCCCGAAACTAAACCCTGGCTACGCGCGTTCTAGATCATAAGAAGTCGTCTTATGATCGCAGGAAATTTAATTCTCTACAAGTTTTACTCGAAACATTTTCCGGAGTTTTGCTTAGTTTTCGAGTTGTTATAGCGTTTTTAAGAAGAGAAAAATATGAAACAAAAATAAGGTTTTGACTTTGTTCAAGGTTGATTCTTACCAAATTGATAAACTAAAAATAACTAAATAACGAGGATTGACATAACTTGGTTTCAAGAAAGCAACAATAATCATTTTGTTAAAGGTTGATTATTACCAACTGGACAGAAAAAAAATCACTAAATATCAGGACATTCAGGACACAGGAAAATTTAATTCTCTACAAGTTTTATTTCAAACATTTTTCAAAATTTCGTTGAGTTTTCGAGATATCTTCGAATCTTTGAGACGAAAAAAATTTTACACACAAAAACAAAATTTGACTATGTTTTAGAGATGATTATTACCAACTTGACATATCAAAAGCACTAAATAACAAAGTTTCTTATAGGAAATTTAATTCTCTTCAAGTTTGATTTGAAATTTTTTCAAAATTTCGTTGCGTTTTCGAGATATCTTCGAATCATTGAGACGAACAAAATTTTACACACAAAAACAAAATTTGACTATGTTTTAAAGATGATTATTACCAACTTGACATATCAAAATCACTAAATAACAAAGTTTCTTATAGGAAATTTAATTTTCTACAAGTTTTATTTGAAACTTTTTTCAAAATTTCGTCGAGTTTTCGAGTTATTTTCGCATTTTTGAGAAAAACTTTTTACAAAGCTGAAGACTAAGTTTGTTATATATGCAGCCTAATGTATATTGGGTTGTGTATTATATGTATATCAATTATATTATGTTTCGATTTAATAAATGGAGTCTACGCTCAACCGTCTTTGGTAAAGCATCTAACCTAGTCCACTTTGAACATATAACAAAGTTAGTTAAGCAATACATTGATAAAAACAAATTGAAATTAATCGTTTTAGTCAAACTAGAATAAGTTAGTCAAGCTTTGAGTTAGACGCAGGTTTTATCTTAGTAAGATTAGTCTAGAGAAACTCGTGTTAGTGTCTATAGACAACAAATCCACACTTTTACCTCTCCGTTTTTAGCTGTGTGCAAAGCAGTCAGAACAATGAAGTCGTCATCTTCTCTAGCTACTAGAAATTCAAATTAATCTACTAAATCCAACAAATATACTAGTTTTAATCAATCTAGTCTTGTCCAATTTCCTATTGTACTCAATAATCGTGCCTAGTTTCGTTTAGTCTAGTCCTGTCTTGTCTAGACTTGTTCAGACTCTAATTCAGTCTGTAGTTCAGCCTGTAGATCAGTCTCATGTCCAGTGTCTAATCCAGCCTCTAGTCCAGTCTACAGTCCAGTCTCTAGTCCAGTCTCTAGTTCAGTATATGGTCCAGTATCTAGTCCAGCATCTAGTCCAGTCTCTAGTCCAGTCTCTAGTTCAGGTTTTGGTCCAGTCTCTTGTCCAATCTCTAGTCCAGTCTCCAGTCCAGTCTCTAGTCCAGTCTCTAGTCCAGCCTCTTGTCCAGTTCCTAGTCCAGCCTCCAGTCCAATCTCTAGTCAAGTCTCTAGTTCAGTCTCTAGTCCAGTTTCTAATCCAGTCTCTAATCCAACATCTATTCCAGTCTCTAGTCCAGTCTCTAGTGCAGCATCTGTTCCAATCTCTAGTCCAGCCTCTAGTCCTGTCTCTAGTCCAGCGTCTACTTCAGTCTCTCGTCCAGTCTCTAGTCCAGTCTCTAGTTCTATCTCTAGTCCAGTTTCTAGTCCAGTCTCTAGTCCAGCATCTATTAAAGTCTCTAGTGCAGTCTCTAGTTCAGTCTCTAGTCCAGTCTCTAGTCCATTCTCTAGCCCAGTCTCTAGACCTGTCTCTAGACCAGTCTCTAGTCCAACAACTATTCCAACCTCTATTCCAGTCTCTATTCTAGTTTCCAATCCGGCTTCTTGTCAGGCTCTAGACTAGTCTCTAGCCCAGTCCCTAATCTAGTCCCTGGTTCAGTTTCTAGTACAGTCTCTTGTCCAGTCTCTAGTCCAGCATCTGTTCCAATCTCTAGTCCAGCCTCTAGTCCTGTCTCTAGTCCAGCGTCTACTTCAGTCTCTCGTCGAGTCCCTAGTCCAGTTTATAGTCCAGTCTCTAGTCCAGTCTCTAGTGCAGCATCTGTCCCAATCTCTAGTCCAGCCTCTAGTCCTGTCTCTAGTCCAGCATCTACTTCAGTCTCTCGTCCAGTCTCTAGTCCAGTCTCTAGTTCTATCTCTAGTCCCGTTTCTAGTCCAGTCTCCAGTCCAGCATCTATTCCAGTCTCCAGTCCAGTCTCTAGTCCAGTCTCTAGTCCAGCCTCTTGTCCAGTTCCTAGTCCAGCCTCCAGTCCAATCTCTAGTCAAGTCTCTAGTTCAGTCTCTAGTCCAGTTTCTAATCCAGTCTCTAATCCAACATCTATTCCAGTCTCTAGTCCAGTCTCTAGTGCAGCATCTGTCCCAATCTCTAGTCCAGGCTCTAGTCCTGTCTCTAGTCCAGCGTCTACTTCAGTCTCTCGTCCAGTCTATAGTCCAGTCTCTAGTACAGTCTCTAGTCCAGTCTCTAGTGCAGCATCTGTTCCAATCTCTAGTCCAGCCTCTAGTCCTGTCTCTACATCTACTTCAGTCTCTCGTCCAGTCTCTAGTCCAGTCTCTAGTTCTATCTCTAGTCCCGTTTCTAGTCCAGTCTCCAGTCCAGCATCTATTCCAGTCTCCAGTCCAGTCTCTAGTCCAGTCTCTAGTCCAGCCTCTTGTCCAGTTCCTAGTCCAGCCTCCAGTCCAATCTCTAGTCAAGTCTCTAGTTCAGTCTCTAGTCCAGTTTCTAATCCAGTCTCTAATCCAACATCTATTCCAGTCTCTAGTCCAGTCTCTAGTGCAGCATCTGTCCCAATCTCTAGTCCAGCCTCTAGTCCTGTCTCTAGTCCAGCATCTACTTCAGTCTCTAGTCCAGTCTCTAGTACAGTCTAGTTCTATCTCTAGTCCCGTTTCTAGTCCAGTCTCCAGTCCAGCATCTATTCCAGTCACTAGTCCAGTCTCTAGTCCAGTCTCTCGTCCTGGCTCTAGTCCAATCTCTAGTTCACTCTCTAGTCCAGTTTCTAGTCCAGTCCCTAGTCCAGCTTCAATTCCAGTCTCTAGTCCAGTCTCTAGTCCAGTCTCTAGTCTAACAACTATTCCAGTCTCTAGTCTAGTTTCTAATCCGGTCTCTTGTCAGGCTCTAGTCCAGTCTCTAGTCCATTCCCTAGTCCAGCTTCTAGTCCAATCTCTAGTCAAGTCTCTAGTCCAGTCTCTAGTACAGTCTCTATTCCACTCTATAGACCAGTCACTAGTACAGTCTCTAGTCCAGTCTCTACTGCAGCATCTGTTCCAATCTCTAGTCCAGCCTCTAGTCCTGTCTCTACATCTACTTCAGTCTCTCGTCCAGTCTCTAGTTCTATCTCTAGTCCAGTTTCTAGTCCAATCTCTAGTCCAGCATCTATTCCAGTCTCTAGTTCAGTCTCTAGTCCAGTCTCTAGTACATTCTCTAATCCAGTCTCTAGTACAGTCTCTAGTCCAGACTCTAGCCCAGACTCTAGACCAGTCTCTAGTCCAGTCTCTAGTCCAACAACTATTCCAGCCTCTATTCAAGTCTCTATTCTAGTTTCCAATCCGGTCTCTGTCAGGCTCTAGACCAGCCTCTAGTCTAGTCCCTAATCTAGTCCCTAGTCCAATCTATAGTACAGTCCATAATCCAGTCTCCAGTCCAGTCTCTAGTCCAGTCTTTAGTACAGTAAATAGTCCAGCTACTAGTCCAGAATCTGTTCCAATCTCTAGTCCAGCCTCTAGTCCTGTCTCTAGTCTACTTCAGTCTACTTCAGTCTAGTCTACTTCCGTCTACTTCAGTCTCTCGTCCAGTCTCTAGTTCAATCTCTAGTCCAGTTTTAAGTCCAGTCTCTAGTCCAGCATCTATTCCAGTCTCTAGTCCAGTCTTTAAGCCAGTCTCTAGTCCAGTCTCTAGTCCAACAACTATTCCAGTCTCCATTCCAGTCTCTAGTCTAGTTTCTAATCCGGTCTCTTGTCAGGCTCTAGTCCAGCCTCTAGTCCAGTCTCTAGTCAAGTCTTTAGTCTAGTACAGTCTCTAATCCAGTCTATAGTCCAGTTTCTAGTACAGTCTCTAGACCAGTTTCTAGTCCAGCAGCTAGTCCTGTCTTTAGTCCAGCATTTACTTCAGTCTCTCGTCCAGTCTGTAGTTCAATCTCAAATCCAGTTATAAGTCCAGTCTCTAGTCCAGCATCTATTCCAGTCTCTATTCCAGTCTCTAGTCCAGTCTCTAGTCCAGTCTCTAGCTCAGTCCAGTCTCTAGTCCAGTCCCTAGTCCAGCCTCTACTCCAGTATCTAATCAAGTATCTAGTCCAGTCTCTAATACAGTCTCTAATCCAGTCTATAGTCCAGTCTCAAGTACAGTCTCTAGTGCAGTCTCTAGTCCAGCATCTATTCCAATCTCTAGTCCAGCTTCTAGTCCTGTCTCTAGTCCAGCGTCTACTTCAGTCTCTAGTCCAGTCTTCAGTTCAATCTCTAGTCCAACTTCAAGTCCAATATCAAGTCCAGCATCTATTCCAGACTCTAGTCCAGTCTCTAGTCCAGTCTCTAGTCCAGCATCTATTCCAGACTCTAGTCCAGTCTCTAGTCCAGTCTCTAGTCCAATCTCTAGTCCAGTCTCTAGCCTAGTCTCTAAACCAGTCTCTAGTCCAGCTTCTAGTCTAGTTTCTAATCCGGTCTCTTGTCAGGCTGTAGTCCGGTCCCTAGTTCAGTCTATAGTCCAGTCTCTAGTCCAGTCCCTTGTCCAATCTCTAGTAGAGTCTCTAGTCAAGTCTGTAGTCCAGTCTCCAGTCCAGTCAATAGTTCAGCATCTATTCCAGTCTCTATTCCAGTCTCTACTCCAGTTTCTAATCCAGTCTCTAGTCCAGTCTCTAGCCCAGTCTCTAAACTAGTCTCTAGTCCAGTCCCTAGTCCAGCCTGTAGTCCAGTCTCTAGTCAAGTCTCTAGTCCAGTCTATAGTCCAGTCTCTAGTACAGTCTCTAGTGCAGCCTCTAGTCCAGCATCTGTTCCAATCTCTAGTCCAGCCTCTAGTCCTGTCTCTAGTCCAGCGTCTACTTCAGTCTCTAGTCCAGTCTTCAGTTCAATCTCTAGTCCAACTTCAAGTCCAGTATTTAGTCCAGCATCTATTCCAGACTCTAGTCCAGTCTCTAGTCCAGTCTCTAGCCCAGTCTCTAAACCAGTCTCTAGTCCAGTCTCTAGTCTAGTTTCGAATCCAGTCTCTTGTCAGGCTGTAGTCCGGTCCCTAGTTCAGTCTATAGTCCAGTCCCTAGTCCAGCCTCCAGTCGAGTCTCTAGTCCAGTCTCTAGTCCAGTCTCTTGTCCAATCTCTAATAGAGTCTCTAGTCAAGTCTGTAGTCCAGTCTCTAGTCCAGTCAATAGTTTAGCATCTATTCCAGTCTCTATTCCAGTCTCTACTCCAGTTTCTAATCCAGTCTCTTGTCCAGTCTCTAGTCCAGTCCCTAGTCTACTCTCTAGTTAAGTCTCTAGTAAAATCTCTAGTCCAGTTCCAAATCCAGTCTCTAGTCCAGCACCTATTCCAGTATCTAGTCCAGTCTCTAGTCCAGTCTCTAGCCCAGTCTCTAAACCAGTCTCTAGTCCAGTCTCTAGTCTAGTTTCTAATCCAGTCTCTTGTCAGGCTGTAGTCCGGTCCCTAGTTCAGCCTATAGTCCAGTCCCTAGTCCAGCCTCCAGTCCAGTCTCTAGTCCAGTCTCTAGTCCAGTCTCTTGTCCAATCTCTAGTAGAGTCTCTAGTCAAGTATGTAGTCCAGTCTCTAGTCCAGTCAATAGTTCAGCATGTATTCCAGTCTCTATTCCAGTCTCTACTCCAGTTTCTAATCCAGTCTCTTGTCCAGTCTCTAGTCCAGTCCCTAGTCTACTCTCTAGTTAAGTCTCTAGTAAAATCTCTACTCCAGTTCCAAATCCAGTCTCTAGTCCAGCACCTATTCCAGTCTCTAGTCCAGTCTCTAGCCCAGTCTCTAAACCAGTCTCTAGTCCAGTCCCTAGTCCAGCCTGTAGTCCAGTCTCTAGTCAAGTCTCTAGTCCAGTCTCTAGTACAATCTCTAGTCCAGTCTATAGTCCAGTCTCTAATATAGTCTCTAGTCCAGCATCTGTTTTAATCTCTAGTCCAGCCTCTAGTCCTATCTCTAGTCTAGCGTTTACTTCAGTCTCTCGTCCAGTCTACAGTCCATCCTCTAGTTCAATCTCCAGTCCAGTTTCAAGTCCAGTCTCTAGTCCAGCATCTATTCCAGTATCTAATCCAGTCTCCAGTCCAGTCTCTAGCCCAATCTCTACACCAGTCTCTAGACCAGTCTCTAGTTCAACAACTATTCCAGTCTCTAGTCAAGTTTCTAATCCGGTCTCTTGTCGGGCTCTAGTCCAGTCTCTAGTCCAGTCCCTAGTCCAGTCCCTAGTCCCGCCTATAGTCCAGACCCTAGTCCTGTCTCCAGTCCAGTCTCTAGTCCAGTCTCTAGTACAGTCTCTAGTCCAGTCTCTTGCCCAGTCTCTAGTAGAGTCTCTAGTCAAGTCTGTAGTCCAGTCTCTAGTCCAGTCAATACTTCAGCATCTATTCCAGTCTCTAGTCCAGTTTCTCATCCAGTCTCTAGTCCAGTCCCTAGTCTAGTCTCTAATTCAGTCTCTAGTTCAGTCTCTATACAGTCTCCAGTCCAGTCTCCAGTAGAGTCTCTAGTCCAGTGTCTAGTCTAGTATCTAGTCCAGTCAATAGTTCAGTCTCTAGTCTGGTTTCTAGTCCAATCTCTAATCCAGTCTCAAGTCCCGTCTCTATTTTGGTCTCTAGTTCAGTCTCCGATCTTGTCTTGTCTTGTTTGGTCTTGTCTGATCTTGCCTGGTCTTGTCTGGTATTGTCTGGTCCTGTCGCGTCTTTACTAGTCATGTCTATTCTTATCTAGTATTGTCTAATCTTGTCTAGTCTTATCTAGCCTTGCCTGGCCTTGTCTGGTCTTGTCCTAGTCTAGTTTTATCCAGACTTATCTAGATTTGGCTAGTTTTGATCTAGCCTTATCCAGATTTATCTAAACCTTGTCTAAACCTTTGTCCAACCTTGTTTAGTCAAGACTAAACTTGTCCAGTCTTTTTTGTCCCATCTAGTCTTGTCTAATCTTAATAACAAGATAACTGCCACCGTCAATTAAACATCCACCAACTAATACCTACGTATCTAACATTGTTATCTATATTATCCATTATATTATCTATTTACCTGCGGTCTCTTCGTCGTGCGGGGGCCAGCAGTAGCACACGCGCTTCCTGCAGAAGGCTCGGACGGCGGGCGCCCCACAGAAGCAGAAGATCAGGATGATGGCCAGCACGGCGATCATGGTGATCAGCGGCGCGATGCTGGCGTTCATGCCGCCGCCGCCGCCTCCCGCAGCCGGAACATCGTTCGGCACGGCGCTCACCGCAGGCGTATCTGGAACAAAAAGAGATAACAGAGTGAACAATTTATTCGCTGGTGTAGATTTTCAGTCTGGATACAATCAGTTGGGTTCTTGCAAGCTTCATCTCTTGGCGAGAGTCTGGATAGGTAAGACAAGACAGACAAGATTAGACAGACAAGATTAGACAGACAAGATTAGACAGACAAGATTAGACAGACAAGATTAGACAGACAAGATTAGACAGACAAGACTAGACAGACAAGACTAGACAGACAAGATTAGACAGACAAGACTAGACAGACAAGACTAGACAGACAAGACTAGACAGACAAGACTAGACAGACAAGACTAGACAGACAAGACTAGACAGACAAGACTAGACAGACAAGACTAGACAGACAAGACTAGACAGACAAGACTAGACAGACAAGACTAGACAGACAAGACTAGACAGACAAGACTAGACAGACAAGACTAGACAGACAAGACTAGACAGACAAGACTAGACAGACAAGACTAGACAGACAAGACTAGACAGACAAGACTAGACAGACAAGACTAGACAGACAAGACTAGACAGACAAGACTAGACAGACAAGACTAGACAGACAAGACTAGACAGACAAGACTAGACAGACAAGACTAGACAGACAAGACTAGACAGACAAGACTAGACAGACAAGACTAGACAGACAAGACTAGACAGACAAGACTAGACAGACAAGACTAGACAGACAAGACTAGACAGACAAGACTAGACAGACAAGACTAGACAGACAAGACTAGACAGACAAGACTAGACAGACAAGACTAGACAGACAAGACTAGACAGACAAGACTAGACAGACAAGACTAGACAGACAAGACTAGACAGACAAGACTAGACAGACAAGACTAGACAGACAAGACTAGACAGACAAGACTAGACAGACAAGACTAGACAGACAAGACTAGACAGACAAGACTAGACAGACAAGACTAGACAGACAAGACTAGACAGACAAGACTAGACAGACAAGACTAGACAGACAAGACTAGACAGACAAGACTAGACAGACAAGACTAGACAGACAAGACTAGACAGACAAGACTAGACAGACAAGACTAGACAGACAAGACTAGACAGACAAGACTAGACAGACAAGACTAGACAGACAAGACTAGACAGACAAGACTAGACAGACAAGACTAGACAGACAAGACTAGACAGACAAGACTAGACAGACAAGACTAGACAGACAAGACTAGACAGACAAGACTAGACAGACAAGACTAGACAGACAAGACTAGACAGACAAGACTAGACAGACAAGACTAGACAGACAAGACTAGACAGACAAGACTAGACAGACAAGACTAGACAGACAAGACTAGACAGACAAGACTAGACAGACAAGACTAGACAGACAAGACTAGACAGACAAGACTAGACAGACAAGACTAGACAGACAAGACTAGACAGACAAGACTAGACAGACAAGACTAGACAGACAAGACTAGACAGACAAGACTAGACAGACAAGACTAGACAGACAAGACTAGACAGACAAGACTAGACAGACAAGACTAGACAGACAAGACTAGACAGACAAGACTAGACAGACAAGACTAGACAGACAAGACTAGACAGACAAGACTAGACAGACAAGACTAGACAGACAAGACTAGACAGACAAGACTAGACAGACAAGACTAGACAGACAAGACTATACAGACAAAACTAGACAGACAAGATTAGACAGACAAGACTAAACAGACAAGACTAGACAGACAAGACTATACAGACAAAACTAGACAGACAAGATTAGACAGACAAGACTAAACAGACAAGACTAGACAGACAAGACTAGACAGACAAGACTAGATAGACAAGACTAGACGGACAATGCTAAACAGATAAGACTATACAGATTTTTACAAACTTTGCAAATAGGTGTTATTAGTTTTGGCAAAGTTTACTAACGAGAAAATCTATTATTGAACAGACCGAGATTTAATATAAGGCCTGGACATTTCTTTTTGCTTTGTGAATTATTTGATGTTTTTATCAAGCTGATAGGTTTGCGGGATGCGAGCCAAGAGTTCTCGAGCATAACAGATTAAAGTATAGCGTTCAATCTAAATCTAAATAGTTACAAAATAATTTAGTTTAATCTCTCGTCCGTTTGTCTTATTCATCAAAAGTTAATATCAAGTTTTCATGATTTCGCGTTTTCAAATATTCTATTTTACAATTTTAACAATAAGAGAGTACTGGATAAAAACTGGACTATAGTAGACCTCTATAGTAGACTAGACTAGACCAGCCTAGTGCAGACTAGACCAGCCTAGTGCAGATTCGATAGGACTTGTTCAGACTAGACAAAACAAGACCAGACTAGACCAGGCTGTACCAGACTAAACCAGACAAGACCAGACTAGACCAGACTAGAACAGACTGAACCAGACTAGACCAGATAAGACCAGACTAGACCAGACTAGACCAGACTAGACCAGACTAGACCAGACTAGAGCAGACTAGACCAGACTAGACCAGACTAGACCAGACTAGACCAGACTAGACTAGACCAGACTAGACCAGACTAGAGCAGACTAGAGCAGACTAGACCAGACTAGACCAGACTAGACCAGACTAGACCAGACTAGAGCAGGCTAGACTAGACTAGACCAGACTAGACCAGACTAAACCAGCCTAGACCAGACAAGACCAGATTAGATCAGACTAGATCAGACTAGACCAGGTTCGACCAGACTAGACCAGACTAGACCGACTAGACCAGACTAGACTAGACTAGACTAGACCAGACTAGACTAGACCAGACTAGACCGGAGCAGACTAGACCAGGTTAGACCAGACTGGATGTGGTTATATTTGGTCGCATGCAATGTTTTTTTTTCTTTTTAATATTTACATTTGCAAAATATTTGCAACAATAACTCTTGTCTTATTGGCTTGTGGTTGACAAGGCCAGGGTGATCCCGTATATTTAGACTAGATATAAAAAGCGGCAGTCTATAAATTTCATCGAGCACATAGTCGAAAATAGTTAGGCCGCTGTTTATCTGTCACTAGTCGTTAAATTACACCGCTCACGAGAATTCGCACAATAATCGGAACTTCATCTCGCAACGTACTAATTGGACGAGTTGCAACTCATTGCAATCTGCCAGAAAATTAGTTAATTAATCTAATTAGAGAGAAGCTATGATTGGATTCTAGTCTAGATTCTATGTTTAGTCTTGTCTGTCTAGTCTTGTCTGTCTAGTCTTGTCTGTCTAGTCTTGTCTGTCTAGTCTTGTCTGTCTAGTCTTGTCTGTCTAGTCTTGTCTGTCTAGTCTTGTCTGTCTAGTCTTGTTTGTCTAGTCTTGTCTGTCTAGTCTTGTCTGTCTAGTCTTGTCTGTCTAGTCTTGTCTGTCTAGTCTTGTTTGTCTAGTCTTGTCTGTCTAGTCTTGTCTGTCTAGTCTTGTCTGTCTAGTCTTGTCTGTCTAGTCTTGTCTGTCTAGTCTTGTCTGTCTAGTCTTGTCTGTCTAGTCTTGTCTGTCTAGTCTTGTCTGTCTAGTCTTGTCTGTCTAGTCTTGTTTGTCTAGTCTTGTCTGTCTAGTCTTGTCTGTCTAGTCTTGTCTGTCTAGTCTTGTCTGTCTAGTCTTGTCTGTCTAGTCTTGTCTGTCTAGTCTTGTCTGTCTAGTCTTGTCTGTCTAGTCTTGTCTGTCTAGTCTTGTCTGTCTAGTCTTGTCTGTCTAGTCTTGTCTGTCTAGTCTTGTCTGTCTAGTCTTGTCTGTCTAGTCTTGTCTGTCTAGTCTTGTCTGTCTAGTCTTGTCTGTCTAGTCTTGTCTGTCTAGTCTTGTCTGTCTAGTCTTGTCTGTCTAGTCTTGTCTGTCTAGTCTTGTCTGTCTAGTCTTGTCTGTCTAGTCTTGTCTGTCTAGTCTTGTCTGTCTAGTCTTGTCTGTCTAGTCTTGTCTGTCTAGTCTTGTCTGTCTAGTCTTGTCTGTCTAGTCTTGTCTGTCTAGTCTTGTCTGTCTAGTCTTGTCTGTCTAGTCTTGTCTGTCTAGTCTTGTCTGTCTAGTCTTGTCTGTCTAGTCTTGTCTGTCTAGTCTTGTCTGTCTAGTCTTGTCTGTCTAGTCTTGTCTGTCTAGTCTTGTCTGTCTAGTCTTGTCTGTCTAGTCTTGTCTGTCTAGTCTTGTCTGTCTAGTCTTGTCTGTCTAGTCTTTTCTGTCTAGTCTTGTCTGTCTAGTCTTGCCTGTCCAGTCTTGTCTGTCTAGTCTTGTCTGTCTTGTCTTGTCTGTCTAGTCTTGTCTCGGTCTTGCCTCGGTGAAAGTGCGGCTCCTGGATGAATACGATTTGTATTCTGTCCCGAGATATCTTTTCTAAAAGAGCAATAGTTGCTGATTTGCTTTTTGCTAGATTCAGTTGCAGGCATCTGATTCGGTGGTTCATTGTTTCGGTGATTCGGACGAATAGTTCGTTGATGAGTTTTGAAAATTGGTATTATTGCTCTACTTGGTACTCAGAGAAGCTTTGAATAATACTTAATCAAAGTAAAAGAGTAGTAGAGTACGTAAAAGAGTTAGCATCTAAAGGTGATATTCTAGTCGCAGGCGATATTAACGCCAAATCTCATAGTTGGGGTAGCCGAAGAGATGATTATCGTGGAAAGTTATTAGATTCAATATTTTCAAAACTCAACCTCGATATTCTCAACAAAGGCTCTGAACCTACTTTCGTAGGCCATAACGGCTCAAGCCTAATCGACGTTACTTCGGCAAGCATCAAGTTAAGTCGTTTAATAGACGATTGGCATATCCCTGAAGATAACAGCCTGTCAGACCACAAGTACATTTACTGGTCCAACGGTCTAGAAACAGAATTGCCAGAAAGTCTCCTCGGCTTCTGCACGAAGAAGGCAAACTGGAATTTGTTCAGTGAACTAGTTACCAAACGAATTCTTGATATCTCACCCCAGATTGATAATTGCCGTTCTCCCCAAGAAATTGCATGCTTTGCAGAAGCCGTTAATAACTCCATTGTCAGCGCGGCCGTTGAATCTATGCCACGCCGGAAATACTTTCAAAAATCGGTCCCTTGGTGGACCCCTGAGCTTACTTCCTGTCGGAAAGAAAATAACCGACTAAGACGTATATACCAGAGCAGCACAGGACAAGATAGAGAAGTAAACCGTATGAAGTACAAGAAAAAACTGAACTAATACAAATGTTTAATCGTTGAAACCAAAACCCAAAAATGGCGAGATTTCTGTACAAATCATTCCAACGGGGACCCCTGGGTCCCGGTATACAAGGTAATACGAGGACGGAAAACCAATTCAGGCTACCTCACAAGCCTAAGTAAGAGCAACACGTCTCTAGACCTGCACGGCACAGCACGAGAGTTCTTGACAGCCTTCTTTCCGGATGATCCCGAAACAGACTTAGTGGAACACTTACAGTCTAGAGAAACAGCTCTAGAAGGAAAAGGTGGACCCGACGACCCTTTATTCACAATTCCAGAGATTGTAATGGCGATCAACGGTATAAATCCCAAAAAGGCTCCAGGCATAGACGGACTCTCATCGGATATCGTGTCAGCGGCATTTAAGGCTGCCCCTCAAGTTTTCCATAAACTATTTAACAAATATTTAAGTTGTGGCGTTTTTCCAGCAATTTGGAAAATACAACTAGTTAAAATAGTTCCCAAACCACTTAGACAAGGTACATCCTGTAAAGACTTTAGGCCCATAAATCTTATGCCTGTAATTGGGAAAGTCCTCGACACCTTGCTCATCACCAGGATCGGTTACCATCTTTATAGTCGCAATTTACTTAGCAACAACCAATTTGGATTCAGAAAGGGCGTAGGAACCACCGATGCCATAACCAAAGTCATTCAATCTATCAAAGACAATATTGCTCAGAAACAATATTGTGCCATTGTTGCACTTGATATAAGCGGTGCTTTCGACAATGCCTGGTGGCCTAACATTATAGAACAATTAGTTATCAAACAGTGCGCTGATAATCTCATTAGCTTGAGTAAAGATTACTTCAGCAACCGTAAAGCCATAATCTCTGAACCAGGCTTATGCGAGGAGAGATCAGTCAGTAAAGGTTGCCCACAGGGATCGAAATCGGGCCCTACCTACTGGAATATTCTATACGACACAATTTTCGAGTATGATCTTCCAGTAGGGTGTAATATAGTTGCCTACGCAGATGATACCATGCTTATTACTTCTGGTAGTATAATGGGCCTAAAAGAGAAAACCAATCAAGCACTAGAAGTTTTATTAGCTTGGGCCAAGAACCACAAATTAATCTTTAATGCCAATAAGACCGAGGCAATATTCTTTGGAAAAAAATCCGAGGCAGCGTAGACCAGTTTTTACACTAGGAGATAACCAGATCAAGTGTCAGGATAATTTAAAATATCTGGGGGTCACAATAGATAGCAATCTAAACTTTAAACCACACATTAAATTAGCTTGTGGAAAGGCCAAACAGTTGAGCGTTCAACTTGGCCGGGTGGCAAGGAAGGAATGGGGCTTAGGCAAAATAGCTTTGAAACAAATTTATAGCGGAGCAATTGTCCAGGATTATTATACGCCGCTCCCATTTGGCATAAGTCTTGTGGAGTTAGGGAAAAAGCTAAGCTCCTGAGCGTACAACGAGTCTGCACACTAAGAGCGGCGAAAGCATACCGAACGGTGTCCACTGAGGCTGCCTGCGTTATCTCCGGACTTATACCTTCCGACCTCCGACTAAAACAGGTTTCATTGTACCAAACCAAACATTCCCTTGAAAACCAGACCCTAAGAGAAATAACCGGCCTTAACATATCCTCCGACCTTTTGGAAACAAAGACCCACCTTGGGCATCTTATCCATCCCGCCTATTTTCGCTCCCTTGTCTACACTACGTCACCCACCAGCTCACACCGAATAAAAATATTCACAGACGGCTCTAAATCAGACGCAGGAGTTGGAGCAGCTTTTGTAGCATACAATGAAAAAGAGGAGTTTCATTTCGAAACATTTGGTTTGGCTGACTACTGCTCGATATTTCAAGCAGAGTTAATTGCAATTAACCGGGCATTAGCGTATATTCTTTCGAAACCTGACGTAATGGACGAATGCTCTATTCTATCCGATTGCAAATCTGCTCTAGATGCTCTTCAAAACATGGCCTCGCCAACCGAGATTCTATTCGACACATGGCAGCTCTATAACGAGGTCTCATAAAACACTAATCTCAGCTTCTATTGGGTGAGGGCACATGTCGGCCTGACAGGTAACGAAAGAGCGGACAGTCTGGCAAGACAAGCTTCTGGTCAAGACTCCACAGGCCCAGAACCTCAAAATTGTGCTGAAGTTTTCAAGAAAGTACCAAGCCAGGCTATAAAGCACGGGATCAACACCTATCTTAACAGGGAGTGGCAACAGCGATGGAATGCGTCAGGAACTGGTCTTTGGACTAAAAACTTTATCTCGTCTATCGACAAGTGGATTAATATGGAGATCTGTCTCTCGCACCACGCGGTCCAACTTATTACTGGCCATGGAAATTTTCAGTCTTACCTACATCACTTTGGAAAAAGGGCATCGCCACTATGCCAGTGCGGTGAAGAAGACACAGCTCCACACGTGCTTTTTTATTGTCCGGTCATCTCAAAATGGAGGCAAGATTCCGAACTGAGTATGTCCCATGCAGGATGCTCCTGGCCACGAGACGAGGAGGAGTTAAGGGAAGTCAAAAAAAACAAGAAATGGTGGAAGATTTTTGACGAATGCGCCAAAAATCTAATAAGATTGGATCACGACCTAGTCATCACCAGAAACTAAATTTAAATTGACTATTCTATGTTAATTCGGTCTATGTTCTTGTCTCTTCTTATTATGTTATTAATTATGATGTATTCATTATTATGTACCAGCATAGTGTCCTTGTCGACGGAGTGCTGGCGACTATGAGTCCAATAAATAAATAAGCTGTCTAGTCTTATTTGTCTAGTCTTGTCTGTCTAGTCTTGTCTGTCTAGTCTTGTCTGTCTAGTCTTGTCTGTCTAGTCTTGTCTGTCTAGTCTTGTCTGTCTAGTCTTGTCTGTCTAGTTTTGTCTGTCTAGTCTTGTCTGTCTAGTCTTGTCTGTCTAGTCTTGTCTGTCTAGTCTTGTCTGTCTAGTCTTGTCTGTCTAGTCTTGTCTGTCTAGTCTTATCTGTCTAGTCTTGTCTGTCTAGTCTTGTCTGTCTAGTCTTGTCTGTCTAGTCTTGTCTGTCTAGTCTTGTCTGTCTAGTCCTGTCTGTCTAGTCTTGTCTGTCTAGTCTTGTCTGTCTAGTCTTGTCTGTCTAGTCTTGTCTGTCTAGTCTTGTCTGTCTAGTCTTGTCTGTCTAGTCTTGTCTGTCTAGTCTTGTCTGTCTAGTCTTGTCTGTCTAGTCTTGTCTGTCTAGTCTTGTCTGTCTAGTCTTGTCTGTCTAGTCTTGTCTGTCTAGTCTTGTCTGTCTAGTCTTGTCTGTCTAGTCTTGTCTGTCTAGTCTTGTCTGTCTAGTCTTGTCTGTCTAGTCTTGTCTGTCTAGTCTTGTCTGTCTAGTCTTGTCTGTCTAGTCTTGTCTGTCTAGTCTTGTCTGTCTAGTCTTGTCTGTCTAGTCTTGTCTGTCTAGTCTTGTCTGTCTAGTCTTGTCTGTCTAGTCTTGTCTGTCTAGTCTTGTCTGTCTAGTCTTGTCTGTCTAGTCTTGTCTGTCTAGTCTTGTCTGTCTAGTCTTGTCTGTCTAGTCTTGTCTGTCTAGTCTTGTCTGTCTAGTCTTGTCTGTCTAGTCTTGTCTGTCTAGTCTTGTCTGTCTAGTCTTGTCTGTCTAGTCTTGTCTGTCTAGTCTTGTCTGTCTAGTCTTGTCTGTCTAGTCTTGTCTGTCTAGTCTTGTCTGTCTAGTCTTGTCTGTCTAGTCTTGTCTGTCTAGTCTTGTCTGTCTAGTCTTGTCTGTCTAGTCTTGTCTGTCTAGTCTTGTCTGTCTAGTCTTGTCTGTCTAGACGTGTCTATCTAATCTAGTCTAATTTGTCAAATTTGAAGGTTTTTTTTTCGCTTTTAATTTACACAATTTTTTTTCACTTTTTGTTTGATTTGGTGGAATTGGTCAATGTTTACACAAACCGACCGAAGCAGACCGATAGACGGCCAATAAAAACAAGTTTATTTATTTTTATTTCTCGTTTTGTGGAAAACGAAAATAAAGATTGACAGTTAAAAAAGATGCTTTCAAGCAGAAATCTAAATATTGACAAAACAAAACAGAAACGTCTTGACAGACAAGAGTAGACAGACAAAACTAAACAGACATAACTAGGCAGATAGGATTAGACAAAAAGTATTAGAGCAGCAACACTATAAAAACAAGACTGAACAGACAAGACTAGACAGGCAAGACTTGACAGACAAGACTAGAGAGACAAGGCTAAATAGAAAAGACTAGACAGGCAAGACTTCACAGACAAGATTAGATAAACTGGATAATCTAGATCACAGGACTAGAGAGACAAAACTAGACAGACAATATTAGACAGACAAGACTACAAAGACAATATTAGACACGCAGGACAAGAGAGACAAGACTAGACTATCCAAACAACATTAGAAGTTTCCATAAAAACTATTTTTCTATTCACGCTGCTCGAGGCAAAGATTTGCTAATTTTCCACGAATATTTTTAAAGTTGGTCCCAGGAAATAAACGTAAACAGGACCGGACTGGCCGGTCTCCTAACCTACATCTCCACGCCGGCTGGTATATTGCGTCGCGTTTGTGTATTTTCTCAACGCAAATCTGTTTGTTTTAACACAAAGCCAATTTACACACAAACTAATAAATCTCTAAGTCAATTAATCTCAATATTATTGACTAATCTTAACTACCTAAACATATGTATCTAAACTTGTCAGTCTAGACTTGTCTGACGAGTCTTGCCTGTCTAATCTTGTCTGTCTACTTTATTCAACCTTGTCTGTCTAGTCTTGTCTATCTAGTCTTAACTGTCTAGTTTTGTCTATTTAGTCTTATCTGTATAATCTAGTCTTGTCGGTCTAGTCTTGTCGCTCTCGTATTGTCTGTCTGGTCTTGTCAGTCTGGTCTTGTCTGTCTGGTCTCGCCTGTCTAATCTCGCGTGTCTAGTCTCGCCTGTCTAGTCTCGTCTGTCTAGTCACGCCTGTCTAGCCCCGCTTGTCTAGTCTCGCCCGTCTAGTCTCGCTCGTCTAGTCTCGTCCGTCTAGTCTCGCCCTTCTAATCTCGCCTGTCTAGTCTCGCCTGTCTAGTCTCGTCCGTCTAGTCTCGCCCTTCTAATCTCGCCTGTCTAGTCTCGCCTGTCTAGTCTCGCCCGTCTAGTCTCGCCCTTCTAATCTCGCCCTTCTAATCTCGCCTGTCCAGTCTCGCCTGTCTAGTCTCGCCTGTCTAGTCTCGCCTATCTAGTCTTGTCTATCTAGTCTTGTTTGTCTATTCTTGTCTGTGTAACGCTATCTATCTAGTCTTGTCTGTCTTGTAGATGTAGCTGCTTAAGCTTGGCCAGTTTGTAGTCTCCTTATGTATTTTTTGGAAACTGACCATACACTAATAATAAACATAAAAACAAGAATTACTCGCGTCCAAAAAATGCCGACGCGGCGACAACAGGCGTGTCGCGACGACAACAACAAAACAAATGATATACAGTTGTGATTTGATGGACATGACTGTACAAAAAAGTGTACTATACGTATACAAAATGTTGACTCAAATTGTCAAAAAAAACAAGTCAAACTTTTCATAGTTGAATTTTTTCAGTGTCAATTTCCGCCATGTTTTGCGCGAACTTTTTGACGTATAACCTTATTATTTGCCCGAAACTTTCATATTCCCGCCTTTCAAACTTGGCTTATGCGCATGCGCTTAACTAACCGTAAAATTGTCTATTCTTACATATCTGTCAGATTTGACATTTGTCATATTCATTTAAGCCGTAAAAAACGACAACTATTACATAACCTCAAATTTGACAGTTATTTCTTTTATTATTTATTAAAACTGTCAGAATCGGCAACTGTTACATAAACTAGCTGACATTTGTCAAATCTGACAGTTATTCTTTAATTTTACAAAAATAATCACAACTCACAATGTTTTTCAAGCGTTTTCTTGTTCATTTGTGGCAACACTAAATCGCTAAACTACAACAATTTTGCAAATAAATTTAAAATATGCAACAATTTTTGCATAAATTTAAACGAAACTTTTCTTAAAACTTCGCGAAATTTGACAAAAATTTTGACAAATCTTGCAAATTTATTACACAACCTCAAATTTGACTGTTATTTCTTTTATTATTCATTAAAACTGTCAGAATCGACAACTGTTACATAAACTAGCTGACAGTTGTCAAATCTAACAGTTATTTCTTTAATTTTACAAAAATAATCACAACTCTAATGTTTTTCAAGCGTTTCCTTGTTCATTTGTGGCAACACTGAATCGCTAAACTACAACAATTTTGCAAATAAATTTAAAATATGCAACAATTTTTGCATAAATTCAAACGAAACTTTTCTTAAAATTTCGCGAAATTTGACAAAAAATTTGACAAATCTTGCAAATTTATTACATAAACTCATATTTGACCGTTATTTCTTTTATTATTCATTATAACTGTTAGAATCGGCAACTGTTACATAAACTAGCTGACAATTATCAAATCTGACTGTTATTTCTTTCATTTTACAAAAATAATCACAACTAATGTTTTTCAAGCATTTTTCTCGTTCCTTTGTGGCAACACTGAATCACTAGTTATTGTCAAAATTACATAAACCACACAAATGACAAAGTCATAAAAAATTTGACATTAATGTCAAAAGTCAGAATACAATTATTCAAGTACTGTTATATTCAACTTGACAGTTAATTTTATGACAAATAGACAGTTTGACTCACTGTTATGCCATTTTGCTTATAACTTGGAATGTCCACTTTCCAAGTTATAAGCAAAATAGCATAACAGTGAGTTAAACTATCTATTTCTCATAAAATTAACTGTCAAGTTGAATATCTAGTCTTATCGATCGAGTCAGGTATACTTATTAACTATTATTAACAGTAAACATAACATTTACTAATTTAAAATGCAAGTCACTAATTTTGACACATTTGTCAACATTTTTTGACAATTCTGTCAAAAGTTTTGACACTTTTGCCAACATTTTTTATATTTCTGTCAAAAATCTTGACTAACCTGTCGAAACAATTTGACTGTAAATATGACATGTAAAGATTATAGTACTTGAATAATTCAAGTACTATTTTTGACATAAAGATATAGCACATTACAATGATATACAATATTCATAACATTTGACAGTTCGATAAATGTCAGTTCGTTGGAGTTCGATAAATGTCAGACAGTTTGACTCAAGTGACTGGAGGAGTCAAAAATGACAAAAAAAGTGATGAATATCAAAAGGCGAAACAAATATCAGTCGCTTCAGATTCCACTTCCCACAGTTTGACTCGGCTTATTGAGCTAGTCCAAAAAGTTTGACTCGAAAACACTTTGACTTACATTTTCAATTCGTAAATGTCATCTTTATAGTCAAATTGTTTCGACAGGTTATCATTACAATGCCACACAATATTCATAACATTTGACAGTTCGATAAATGTCAGACAGTATGACTCAAGTGGCAGGAGCAGTCAAAAATGACAATAAAGTGATGAATATCAAAAGGTGAAAGAAATATCAGTCGCTTCAGATTCCATTTCCCACAGTTTGACTCGTCTTATTGAGCTAGTCCAAAAAGTTTGACTCGAAAACACTTTGACTTACATTTTCAATTCGTAAATGTCAAATCTGACTGATATTTCTTTCATTTTCCAAAAATAATCACAACTCTAATGTTTTTCAAGCGATTTTCTCGTTCATTTGTGGCAACTTTTCTTAAAATTTCGCGAAATTTGACAAAAATTTTGACATATCTTGCAAATTTACTACATAACCTCAAATTTGATCGTTATTTCTTTTATTATCCATTAAAACTGTCAGAATCGGCAACTCTTACATAAACTAGCGGACAGTTGTCAAATCTGACAGTTATTTCGTGCATTTTACAAAAAAATCACAACTCTAATTTTTTGTAAGCGTTTTTCTCGTTCATTTGTGGCAACACTGAATCACTAGTTATTGTCAAAATTACATAAACCACACAAATGACAAACTCATAAAAAATTTGACATTAATGTCAAAAGTCAGAGTTCAATTAGTCAAGTATTGTCATATTCAACTTGACAGTTAATTTTATTACAAATGGATAGTTTGACTACTCACTGTTATGCCATTTTGTTTATAACTTGGAATGTTCACTTTCCAAGTTATAAGCCTGTTATGCCAAAATGGCATAACAGTGAGTCAAACAATCTATTTGTCATAAAAATAACTGTCAAGTGGAATATCTACAGTCTTGTCTTTATTGAAAATTGCGAATTATTGAAAATTTTGCAAAAAAACGAAATATAAACTAAATTGCAAATATCATAGAAACGGTTAAATTTAGAAACTTCTTATTTTCAATTTCTGATTCAGCAACTCAAAATCTACGAAAGTGCAACTGAAACTTATCATTTGCACTTCCGGTTTGCTAATTATAACCCAATTTCTAACAACCAACTTGTTTACGAATTATTTGCTGAATTTGTTTATTCATTTCCGGCAATCTTGCATTCCACAAAACCGGATATTTTGAAAACCAAAAAACGTATCGACTTCCGGTTTACAAATTCGTAAACTGGAATAATTTTTGAACAAAATGGTGTGCAATACGTTTTAATCCTACGTACGGTTTGTGAATTAATGCAAATTTTGCAAAAAAAACCGAAATATAAACTAAATTGCAAATATCATAGAAACGGTTAAATTTAGAAACTTCCGGTTTTCAATTTCTGATTCAACAACTCAAAATCTACGAAAGTGCAACTCAAAATTATCATTTGCACTTTAGGTTTACTAATTATAACCCAATTTCTATAGTCTTATCTATAATATAGTCTTATCGATCTAGTCAGGTATACTTATTAACTATTATTAACTGTTAACATGACATTTTCGAATTTAAAATGCAAGTCACTCATTTTGACACATTTGTCAAAAAATTTTGACCATTCTGTCCAAATTTTTGACTCTTTTGCCAAAACTTTTGATAGTTCTGTCAAAAATCTTGACTAACCTGCCAAAACAATTTGACTGTAAAGATGACATGTAAAGATGACAGTACTTGAATAATTCAAGTACTATTTTTGACATAAAGATATGGCACATTACAATGACATATAACATTTGATAGTTCGATAAATGTCAGACAGTTTGACTCAAGTGACAGGAGCAGTCAAAAATGGCAATAAAGTGATGAATATCAAAAGGTGAAACAAATATCAGTCGCTTCCGATTCCATTTCCCACAGTTTGCTTCGTCTTATTGAGCTAGTCCACAAAGTTTCACTCGAAAACACTTTGACTTACATTTTCAATTCGTAAATGTCAAATCTGACAGTTGTTTCTTTATTTTTTCAAAAATAATCACAACTCTAATGTTTTTCAAGCGCTCTTCTCGTTCATTTGTGGCAACACTCAATCACTATTTATTGTCAAAATTACATAAATCACACAAATGACAAACTCATAATAAATTTGACATTAATGTCAAAAGTCAGAAAATGGACATTCAAATTTATAAGCTAAATGGCATAACAGTAAATCATACTATCTATTTGTCATAAAATTAATTGTCAAGTTGAATATGACCGTACTTGAATAATTCAAGTACTATTTATGACATAAAGATATAACACATTACAATGACATATAACATTTGACAGTTTGATAAATGTCAGACAGTTTGACTCGAATGACAGAAGCAGTCAAAAATGACAATAAAGTGATGAATATCAAATGGTGAAACAAATATCAGTCGCTTAAGATTCCATTTCCCACAGTTTGACTCGTCTTATTGTGCTAGTCCACAAAGTTTGACGCGAAAACACTTTGACTTACATTTTAAATTGGAAAATGTCATCTTTACAGTCAAATTGTTTCGACAGGTTATCATTACAATGACATATATTATTCATAACATTTAACAGTTCGATAAATGTCAGACAGTTTGACTCAGACAAGTGACAGGAGCAGTCAAAAATGACAATAAAGTGATGAATACCAAAAGGTGAAACAAATATCAGTCACTTCAGATTCCATTTCCCACAGCTTGACTCGTCTTATTGTGCTAGTCCACAAAGTTTGACTCGAAAAGACTTTGACATACATTTTCAATTCGTAAATGTCATCTTTACAGTCGAATTGTTTCGACAGGTCAGTCAAGATTCTTGACAGAACTTTGAAAAATATTGGCAAAAGTGTCAAAAATTTTGACAGAATTGTCAAAAAATGTTGACAAATGTGTCAAAATTAGTGACTTGCATTTTCAATTCGAAAATGTCATGTTTACAGTTCATAATAGTTAATAAATATACCTAACTAGATCGATAAGAGTAGATAAAATGGATTAAACAGACAATACTACATAGATGAGACTAGACAGACAAGACTAGACAGACAAGACTAGACAGACAAGACTAGACAGACAAGACTAGACAGACAAGACTAGACAGACAAGACTAGACAGACAAGACTAGACAGACAAGACTAGACAGACAAGACTAGACAGACAAGACTAGACAGACAAGACTAGACAGACAAGACTAGACAGACAAGACTAGACAGACAAGACTAGACAGACAAGACTAGACAGACAAGACTAGACAGACAAGACTAGACAGACAAGACTAGACAGACAAGACTAGACAGACAAGACTAGACAGACAAGACTAGACAGACAAGACTAGACAGACAAGACTAGACAGACAAGACTAGACAGACAAGACTAGACAGACAAGACTAGACAGACAAGACTAGACAGACAAGACTAGACAGACAAGACTAGACAGACAAGACTAGACAGACAAGACTAGACAGACAAGACTAGACAGACAAGACTAGACAGACAAGACTAGACAGACAAGACTAGACAGACAAGACTAGACAGACAAGACTAGACAGACAAGACTAGACAGACAAGACTAGACAGACAAGACTAGACAGACAAGACTAGACAGACAAGACTAGACAGACAAGACTAGACAGACAAGACTAGACAGACAAGACTAGACAGACAAGACTAGACAGACAAGACTAGACAGACAAGACTAGACAGACAAGACTAGACAGACAAGACTAGACAGACAAGACTAGACAGACAAGACTAGACAGACAAGACTAGACAGACAAGACTAGACAGACAAGACTAGACAGACAAGACTAGACAGACAAGACTAGACAGACAAGACTAGACAGACAAGACTAGACAGACAAGACTAGACAGACAAGACTAGACAGACAAGACTAGACAGACAAGACTAGACAGACAAGACTAGACAGACAAGACTAGACAGACAAGACTAGACAGACAAGACTAGACAGACAAGACTAGACAGACAAGACTAGACAGACAAGACTAGACAGACAAGACTAGACAGACAAGACTAGACAGACAAGACTAGACAGACAAGACTAGACAGACAAGACTAGACAGACAAGACTAGACAGACAAGACTAGACAGACAAGACTAGACAGACAAGACTAGACAGACAAGACTAGACAGACAAGACTAGACAGACAAGACTAGACAGACAAGACTAGACAGACAAGACTAGACAGACAAGACTAGACAGACAAGACTAGACAGACAAGACTAGACAGACAAGACTAGACAGACAAGACTAGACAGACAAGACTAGACAGACAAGACTAGACAGACAAGACTAGACAGACAAGACTAGACAGACAAGACTAGACAGACAAGACTAGACAGACAAGACTAGACAGACAAGACTAGACAGACAAGACTAGACAGACAAGACTAGACAGACAAGACTAGACAGACAAGACTAGACAGACAAGACTAGACAGACAAGACTAGACAGACAAGACTAGACAGACAAGACTAGACAGACAAGACTAGACAGACAAGACTAGACAGACAAGACTAGACAGACAAGACTAGACAGACAAGACTAGACAGACAAGACTAGACAGACAAGACTAGACAGACAAGACTAGACAGACAAGACTAGACAGACAAGACTAGACAGACAAGACTAGACAGACAAGACTAGACAGACAAGACTAGACAGACAAGACTAGACAGACAAGACTAGACAGACAAGACTAGACAGACAAGACTAGACAGACAAGACTAGACAGACAAGACTAGACAGACAAGACTAGACAGACAAGACTAGACAGACAAGACTAGACAGACAAGACTAGACAGACAAGACTAGACAGACAAGACTAGACAGACAAGACTAGACAGACAAGACTAGACAGACAAGACTAGACAGACAAGACTAGACAGACAAGACTAGACAGACAAGACTAGACAGACAAGACTAGACAGACAAGACTAGACAGACAAGACTAGACAGACAAGACTAGACAGACAAGACTAGACAGACAAGACTAGACAGACAAGACTAGACAGACAAGACTAGACAGACAAGACTAGACAGACAAGACTAGACAGACAAGACTAGACAGACAAGACTAGACAGACAAGACTAGACAGACAAGACTAGACAGACAAGACTAGACAGACAAGACTAGACAGACAAGACTAGACAGACAAGACTAGACAGACAAGACTAGACAGACAAGACTAGACAGACAAGACTAGACAGACAAGACTAGACAGACAAGACTAGACAGACAAGACTAGACAGACAAGACTAGACAGACAAGACTAGACAGACAAGACTAGACAGACAAGACTAGACAGACAAGACTAGACAGACAAGACTAGACAGACAAGACTAGACAGACAAGACTAGACAGACAAGACTAGACAGACAAGACTAGACAGACAAGACTAGACAGACAAGACTAGACAGACAAGACTAGACAGACAAGACTAGACAGACAAGACTAGACAGACAAGACTAGACAGACAAGACTAGACAGACAAGACTAGACAGACAAGACTAGACAGACAAGACTAGACAGACAAGACTAGACAGACAAGACTAGACAGACAAGACTAGACAGACAAGACTAGACAGACAAGACTAGACAGACAAGACTAGACAGACAAGACTAGACAGACAAGACTAGACAGACAAGACTAGACAGACAAGACTAGACAGACAAGACTAGACAGACAAGACTAGACAGACAAGACTAGACAGACAAGACTAGACAGACAAGACTAGACAGACAAGACTAGACAGACAAGACTAGACAGACAAGACTAGACAGACAAGACTAGACAGACAAGACTAGACAGACAAGACTAGACAGACAAGACTAGACAGACAAGACTAGACAGACAAGACTAGACAGACAAGACTAGACAGACAAGACTAGACAGACAAGACTAGACAGACAAGACTAGACAGACAAGACTAGACAGACAAGACTAGACAGACAAGACTAGACAGACAAGACTAGACAGACAAGACTAGACAGACAAGACTAGACAGACAAGACTAGACAGACAAGACTAGACAGACAAGACTAGACAGACAAGACTAGACAGACAAGACTAGACAGACAAGACTAGACAGACAAGACTAGACAGACAAGACTAGACAGACAAGACTAGACAGACAAGACTAGACAGACAAGACTAGACAGACAAGACTAGACAGACAAGACTAGACAGACAAGACTAGACAGACAAGACTAGACAGACAAGACTAGACAGACAAGACTAGACAGACAAGACTAGACAGACAAGACTAGACAGACAAGACTAGACAGACAAGACTAGACAGACAAGACTAGACAGACAAGACTAGACAGACAAGACTAGACAGACAAGACTAGACAGACAAGACTAGACAGACAAGACTAGACAGACAAGACTAGACAGACAAGACTAGACAGACAAGACTAGACAGACAAGACTAGACAGACAAGACTAGACAGACAAGACTAGACAGACAAGACTAGACAGACAAGACTAGACAGACAAGACTAGACAGACAAGACTAGACAGACAAGACTAGACAGACAAGACTAGACAGACAAGACTAGACAGACAAGACTAGACAGACAAGACTAGACAGACAAGACTAGACAGACAAGACTAGACAGACAAGACTAGACAGACAAGACTAGACAGACAAGACTAGACAGACAAGACTAGACAGACAAGACTAGACAGACAAGACTAGACAGACAAGACTAGACAGACAAGACTAGACAGACAAGACTAGACAGACAAGACTAGACAGACAAGACTAGACAGACAAGACTAGAGACAGACAGACACTAGACAGACAAGACTAGACAGACAAGACTAGACAGACAAGACTAGACAGACAAGACTAGACAGACAAGACTAGACAGACAAGACTAGACAGACAAGACTAGACAGACAAGACTAG
>CALYMW010000413.1:160000-222000 GCA_944588485.1 Phosphuga atrata | reverse complement strand
GAAGATAACTTTAAAATAGCGGAAGGGAAAGGATTTAAGAAGATAGACACAACATGATTAGACAGGCAGAGTCTAGACAGACATGATATAAGTTGTCTGGAATGTCCTGCTTATTATCCTTTTCATCAAGTTTTATATGTTTGTATGAGAAGAGACTTTGTAAACAGTAAAAAAGGCATTTATTTTCTTTAAGGATACTTTTATCTAAATGCAGACATTTCAATGTATATTTTTTGGCTGAAGGGAGGAAAGTCAATAAATTGTGGTTGGTGCATGAAAACAATCAAATTCTCATATTTTTTATGACCAGAATTTGGAAAAAGGCGGCTGTTTTTTTCTTCTTCTATTTTATCGTTGCTGTTTTGTTTTCCTTTTCTCTCTGATAACGTTTCATCATTCGTTTTGTAAGCAAACAGTAGTAAATAAGTTATTTATTGACAGTTGAAAATGCGGACGTTTTAATTTTAAGTTCGGTCGGTTTCGTTTTTATTTGCGATTATTTATTCACACTGTCAATCAAGTTTCTATTGACATTTAATTTTCATTTTGTGCAAGGAACCGTTTTCGAAATGTTTCACTATCAATCTATATTGAACACAAGGAATTTTTTTAGAAAAATTAAATTAGAAAAAATAACTTTTTTGACATTTCATTATTCAGGACAATTGATCCTTGGGATTTTCTAATAAATGTTTACTGTTTTTTTGGGCTTGTAATAAATTTAAATTACTAAAGGTAAAACAATAAGCAGCAATTGATTACGTTTCAGCAATAATTAATTTTAATTGATTTCGAAATTCAGTCTATATTTATCTATTCTGAACAACGTTCCGGCTGAATTTGACACATTTAATTTAACGCGACCTCGTGAACTTTACCGACACGTAAATAAAACGCTAATGCCACCTTGTATATTTCATACCAACACAAATATTTAATGAATTTTGTGCTCACAAAACTATATCAAACAATACTTAGTCTTAATTTATATTAACATTATTATAACATTTCCAACATACATGTTGAATTTAAATTTAACAAATACATTTCGAAGGTTTATTAATTTTGGCATTATTAACAATTTTTGTTAAATTCGCTTGAATTTTGGGCTATCCGAATGTTTGAATGTTTATTCGGTGATAATTGAAATTAATTCGATTCCCGTAGAAATTATATGAATAATCAAATGAAAATTATCCCGGCTTTTTAGGGGCTACAGAAATTGCAATCAATTAATTGGATATTTTCACAGTGTTTTACGAACCAAATCTCACATTTTATTATTTCATTTTACTTTCATTTATACAAATTATTTACTTGTTTTATTATTTATGTTATTAGTTTTTATTTAATTTTTTGAACAACATTTAAATTAATTAAAAATATGCTGTAGGTTACAAACCATTTTATTTTCCTTAAAAAAAATATAGCAAATTGAAGATTAAATTTTACTCTTGGAACAATTAAACAACAAATCCTATCAGTATTACTTGTATAAATGTATAAATTGTTTAAATTAGTTTAAACGCGTCTGTCTATAAATCCTATTAGGGAATATGCAAGAGATTTAGATTTACTTAATTTTTTTACCCCCGATACTTGACAATACACGATACTTGACATTACACATGATCTTGACATTACACCTATACCATTATTTTCTCATTTAGTTTGTATTTAATTACCAAAATTTAAATCAAAAAGTCCAAAATATGCGATCGAAATTCAAATTTGCGAAACGCATCACCATTGGTCGAATCGAAACATGTAGTGTGACCTGCACGTGGCATTGAGCCTGACATTGGTAAGGGGGATCGGTAGCTTATTGAGAATGTTTATTCCACTGTGTGTTCGGTTTTTACAGCAAATAGTTAAATTGGCCTATTTAGTGTTGGCAGATTCTCGTGTCGTGTTCATGGAAATATGTGTTTTTCTTAAATGAGTGTTTGTCTTTATGTACTAAACATGTTACTTCGAGTATGTAGAGGCATGGCAGTGATAAAATTTTGTGACTTCTAAAGTAGGGTCTGGCCGAAGTGGTGGTCCCGTTACTCATGATTACTCTTTTTCGGGTTCTAAAGAGTGCTTTGGATTGGTAGCTTATTGAGAATGTTTATTCCACTGTGTGTTCGGTTTTTACAGCAAATAGTTAATTTGGCCTATTTAGTGTTGGCAGATTCTCGTGTCGTGTTCATGGTAATATTTGTTTTTCTTAAATGAGTGTTTGGCTTTATGTACTAAACATGTTACTTCTAGTATGTATAGGCATGGGCAGTGATAAAATTTTGTGACTTCTACAGTAGGGTCTGGCCGAAGTGGTGGTCCCGTTACTCATGATTACTCTTTTTCGGGTTCATTTGATTCCGGACATAAGCCCCAAACAGCTATACCATACGGTCGTCAGGACTGTTTCTCTGTATAGTAGAGTGTTAATAGGGTTGATTTGAATAGGATGGTTGCGACTGTTACTACGTGGTAATCCACACTTACACTGAATTGATAAATTCACTATGGTTTAACCATACTTATATAAGTGTGGTTAAAACATAGTGAATTTATCAATTCAGTGTAGGGGTTGATTTGTAAACTACCTTTTGTAAAATGCTAATTAAAAAGTTTTGCTGGCTAGTTTTTTTTCTTATAGCATCTACAATGAGATTCCATTGTAAGGTGTCCTGCAGGTGAATTCCAAGGAACTGCATTTGATCAGTGCGTGATAGCTCCACCAAGCTAAAAATCGGTTATTTTTAGCTTGAAATTTTCAATTGCTCGTCGTGCAAAAAAAGGTGAATTTGGGTTTTCTGTGTATTGACTAGTAGGTTGTTACCTGAGAACCATTTGTGTATCTTATTCAGAAGGTACTGCTACAGAAAACGCGAATTTCTGTAGCAGTACCGTCCGAGATCATGAAGCTAGAGTCATCTTCACACATAGTGTGAAATTAAAGTGAGAATAAATATGGTGCGAGCATACTTCCTTGCGGGACCCTAATGTTCGTTTCGACCGGGGCAGACTGTCCAATGTCCTTTCCGTTGGCAATTCTTACCGTGTGTTGACGCTTTGTTGAGAAAGATTCCAGCCATCTTGCTGCTTTGCCTCTAATACCGTAATGTTCTGGTTTATTTATAAGTTGTTTGTGAGCCACGCAATCAAAGGCTTTACTAAAATTTAATTTTCCTGAAGCTAAATTGAAGCGAAACTCAACAAAAAGCTTATCCATCGGTAACTCTTGAAAAAATGGAACAACAACAACAAATTTAATAACCTAATAACTAACAAATAGTCTTGATAACGTCAACCAATCTTCTTCTATTACATAAAATTTATTAAATCTCTCTAAATCTGTCTGTCTGTTTGTCTAGAAATTCTACCTTCTTAGACCTACTTCAAAAAACAATATAATAACAAGTTTGTGACTGAAGTGTAAATTTGTTTGTCTGTAACTTCCGGAAAAAATGTACAAAAACAATAAGTTTAATCTTAATATTTTCTTTTATCCTTGGACCACAATAATGTGTTGCCTAAAATAATCTAAATAAGTTTGTCTAAAGCGAAATCAGCGAGTCAAAAATAGTTTAACAACAAGTTTAGTTTTCCTTCCTTGGTCTAATCTTCAGGATAATAAACAGTTAAGCAAATTTGTCTAGATCCGGCTGTCTGTACACAAATTTCAATTATCCGAACATATTCCAAAAATCAACCCGATGAAAGCTCTGGGATTAAAAAGTAAGTTCATCTGTCTGTAACTTACGAAACAATTGTAGAACAACAACAAATTTAATATTAGTGCCCTCGTCAAATCTTCCACTATAACATAAAATTCAACAAAATTTGTCTTAATCCGTCGTCTGTCTGTCCAGAAATTTAACCTTCTTCGACTCATCGCAAAGAACAATTCAATAAAAAGTCTATGGCTGATGAGTAAGTTTGCCTGTCTGTAACTTCCTGAAAAATGACACAATAGTAATAAGTTTATTCTTCATAATTTTGTATATCCTTTGACTATAATAAACTGTTGTCTAAATTAGTCTAAATTAATTTTTCCGTCTGTAAATCTAATATTCCAGAAGCAACGCTGAAAAGCCTCTAAACAACGAGTCAAAAATAGTGTAACAAGTTTAATTTTCTATCTTTCGCCAAAACTTCCACGACAACATACAATAAAACAACTTTTTTGTCTACATCCGTAATTTGTCTACATCCGTATGTCTATACAAGAATTAAAATTTTCTGAACTTATTCAAAAAATCAATCCTATGATAGCCCTGGGATTAAAGAGTAGGAGTTTGTCTGTCCGTAAATCCGAAAAAATTGTAGAACAACAAATTTAGTTACTCTATTCTATAGTTATCTATAGTTACTGATGAATAAGTTTGTCTATCTGTAACTTCCAGACGAATGGTAAAAAAGCAATATGTTTACTTTTAGTTTCGTTTATCCTTCGAATATAATAAAGTTTTTTCTAAATTAGCCTAAACTAGTTTATCGGTCTGTAAACGTATATTTTCCCGAGGCAACTCTAAAAAGCTTCTAAACAACCAGTCAAAAATAGTTTAACAACAAGTTTCGTTGTCCTTCCTTCGTCTAATCTTCCACTATAATAAATAATGAAGCAATTTTTTCTAGATCCGTCCGTCTGTATCCAGATTTAAATTTTCTGAACTTCAATTAAAAAAATTAACCCGATCAAAGCTCTAGATTGAAGAGAAAGTTTGTCTGTCTGTAATTTGAAACAATTGTAGAGCAACAGCAAATTTAGTCTTAATCCTCTCGTCCTATCTTCCACTATAACATAGAGTTCAACAAATTTATCTACATCCGTCTGTATGTCCAGAATTTCTACCTTCTTGAACTTATTTTAAGGAACAATCCAATAAAGTCTCCGACTGATGAGTAAGTTTGTCTATCTGTAACTTCCTAAAAATGGTACAAAAGCAATAAGTTTAGTCGTAATAATTTCGTTTATCCTTCTACTATAATAAACTATTGTCTAAATTAGTCAGAATTAGATGGTCGGTGTGTAAATCTGATTTTTCCTATAAAGCCTCTAAACGAGTCAAAAATAGTTTAACTACAAGTTTAGTTTTCCTTCCTTTGTCTAATATTCCACTATAATAAACAATTAATTATTAATAAACAATTAATTAAAGTTTAGCTAAATCCGTCTGTCTGTCCACTATTTCAATTTCCTAAACTAATTTAAGAATCAATCCGATGAAAGTTCTGGGATTTAGGATTTAGTTTGTCTGTCTGTAATTTCCTGAAAAACTGGTACAATTTGCAATAAGTTTAGTTTTAATAATTTCGTTTATCCATAAACTATAATAAACTGTAGTATAAATTAGTCTAATTTAATTTCTCCGTTTGTAAATATAATTTTCCAAAAGCAACGCTAAAAGCCTCAAAAATGAATAACAAAATCTTTAACAAGTTTAGTTTTCCTTCCTTCGACTAATCTTCTACTATAATAAATAATTAAGCAAATTTGTCTAGATCCGTCTATCTGTACACAAATTTACATTTCCTAAAACTATGAGATTGAATAGCAAGTTTGTCTGTCAGTAACTTTCGAAGAGCTTATAGAACAACAACAAATTTAGTCTTATTCGACGAGGGCAACCCTCCTAGATTTAACAAAAATTGGAAATTTATTGAATTAGGATATTTTATAGTTTAGGATAATATATAGTTTACTGGAGCAAACAGTTTGTTATTGATTCAATACTTCTAAAATATTATCTCATTTAATATTAATTGAACTAATTCATTACTATTTGTTTGTGTTAAAATAATTCAAACTGAATAATTGGTGAAACAAATGATTTTATCAAATCAAACAAATACGAGAAAATTGCAAATTAATTGTGAGTAATTTAAACTGAACTATTCAGAAAAAAGTTATTTCTTGTTATGTTACGCGAGTAATTTTGAGAGCAAATAATAGAGTATCGCATTCAACTTGTTCTTAGATAGCAGTTTGTAAGATAATGTAAAGTAAATATTTCTCCGACTGGGAAAACAATGGAAAGCTCTCACGCGACATTCCCAACAAACAAATACTTTTTTTCCTTTACGGTCAATTGTCTAACCATATTTTCATTTCAGGAATAAACGCCGAGCTATTTTACGTCCGCGAGGGCGTAGTCAACACGTATGCACTAAATTTTGTCGTCATGATTCCAGCAAACATATCTGATCTACAATTTTCTTGGCAAAGTTTGACAAAAAACCCGGTGAGTTTTCCATTCATTGAAGTTATGTTTACCCCATCTACATATTTTCTCGCATCAAAGCTTCGTATTCACTTTATATTTCATTTTCTTGAAAATTATTTACAAACAAGAAATTTAATTAGGGGTGCATTCCCTCGCCGCAGCAACGAAATGCACCCCAAACACATCAAATTGAACATCTGGAAAATCCATATTTTCTCAACCCCCCAATTCCAAATAATATCAACAAACTTTCGCATAAAAAACAAATTTTATTGTTTATATTTATACAAATATAAACCAATATTATTTTATTTCGATAAAATTTTGCTTCCGGTAAAACGTCATAATTTTAATTTGTCTGACAGCAAATTTCAATTAAACTAATATGTAAAAAAAAATAAGTTTTCCAAGATTATCCCATTTTATTTCTAGAGCATACGTAAAGTTTTATTCTTTTTGGAACGTGTGTTTGCCAAAAATTACCAAATTGTAAACAAAAACTAAGCGGCGTATAAAAAATTCGGAAAATGCAATTCTCATCATATACAAAATAATTTGTTTTCGTTTTGCAAAATACATCGGTGATATATTTTTTATTGGCAATTAAAACAAATACAAATCCACAATATTTTTTTTTATAGAAGATAATAAACGTTGGAACAGTTTTTATATTTTTGAGTTTTTTGAACATTTACAAAACACATTTCATAAAATGTAGGAATTTTCTACCTGGAATGCGACGTTTCTACGGGAAAAAACTTCCCAAAACAATTAACAATAATCAATAAGAAATAGAAATAGTAAAAATTAGAATAGAATAACTTAAAGAAAAACGAATAAGTGAATGTTAACAAAATCAGATTAAAGAGCTAATAAAATAAACACACGGACGGAATTTTGATGATGTGGAAGAAGTATGGAGCACCTTCAAATACATATCAAGAGAAGCAGCTAAAAGAGCATGTGGAACAATCAGAAAAACGCACAAAAAGAAGCAAACACATTGATGAAACGATAAAATAAAAGAACAAGTTCAGGAAAAGAAACAAAAATGGAAAAAATATCTCAGTTCAAAAAATGAGGAAGATTTTGAAGACTACAAATGACAAAGAAAATTATCAAAAGAAGAAATAAAAATAACAAAGCAGAGGACATGCAAAGATTTTGGAAATACCATTCTACAGAACTCTTAAAAAAATGTAAGAAAGGAAAACGAGTAATATTGAAGCAGTTCTATGATTAAAAAGAAAACATAATAAAGGAAGAAAAAGTAATGGAAAGAACATATCCAAGAACTATTAGAAGGAACGGGAAACAGCAAAGGAAACAGAGAAGAGGTAAATACGGATATTGGTAACGCAAGAATAGAAGATAAGGAAAATATTACGAAAGAAATGAAGATAGCACTCAAGAAACTAAGAAACGTTATAGCACCAGGACACCATTGAATAAATTCAGAACAATTGAAATATATGGGCCAGAAAATAGAGCAAATATTGCCAATAATTTAAAATATAATATGGGAAAAGAGACAAATAAAAAAAGAATGGGGAAAAGCTGTGATTTTCCCCATGCACAAGAAGGGAGATAATAGAATCTGCAGTAACTATTCGCTCCGAGCGCAACAGCACTAGCGCCATAAGGTGACACTTTGAAGAACTTCATGACCAGTTACGGCATTATTTAACATTTATTTGTATAAATTGACATTTATTTTGGTAAAAATAAAAAAGTTTTTTTTTATTTTACCTAAACTAATAAAGTGCATAAGTTGAGAATGGATCCAAGGCCAAAACATAGGGTATATCTTGCTTATGTGTAACTTTAGAGCAAAATAAACTGGAAAATTGTTTTCAGCAAATCTATTTCCCTCGGGTAACCAAAAAATAAATCACGAGGAAATTTTCCAAAAATCATTTCGGTGGAAAAGAATGTGCTTTTTCAGTTTTTCTCAAGAACTCAAGAACAGCAATGAAATCATTTTAGCCACACAGAAACTACTCGACAAGACGAACAATTTGATGTGTAAATTGTTCGGAAAGATTCAACTATTCATCCAGAAATTTAAAACTAAAATTTTACGATTCTCGATTTGATAAGACGATATCTCAGAAACGGTTGTAGATAATCAACGAATTGCGTCGTCGTTTTCAGAAGGTCATCTGCCTATAAGAGCACTTAGATTATCCGCGCGAAACTCGATACTTTCCAAGATCTCTACTCGAGCGCCGAAATTTCTTAAAATTCTACTCAATTTTAGCAGGCGACATTGAACGGTAGCAAAATATAATTTGCATACTTTTAATCAGCAGCAAAAATGCTTTGAGAAACGTTTTTAAAATATTGCTGTAACTCAAAAAGTAACAATTTTATCAAAATAGATTTTCTCGCATTTTATCATTTCCGCGGTATTGACTTCCCGTATCGATTGTATTTCTAATTCGAAAACTTCCTAAGGAATATTATATACGTTTTCCTACTTTTGGGATGCTGAATCGATTAGTGAAGACTAGAAGTGTCTGTGGTGAGCCTTTCAAAGGTTATTATAGCGTGAAATCTATCGGAAATGCGAGATAGTGTACAGTGAAAAACTATATATCTCGTTTGTTTCTAACTTTAGAGCGAAATAAACTAGAAAATTGTTTTTAGCACATCAATTTCCTTGGGGTAATAAAAATATCACGAGAAAATTTTCCAAAAAATTTGTCAAAGAAAATTTGTCACAATTTCGGTCGAAAAGAATGTGCACAATCAGCTTTACGAATTTACACATCAACTTGTATGTCTTGTCGAGTAGTTTTTGTAAGCCGAAAATGAGATCGTTGCTGTTTATCGTTCTTGAGAAAATTGAGAAACACTAAAAATGTTTCTCAATTTCCTCAAGAACGGCAAACAGCAACGAAATAATTTTCGGTTTACAAAAACTACTTGACAAGACGAAGAAGGTGATGCGTAAATTGTTCGGAAATATTCAATTATTCATCGTGAAATTTCTAACTAAAATTTTACAATTCTCGATTTGATAAGACGATATCTCAGAAACGGTTACAAATAATCAAAAATGGATTGCGGAATCGTTTTCAGAAGATCATTTTCCTGTCACCACTTTCAGATTATCCGCGGGAAATTCATTACTTTGCAAGGTCTACTCGAGCGCTGAAATTTCTTAAAATTTTACTCAATTTTAGCAGGCGATAGTGAACGGAAACAGCTAGCGAAATATAATTTGCATATTTGTAATTGCAAAAATGCTAACACGTTTTTAAAGTTTGCTGTAACTCAAAAAATACGATTTTAGCAAAATAGATTTTCTCGCATTTCATCGTTTCCGCAACCTTACTACCCGCTTCGACGGTGTTTCTTAATTAAAATCTTCCAACAAATATTATATACGTTTTCCGACTAATTTTGGGACGCTGAATCGATTAGTGAAAACTAGAAGTCTCTGTGGAGAGCTGTTCAAAGGTTAAGACAGCGTGAAATCTGCCATAAATGCGAAATAGTGTATGCGATATAGTTATTTTAGTGTATATATTGTATATTTGATTAAATTAATTATTTTTTGTTTTTGCTTGTTATTTTTATACACTATTATGGGAGACGAAGTTGTATTTTTGACCACGGGTGGCGCTAAGCGCGGTTATGCACGGAGCGAATAGGGGCATATCACTGCTATGCACAAATCTACGAAGCAATACTAGACAACAAACTAAAAAGAGCAACAGAGGCAACAATGGAGGATGCACAAAGCGGATTTTGAAGAGGACACTCAACCTGAGACCTTATCTTCGTTATAAGGAAAATTACAGATTTCATTCCAAAGCAAGTGAGGAAACTACACATAGCATTTTTAGACCTTTCGACTTCCGGTTCCCACTTCCGGTTTCGACTTCCGGTTTCCGGTTTAGACTTCCGGTTTCGACTTCCGGTCTCCATTTCTGGAACTTCCGAGATGAGACTAAATAAGACTACACTAAAATATATAAGGAATTGTTTTTTGTTTTAATTTAATAAACATAATATTAAGATTTTAATTTATCAGTAGTCGGTTACTACTGTTACGCTTCTACTGTTAAGCTACGTGAGGTTAGGAATAGAGCGCGCTTCATGCCTAACCTCACGTAGCCTAAACTAATGCTAACCTTTTTTTTTCTCTTAGGGGGAAAAACCTTCAACGGCAAAAAACCTAATCTAACCTAACCTAACCTTCGGCCCAGCCGACGTTCACTTTTGTCGAGTTACTTGTTTTTTCTCATGCCTTCCTCTGCGCTCTGCGCTCCTAGGCCTATCCGCCTCTTCCTGGAGGCGTAGTGTCTTCAGGATGTTTACGGCTAGCTCGCAGCCAGCATTCCATTGGTCCTCCGAGTGGATCTATGAGGCACCGTATCCAGCGGCAGCTATGCGTGCCCCAGAAATACACTCCCATCTCTGTCTCTCCTGCTGGAATCTGGGGCATTCCAGCAGGACGTGTTCTGCAGTCTCCGAGATCCCTGGGCACTGGGGGCAGTCGGGTGTTACTGCTGCCCCTATTCGGTGGAGATACTCACGGAAGCCACAATGTCCAGTCAGTATTTGGGTGAGATGATAATTTACATCACCGTACATCCTGCAGATCCACGGATCTATGGACGGGATCAAGCGATAAGTCCAGCGACCGTTACTTGATGTGTTCCATCTTTCCTGCCACTGCGTAAGGGTGATCGCCCTCTCGGTCTGCGCTCGATCGTTGTCGGCCTCCGTCTGTTGGGGATCGTCCAGGGCCGGCTTCTTCTTCTTTTTATATTGTCGCATGCGCTCTATTGCAAACAGGTCTATTGGCGGCAGGCCAGCGATGACCTGTGCTGCATCTGCGGATACAGTCCGGTAGGTGCCTGCGATTCTCAGTGCACTCGTCTTGTGTGCGGGGGCTATCAGTCTTAGGTATGCGGGAACCTCCCTCATTTCTGCCCAGGTCGCATACAGCAAGATCGAGTTGCTAACGCAGGCGAGCACCCTTCTCCTGGCACCGCGCGGACCTCCAATGTTGGGCAGTATCCTTTGGGCTTTGTTTCCTGCGTATCTGAGGTGCTCCTTGGAGTTGAGCCTCTGATCGAGAATCACTCCCATGTACTTTATGGCAGGTTTTCTCCTGATGGTGCATCCCCGGCAGGTTAGTACCATTCCCAGATAATCTCCATGGCTACCCCGAACAGCGCAGCGATGGCGTCACAGTCGGTGCTGGGTATGAGGACCGCCACGTCGTCTGCGTACGCTACCAGCTCACAGTCCCCTGGCAAGGGCAGCTTCAGTAGTCCGTTGTACAGGACGTTCCATAAGTCCGGGTCAAGAACCGACCCCTGAGGAACGGCTGCAGTGATGCTGAACTCCCTGAATCCAGTCGTCGTCTCCGCGAATAGTACTCTGTCACTGAGGTAGTTCAGGATGATGTTTCTCAAGTACCCGGGGACGTTGAAGTCCCGGCGGAGGGCCTCACAGATCTTGTCCCATCTTGCGGAGTTAAAAGCATTTCTAACATCCAGTGCAACCATGAGACAGAGTCTCCTCCTCCTAAGTAGTCCGCAAATGTGGCTGGTGACCAGTCGCTTCACCTATTCTACCGCATCCGTAGACGACCTCGCAGGTCTGAAACCGTACTGGTTGTCCGGCAATTGCTGATCCACGCAACCGCGAACGCGCTCCTGGACGACCTTCTCCAGGATTTTTCCCGCCGTGTCAAGAATACACAGTGGGCGATACTAGGATGGTTCCGCGGGGGGCTTCCCGGGTTTTAGAATCAGGACAAGGCGTTGCCTTTTCCATACGTCCGGGAATACACCTTCGCGTAGGCATCTGTCGTACGCCCTGGTGAAGATCGCGGGAGCAGCTTTGACGGCCGCTCTCAAAGCCAGGTTTGGGATGCCGTCCAGACCGGATGCTTTCCTCGTGCCAAAGCGCAGACATGCATCTAGCACTTCACTCCGTGTGACCGGGGGGATGTCGCGCGGGTCGACGTTCTCCCGTATGTTTGCCTTCATTGGCCCGATTCCCGGGAAGAGATGGTTGACGATGGACTCTACCTCGGCCTCATCCATCTTAGGCTGGCTCCTCACCATCTTTTTTGCGGCAATTTTGTAAGCTTTCCCCCATGGGCAAAATTCCCTCCAGCAAGTGCGCTTCCTCTCGCTAATTTCCTTGCGCAGGGACAGCCTGGCAGAGGCATATTGCAGTTGGAGCTCTCCGGCGGCATCCGGAGCTCTCTTTTTTGCCCTCGTGTATTGGCGTCGGAGTGAGAGGCACCGTTTCCTCAGTTCTGCAATGGTGTCGCTCCACCAGTACACGGGTAGGCCCCTCGCGCACGGCTTGCTGGTACGCATGGAGGCGTCGCACGCTCTGGTGACCCAATTAATCGCCTGTCTGGCGAATTCTATGGCGCTTTCGGAGCTGATGGGGGAGTTTTCATCGAGCTGCCACGGCCCCAGTGCTTCAATGAAAGTACTTTCGTGGAAATCACGGGCATTCCAGCGAGGGGAGCCAAGCCTGTGTTCGCCCCTTTTGGTAAGCCTCTTCGAGGCGCACTTCGAAGAAGATCGCCCCTGGTCGCCCGATGGTCGCTAGCAATGTACCCCTGTCCCACTCTCAAATGTAAGGTCCACGATGGACCCCGCACCCTTCCCAGTGAACGTTGGAACGTTTCCCTCGTTGTCAAGCACCACGTCAAGCGCCGCAAGCGCATCCATAAGGGCTCTCCCTCGAGGGTTGGTGGTTCTGGAACCCCATACTGTCGCCCAGGCGATAAAGTCACCGGCGATTACGAGTGGGCTCAGCGTGCGGGCCTCCCTCATAAGGCCAGTGAGTGCATCTTCCAAGAGTTGAATGGGCTCATTGGGTGAGAAGTAACAGCTGAAAACGTGCACCCCGCCAATTTCTCCGTGGACTGCCAGCCGCGCGCCTGGAGGGAGTAGTGCCAAAGGGCGTTTTTCCACAGGCCCAGAACGCAGCGAGGCCGGTGGTGTCGGAACGCCACACGTCACCCCGCTGCTTCTTCCCTCTGCAGCACTCACTGATAATGGCCACGTCCATTTCTTCGGTCCTCACATCCTGCGTCAGGAGGTCGTGGGCAGCCTGACACCTGTTGAGGTTGAGTTGAAGAACTCTCAACATGATGGTCTTGGTGGAGCTCCTCCGTTGCTCATTTCTGCTACCTGCTCTAGTAGAGCGGGAGCTGGGTCGGTCCTTTCTGGCACCGGCCTACCCTGCGGGCATGCTGCACCAAAGTTGCCGGTCCTACCGCACCTCCGACAGTCTTTCGACCGGTCCTTCTCTTTGCAGTTCACTGCTATGTGCCCTGTGCCCCAGCACCTTTTTTTTAGGAGGAAGGGGAAACCTTCTATAGGCACCCACTACGTGGGTAGTGTGGGACTTCTTCTCTTCCAGAGATAGTATATCCACTAAAACCAACTCCAGTATCTGCAGCTGTCACTTTCAGCCTTTCCAATCCTTTTAACATATGAGCCAATGCTTCCGTGTCCGCTCAGCACTTGTGTTAAGTGGTAGTTAACCTCGCCATGAGTGCGCTTCAGCCATGGCTCAATTTCTGGGATGAGAGTTCTGGTCCAGTTCCCTTCCTTGGCGTCGTTCCACCGTTTCTGCCATCTGCTCATGAGTGCACTTCTGTGTCGAGCCCTCCCTTCTGTATTTGTGCCTTGGTTGCTGGCCCGTTCCTCAGCCATTAGGTCAATCGGCGGGACTGCCGCTATGACTTGTAGCGCCACATTTGACACCGTGCGGTAAGCGCAGCATATGCTTATTAACATGCTGCGTTGTGTTTTTATTCGTCTGTTTTTGTTTGTGGCTGCATGTAGCAATTCAACCCAGGCCGGTACAGCGTAAAGGAGGATAGAATTAACGACCTCATTAAGTAGCCTTTTTGCGTGCATATTTGGGCCATTTATTCTGGCCATCAACTTACGAAGTGCTGTACCTGCACGTTCGGCTTTCACTGCTACATTTTGGACGTGCCTGCTCCAGGAAAGCCGCTGGTCGATATGGACGCCGAGGTATTTCATTGTCGGTGTCGCGGGAACCAGCCTACCTATTATGTTGGCAGACATGAGTTCAATCCTCTTGCGGCCCTTTTTGCGTGCATATTTGGGCCATTTATTCTGGGCATCAACTTAAGAAGTGCTGTACCTGCACGTTCGGCTTTCACTGCTACATTTTGGACGTGCCTGCTCCAGGAAAGCCGCTGGTCGATATGGACGCCGAGGTATTTCATTGTCGGTGTCGCGGGAACCAGCCTACCTATTATGTTGGCAGACATGAGTTCAATCCTCTTGCGGCCCAATGATTAGCGCAATGGTTAGCGCAATGAGAGACCTCAGACTTTTCTGGAGCTATTTGTAGTTCGTTTATCTCCATCGATGTATGTATCGCTTTTATTGCAGATTCGGCTCTCGCTAATACAGCCTTCTCGTTTGTGTCAACTGACACCACAATTAGGTCGTCGGCAAATGCGACAGCCTCTCAGGTCGTTCGTTTTTACCAGGTCCAAGACGCCATCGTATAGGATGTTCCACAACAGCGGCCCGAGAACCGACCCCTGGGGAACACCGCAAGATACCGGTCTTATTTTGTCATCTATTTTTAGGGTCTTTAGGGTCCGTAAAATAGCTTTTGATTAAATCAATAAGATAGGCAAATATCAATAAGAGACCCTTTTCCGTCTAAGTGCATCCACGATTTTCTGCCAAGGCACAGTATTGAATGCATTTTTTACATCTAGCGCGATCGATAAGCATATCTTTCTATGTCTTCTTTTTCCCAGGTTAGCACAACGGGCAATCTTCATCACCTCCTGGATGGCGTGAGTTGTTCTTCGACCTTCCCTCTCGGAACCCATACTAGAATGTTGATAGTCCCCCATGCAGATCGAGTTCCTGGCTTATCCTCGTGGCTATTATTCGTTCGAAGAGCTTGTCGATGGTGTCTAGTAGGCAGATTGGGCGAAATAATGTAGCGGGGGGCTTACCAGGTTTAGGTAACAGGACCAGTCTGGCCTCTTTCCAGCATTGGGGGATTTTTCTTGTCCGGATGACGGCGTTAAACATATCTGCACACAGCTTCATTTGCAGGAGGGCAGCCAACCGTGGGGGCAGCCTGCACACAACCTCCGGTGGAATGCCATCTGGGCCTGGAGCTTTGTTGGATTGTATTCTCTTGGCTGCTTCCGCTATGTCTTCGCTTGTAATTTCTGGTGGTACAGTGTACCCAGATTCCATCTCCCAGGAAATCAGTTGCCTTTGCGGAAACAGCTCTTCAGCGGCTTTAAGTTTGCTCTCCGTGTTAAGATTCGGTTTGGTGCGTATGCCCATTTTTTTACACACTATCTTATAACCGTTTCCACAAACATCGCCATTTACAGCCTGTATGACATTTTCCCTAGGCGTAGCCGGCAGTTAGTCCAGCCGACTCGCATAGTCCCAAACTTCAAAGCCCTCGCACACTGGGCTTGGGGGAGGCGCAGGCGAGCCACCTGGGTCCGCTCGTATGCGACCCTCAGGTGTATGTCGCCCGAGTGCACCTGCTCTCCCGTTAGGGCGGCGAGATACTGCTGCACTTCCTCCACTGTGGACAATTCGTCCAGGTCTTTCACCTCTAGTTCTGCCATGGGCGTCTTTTCGGTGACAGTAGCCGACTGGCCCAGTGACATTCTCAGGGCCTCCGCACATTGCTGCCGCGTGGGACCCTCTTTGCCTCCAAGGGTGAAGAGCAGGTCACCAATTCCGGTTCTCCAAATCTTGGTGACCGCTCTCCCGACCAATGCCAGTTCTTGGTCGACCTTGATCATTTTTAAGATGTCCTCTAGTTGGGTATCGCCAGCCCTCTTAATGATTATTGCATCCGGCATTGTCCTTTTTTTCAGGGCGGGACATTTTTGAGCCTTGGCCGCAGCCCTACTGCGGTCACACCCTGTTTGGCTCTTCTTTCTTTCCCTATTTAGTCCTGGGGCTGAGGTTCCTGCTGGTGCAGGAGTTGTTTGGAGCCTCGGTGGTTCGCACTGCTCTTGCGTTTTTTTTTTTTCTTTTGCCCTTCTTGGCGACTAGCGTCCAAGGTTCCGGGGAGGTGGGCCTTGGGGATGGGCGGCGCTTGGTGGCGCCCGTCTCCCTTGGTGATTCGCAGAGTCTTTTGCCCGGCTGCATATTTGGGGCTCCTGGTGTGGGCATCTGAGATGTTCCGGAGGCCTGAGGCACTATCTCCGCTGAGGTGCTGTTTTGTGATGGGCCGGCATTCTCCTTAACACCACTAGCTGGTCCAAGCTGGTCGATATCGACCTGTGTATCCACATCATAGGTGGGGATTTCGATTTTCTCCCATCTGTGGTCGTCCAGCCATTTCTGCGAGGAGTCCCTGTTGATGGCATCCATCTGGCGCTTCATTTTCTCCGAGAGAAAATTGATTTCCTTCTTGGTGTTGGGATTCTCTTCGATTTACCTGATTAGCTGTGCCTTGTGTGCCGTCATATTCAGTGCCTCTATGATGGTGTAGGCTGTTAAGCATTCCTTTTTCTGGAGAGGCTCAATAGAGTCTCGGTCCGCTCTGTTGAGATCGCCTTGTTTCCTTCTCCTGGTCAGGCAGGTACTCAAGGAGTTACTCCGTTGCCTTTGACTGCCGAGGCTTAGCCTACTATTCGGAAGTCTGCTGTTGGCTTCCCGGAGTCCTACTTGTTTTAATATCGATTGTTTGCTCCCTCCAGAATCCAAGGAGCGGCCTGAGACTCAGGGTGGGATTGTGGTCCACTGGTCCTACTCACCTGGGGTAATATGTTGTATACATTCGACATTTCCATAATTTTTTGGCAAACCCAACTAGCCCCGCGCCAATGGGTCTAGTGAACTTTTTTTGTTGAAGAGGTTTTTCCCCTCTGTGCAAGCTTGTTGGTCCGCGGGAGCGTATTTTATTTGGCTCCTACCCACCAACCCTGCTGGATGCAGAGCCGGCGAGCATTCCCCTATCCGCCACCGGGGGACGCGGTCAGTCGGGGTTTCAGGTATCCCCACCCCCCAACCAGGGAGCCCGAGAGCCTAATGCTAACCTAACCTAATGCTAACACAACTAACCCAATGAGATTAAAGCTGATTAAAAGCTGATGAAAGCTGTCTAAAAATAGACCTCACACCCACTTGAACGTGGGGCACCATAGACCTCACACCCTGGTAAGCGTGGGGTTACATAACCTCACACCCTTTTAAGCGTGGGGTTACATAGACCTCACACCCTGTTTAGCGTGGGGTCGCATAGACCTTACACCCTGTTTAGCGTGGGGTTACATAGACCTCACACCCTGTTTAGCGTGGGGTCACATAGACCTCACACCCTGTTTAGCGTGGAGTCACATAGACCTCACACCCTTTTAAGCGTGGGATGACATAGACCTCACACCCTGTTTAGCGTGGGGTCACATAGACCTCACACCCTGTTTAGCGTGGGGTTACATAGACCTCACACCCTGTTTAGCGTGATGAAAAGTGGATGCAAGTAGGTAAAAAGTGGATGCAAGTAGATGAAAAGTGGATGCAAGTAGATGAAAAGTGGATGCAAGTATATGAAAAGTGGATGGAAGTAGATGAAAAGTGGATGCAAGTAGATGAAAAGTGGATGCAAGTAGATGAAAAGTGGATGCCAGAAAATTGAACTCTTTGGTATTTATATAAATGAAAAAAAATAATAACCCTTGCATTAGGTTCAGGATTTCTAATTAGGAACGAAGCCGGACGTGCGTTACAAATGGATGACGGCCTAATGCGGTTGCTTCATTTGATACGAACATAGAGTGCCTAATTCGTTCCTAATAAAAACCGAACTGATTTTCCTAGTCTGGTGCAAGTGTGGCTTCCGAATGTGTTTCGAATCAGGCTTCCTAATTAGGAACGAGGACGTGCGTTACAAAAGTGATGAGGGCCTTATGTGGTTGCTTCATTCGGATCGAACTCAGTCCAGCATGCCTGATTCGTTCCGAATAAAAACCGAACTAAAATTCCTAGTCGCGAGGTAAAAACATTCACATATAAAGACTGTATGTCTTAAATAACAAGGGAAACTTAGAACACGAAATTAACAACGGAATATCGGCAGCAACTAAGAACAAAATAATATTAAACAATAAACAAATAACGAAAGAAACGAAAATGACACTGTAAAAAGCATTATACAGACCAATATTTCGGGAGTATGGGAGTGAAACATGGACTACGAACCAAAGAATAAATAGGCAGAATACAAGCAGTAGAAATGAGATACTTAAGAAGAGTCGAAGGGATTACAAGAGTAGATAGAATTAGAAACGAACATATTAGGATAAGATTACAAATAGAAAGCATACAAACTACTATAGAGAAAAAAACAGTTGGCTTGGTTCGGACACCTGACAAGATTGCCAGAAGACAGACAAACAAAAAGAATTTTTAATGCAAGAAAAACAAAAGAGAATACAAGCGGAAGACCACAAAAAACTTGGGCGAACAAACAATACAAAATGTAGTTTCTTAAAAAAAAAATCTGTTATAACATTAATTTTAAATTTTTAATCAACGGTGGTGCACTTGCATATATATTAATTAATTCTAATTAGTTTAAATAATCGAAACAATTAATATTTTATTAATTGTGGTATGTAAACAGGATTACATGAAGGTCTAATTATGTTTCATTACAATGGACAAAAAGTGTTTCATATGTTTTTTACATGTTTTACATGTTAATTACGTTACGAGTATTTTTTTAATTAATAAGTAATTTTTTAACCGTTTCTTTTCTTCGAATTTTAAATCCTTTGGAACATAATGTTAATGATAATGCAATAAATAGTAAATATCGTATAATCACGTGCATAAAAAGTAGAGGAAAATATTTGTGGAAAGTTTTTTGAAGAAAAAGAAAACTTATTTAAATTTTCATTTTTTCAATTATCAGTAAATGGAGTATGTTATTTATTTGGGATGATATAATATTATGAAGATTTGCTATTTCAAATTATTTCTGTCCACATACTTAAAATACAATTTTCTTATGTTAGGCTAGGTTAAATAAATTGGTTTTGAATTTACTTTTCAGATCAATAAGTTAATATTTTATATAATCGTACATTAAAAATAATTTGCGAGATATTGGAATAATGGCTAAAGCAACGCTAAAGCATACTTAACGTCGGATACATAATTCATTAGGAAGATAGACAGGGCCAACTTATACAACAACTTTCCCTCAGGAAAACTTAATCCACTAACTGGGATTCCAACCTTAGATTCGCATTAACATATTTCCATACTCATTATATTTTATTACTTCAGAATTTTATATAATATTAACATGTAATAAAAAAAAGTATTGAAACATTTTAATTGTAAATTTCTGCCTGATTTATTTACCTTTAATTTTACAGCTAATATTTGTTGTAATTCAATTTTATTTTCGAAATATCGATGGACAATTTTCCAACAGACAAGACTGGACAGACACGAGTGGACAGATACGACTGTACAGACAAGACTTCAGAGACAAGACTGGACAAACAAGACTAGACAAACAAGACTGGACAGACAAGACAAGACAGAAAAGACTTGTCTTCCTAGGTAGTGTAGTGGACCCGCCTGACGAGCCAGGGGTTCGATTCCCCGCTGAGATATACGCATTTTCAACTACGGCACTAACCGTCTGGGCTGCCTGCCCTACAGGAATGAGAAATATGCGGTACCGAGGTGGCGCATACGAGAAGCCAAGTGGTGAAGGGGGTTAAGTGAGCGATTCCACCAAACCACAATATAGAGACATAACTGGACACATAAGACTGGACAGACGAAACTGGACAGAAAAGGCTAGACAGAAAGGACTGGACAGAAAATACTGAACAGCCAAGACTGAACAGACAAGACTGAACAGACAAGATTGGACAGACAAGACTGGACAGACAAGACTGGACAGAGAAAACTAGACAGACAAGACTGCAGAGTCAAGACTAGACAGACAAGACTGGACAGAAAAGGCTGGACATACAAGACTGGACTGAAAAGACTAGACAGACAAAACTGTTCAGACAAGACTGGACATACAAGACTGGAGAGACAAGACTGGACAGACAACACAGGATAGAAAAGACTGGACAGACAACACAGGATAGACAAGACTGGACAGGCAAGACTGGACAGACAAGACTGGACAAATAAAACTGGACATACAAGACTGGGAAAACTAGACTAGACAGACAAAACTGGACAGACAAGACTGGACAGACAATACTGGACCGATAAGGCTGGACAGGCAAGACTGTCAAGGGCTAGCGTCGTTAAGGTGTGTGTCCCTCAAGGGTGTATTTTAGCACCTCTGCTATTTTCTTTTTATACAGCAGATATTATAAAATGTATTGGTCAAAAACACTGCACATTATACGCCATAAACTACAACAACCTTCCCTCAGGAAAACTTAATCCACTAACTGGGATTCCAACCTTAGATTCGCATTAACATATTTCCATACTCATTATATTTTATTACTTCAGAATTTTATATAATATTAACATGTAATAAAAAAAAGTATTAAAACATCTTAATTGTAAATTTCTGCCTGATTTATTTATCTTTGATTTTACAGCTAATATTTGTTGTAATTCAATTTTATTTTCGAAATATCGATAGACAATTTTCCAACAGACAAGACTGGACAGACACGAGTGGACAGATACGACTGTACAGATAAGACTTCAGAGACAAGACTGGACAAACAAGACTAGACAAACAAGACTGGACAGACAAGACAAGACAGAAAAGACTTGTCTTCCTAGGTAGTGTAGTGGACCCGCCTGACAAGCCGGGGGTTCGATTCCCCGCCGAGATATACGCATTTTCAACTACGGCACTAACCGTCTGGGCTGCCTGCCCTAAAGGAATGAGAAATATGCGGTACCGAGGTGGCGCATACTAGAAGCCAAGTGGTGAAGGGGGTTAAGTGAGCGATTCCACCAAACCACAACATAGAGACATAACTGGACACATAAGACTGGACAGACAACACTGGACAGAAAAGGCTAGACAGAAAGGACTGGACAGAAAAGACTGAAGAGCCAAGACTGAACAGACAAGACTGAACAGACAAGATTGGACAGACAAGACTGGACAGACAAGACTGGACAGAGAAAACTAGACAGACAAGACTGCAGAGTCAAGACTGGACAGACAAGACTGGACAGAAAAGGCTGGACATACAAGACTGGACTGACAAGACTAGACAGACAAAACTGTTCAGGCAAGACTGGACATACAAGACTGGAGAGACAAGACTGGACAGACAACACATGATAGAAAAGACTGGACAGACAACACAGGATAGACAAGACTGGACAGGCAAGACTAGACAGACAAGACTGGACAAATAAAACTGGACATACAAGACTGGGAAAACTAGACTAGACAGACAAAACTGGACAGACAAGACTGGACAGACAATACTGGACAGATAAGACTGGACAGGCAAGACTGTCAAGGGCTAGCGTCGTTAAGGTGGGTGTCCCTCAAGGGTGTATTTTAGCACCTCTGCTATTTTCTTTTTATACAGCAGATATTATAAAATGTATTGGTCAAAAACACTGCACATTATACGCCATAAACTGCCATACAGCAAATACTATTCTAGAACCACTGTACAAATGGTTCTGACTAGAGTTGAGGGTGGCATCCCATTGACCAATCCCATCCCATCCCATCGTCCCATGGGATGTGATGAGTTTTATGAACGTTGCCTGGGATGGGATGGGACGGCAAATTTGTATGGGACGGAGTGGGACGAGTTTTGATAATCTAGTAAATCTAGTTCGTGCATAATTAATTGCTTTATAATTACTGAGAAATAAAATTTGAACGAATTATCGTTAAGAAAGTCTGAATCGAAAAGACCCGGACCGCGCGACAGCGATGGGATGTATGGGATGGGATGGGTCGAAAATTTTAGATTTGTGGGATGGGGAAGTGGGACGAAAATGTGATGGGATGGGACAGTGACAGGGGTCCGTCCGACGGGATGGGATCTGGAACGAGAAACTCGTCCCATGCTCATCTCTAGTTCTGACACGTTATTAGTATATTCACAACGCGAACAACTTACACCTTAACATCGGTAAACTATGTAGTGTTTCAGTGTAGTAGAAGGATGTACTCAAATGTTATTCTATTTGAAATTGCAGACTGCAAAATTGAAAGAGAAAAGAAAGGGATTTTTTTAGATATTTTCTTAGAGGAGAATATGAAATGGAACGCAACAGCTGAGAAAATAATCAAACAACTGCAAGGCATATTTGCTACGTCAAGTGCGTTTAACTGTGGGAGAAAAAAATATTCTCAAAGTATATTATGCCAAAATCCACTCCGTTTTGTCTTATGGTATTTTAGGGTGGGGTATATCAACTACAACACATGGAATATTTCTTGTTCAAAAGTTGTTCAGATCACTAGCCGGCCTGAAAAGTACCATTTCCCTGCAAACCCTAGATCAGACTAGACGGACTAGATTCTATTCCATATATTGACTATATGGTTGCTAATTTGGACAGAAATACATATGGTTGCAGAACAGTTGTTCCTGTCATGGTGGACCACCTCAGTTTGATATTGCATATTAGTTCTGAATATTTCTATACGAGGAACCATAATCTAACGTAACGCCTTAGCAGACACTTCTCCGACGATAACATGCCTAAACGACGATATCTCATTAGTAAAACGGATTTTTCAGAGATTTTAGACCTACATGTAAAGGAGGCCTGTAAAACATGTATTAACAATTTAACCTGTTCTTTGGATCAGGTATGTCCCATCGAAACCAGAAGAGTTATCTCAAAAAACAATAAATGGATAACACCTGAATTAATTGAAGAAGGTAGGCTACTTTGCAATATGTTTTGACTGTATTATACCTTTGATGATTTAAACCTTATCGATGCTTACCAAACTATGAAGCTTCAGCACAACAAACACATAGTCTCCGTAAAGAGGAGGTTTGTCATGAACTCCAACAATAAAAAAATAAATCTGAAGATACTTAAGCGATTATTAATCAATCTTAAGGAAAGCAAAAAAAGGGTACCACAATAACACTCAGGATAGACAATGCACGGGTAACAGACAAACAAGTTGCCGATGTATTTGCAACGAACTTTTCCAACATGGCCTTAAGTATAATCAGAGAACGGTTGTTAACATCGGGGTCTGGTTGCAAGTCCCCTTTTGGTATTCTTGACTCTTTGTATTGAAGACTACTCTCTATTGAAGCACTTGAACTCCAAATGGTTATTTCAAATATTTCCACTTTGCATTCATCGGGCATAGATGATTTCTCCATCAAAATTATAACATCAATCTTAGACGTCATTGAAAGTCCACTATAACAACTGTACAATAAATCTATGGAGGATAGAATATATCCATTGGCTTTGAAGGTAGCTTTAGAGATTTCCTTGCACAAGAAATCGGATGCATGTGGTATATCTAACTATAGACCTATTTAGATTGCGTCTTCCTTTTCAAAAATCTTTGAGCGGCTGATTTATAATAGAATGGTTGATTATTTAGAAAAATAGAGCTTATAGATCAGTTGAAACAGCCACTAACAAATTAACTTAATGTATTATTAAAGAACTTGACACAGGTAAACATGTAATGGGTCTATTTTTTGACCTCTTCAAGGCCTTTGATACCGTCATCATTTATTTTTTGTATCTAAACTGGAAAACTATGGTTTTCTAGGAACTTTTGCAAGGTTGATTAAATCCTTCCTTACAGGTAGAAAGTTGATTGTAAATACCAATAACTACAAATCTAATAGCAATAATTTAACTATAGATGTCTCTCAAGGATCTGTTTTAGGGCCGCTTCTATTTCTGCTGTTGATTAACGATCTTCTCCTTTATGTAAGTGCGAAAACTATACTGTATGCAGATGACATGAATATGGCTGTCTCTGGAAACAGTATGGAAGAGCTAGAAAGCAAAGTAGGGATAGTGGTTGATGAGGTATTAATGTAACTATTGTATTTATCTAATTTTTAACTATTACATTCATAATATCTATCTGCATTTAATATGGCTAAGTGAATAAATTTATTATTAATTGGACAGACTAGAGTAGAGAGACTAAATTTTCAAAAAAGAATTTCAAATCAGTATATTCAAAATTTGCAAAACCAATTTTAATATCTCCAAAATTCTTTTGAGAAACCTGAAATATATAAGTTATAATTTCCAAAAAAAGAAAATTCATTAGATTGTTATGTAATAATGTAATATTTGTAATAGGATGAGTTTGACCCCCCAAAAAGGGTATTGCTATAGTTATTTCTTATCTAAGCTTTACCCCCAAAAAAAAACAAGAGAGTAGACATAAAAACAGAAGAAAAACGCAATTTCATCTCGAGCAAAAGTCTCTCCCCCAAAATGTATTTACATAGTTTCTCGAAATAGCTAAATTATGGCATCTCAATAACCATCGCCGAACTCACGGTATAACATGTGAAGATAATTAGATGATACATAAAGTGAAGCTTTGAAGTGCTATGTTTGTGCATTAGCACATCACTCGCGTACCGTAATTAAACATTACTCGTTCCACCCCTAAACTTCGATCATGAAATATTTATCAAAATATGAAAGAGAAATCCCCGAAAATAAAATGAAAACGACAAGGGGAAAACTTCCCGTTTAAACGGCGTCGCATTACAGGGAAAACAAATTGTTCATATATCATGTTCAGAATGAACAATGTGGTTATTGAATTGAAATTTGAATCCAGCATCGATCACTAAACACAACTTGTAAAACATGCGCAACAACGTGATTCACATAATAAAATTTAATGGTATCCAACTCCAAATACGTTTCTTTTTCCACTCGAAATTAATTAATAATTAAACAATCTATTTTTAAATTTGCTTTGTCTTTCCGCGATTTTGCCGTCACAACGTCGGAATATCGGCGGGGGATTAAGCAAAGTCTGGGCGTCATTGTTTTCGTATCGCGTTATAAACTCCATTTATACGGCATCGATCCAAATTACTTTTGTCTCCGAAAATCTTATTTGCCAAATCACATATGACAAATCCCCTTATCTTAAAATTGCAAAACTTCCAGTAATCCGACTAAACCAACATACTGGCATCAAATATTAACAATTCAATTAATAACAATACTGTTTAATTTGGGTTTAATCTATTGGTTTAGCCCAGTCAAGCTTAACACTAAATACCGATTTTCGCAAAATAAACTAAGTCGATTTATTGAAACTATGCTATTAAACTATGTCATTAAAACATTCTTTAATTTATTAATCGATTAAATTACTTCCATATGAAATATTATTACACAAAAAGTTTCCACTTGATGGATTCGGCTTTGAATAAAATCAATAAACCAGAAGCAGTAGACATGACTTGTTCAGATATTAATTAAACGTTTATTAATTAGATCTAATTAAATAAATATTGATTGTTTTCGCAGCGAGATTTCAAAGTCGGATATAGGTGCTTATCAATGGGGTGTTATAGGAACTTAAGCGAGGAGTTAAAGGTTCGTGTATCCGTGACATGCATACATTTATATACGAACTAGTGGTTTATGTTGGAAGCAATTTTAATACCAATTGTATTAAACTAGGGGGATTAATCCCTAAATTAATGAAAATTGCAATTGGCATTTAGAGAGAAAAAACTGGGTTAGTAATTAGCAATTAGTTTGTGCAATATCTGATGCGTGACCACGCTGCCATTTAAAGACTAATTGGTAATTGTAATGATTTATTTTTTGATTCACAAAAGTAAATGCTGTCGGTAATTGGTGAATAATTTTTAATTTGAATTTGGCTTACTTCTTAATTTCGTTAGAATTACACAAATTCGGGAAAATGGATTAATATTGAAACGCAAAAGAAAGTTAAATTTTAAGAAAAATTATAAATTTTGCCAAATTCTTAAGTCAGAGTTAGGTTAGGTTACGTTAGGTTTAACGCATAATTGGTTTCAATCGGCCTGCTCGCAGGTCATTATGAACGAAGTCACGCGGCGTAACTTCCCACCGTACCTGTTATCTATGAGAGATAGTTACCCATCCCAACGGGAAATTGTCATAGCGTACATTAGCGTAAAGTACATAGCGGTGTTCCACAGGGCTCAGTTATGGGCCCAACGCTGTGGAACATAGTTTAAGATGGGGTACTAAAACTTGATATGCCAGAAGGGGTAGATATTATCGGCTTTGCAGATGATCTTGCCCTGGTGCTACGTGGTAGAAGGGAGCAGGGGTTGAAGCGGAGGGCAAATGAAGGCATACAACAGATAGACTAGTGGATGGAGGAGAAACAGCTGAAGCTGTCCCCTGCAAAGACGGAGACAGTTCTCTTAACAGGTAACAGGTAAATTGGGGAAGTTGTAATCAAGCTCAGAGACTTTTGCCAGTAAACCAAAGAGAAACATCAAGCAACATCTGGACGGCAGCACTAAGTTGCGACAACCCAACGGCGTCTTCTGAAATTAAGGGAGGAGGGAGGACCCACTTGAAGCATGTGTTAAACGATACCGAGTGGAGCCAGGCGGAGGGGTTTTTGTGGGTATGCTGGCCACTAAGAATTTGGACAAAGAGCCCCACGCAACACAGACATTAGCGTGCAATAATGCAAAAAAAGGTTATGTTAGGTTAGGTTAGGTGACGGAGAGGAAGACGGTATGGCACACATTATTTATTCGTGCTATAGATGGGACACCAAGAGGAACACCCTACCCAAAGAGACCTTGACCTTGAGACCTTGAAGACAATTGGGAAAACGTCCATAATACCTTTCGAAATATAATAACCAGCAAGGGGAAAGACGAGAGCACTAAGCAGAAGGTAGAGAAACAACGACTAAACCAGAACCCCTAATCAACATACCTGGAAGGGGGATGTAAGGTACGCGTCTAAACATATAAATACACCAGCATCCTGAAATCATGCGAGGAGCAGTACCATGAATGACTACGAATGTAAAATTTTGAAGGAACGTTGTTTTCATGATCTAAACATCCACTAAGAAAAAACTTTTAGAAATTTCGTTTCTAAGGAAGTGAAAAGGGGAGCTAATTTTTTTTATTAGGATATCTATATTTCAGAAACGGAAAATGTTACAGATTTGAAATTTGTTATTAGCATTGGTTTTTGAAAATAAAGAGATACGTATCTCAGCATTTTTTTGAAAATCCGATTCAGATGGAAAATGGGGGGTTGAATATTTAATAACCTATATCTCTGAAATAGAATATTCTTCAATAGTAAAAAATGGCAGTTGCATTTCATAAAAATCTAGCTAAGTAATACTTATATTTCAAATACTGCAGATGTTAGAGATGTGAAAATTGGTATTTAAATTTTTCTTTAAAAATAAAAAACCGGTGCATTGATATTTTCCACGAATCAGGTTAAAAGAAGTGGAAAAGTTATTTATAATTACAATTTAAAAGGCAAATTGAAACCTGAAATCTAAATGGTTTGATTTTATATACAGTCATATTATTCTAGGCCAAGGGTCGGCAACTGGTTGCAAGTAAAGCCATTTTCTTTAATCAAATTTAACACACCTTACAAAAGATCTTTTCTATTCACAAATTTTTTGAATTTAATGATATTTATTAGCGTTTCACAGCGTTTCGTCACATTCTAAATAAAATACAGGTGATGATTTTAAATCGGAAAATTTCATGCCATGTCATGTCACATTCTCTGCCATTTTGAGTGTTCTATCATGAAATTTCTTTGGAGATAATCAAATTTGCAGCATCTATCCTTTAATAAATGTAATTTTAATTTGTTTCAATAAACTTAAAATATCCAATCGGTTAGGAAAACCAAAACGGAAACCACCGGACAGACTTTACGGCAGCGACCCAAGCAACGAAGAAGGAACAAAGATTTATCACTATACTCCTGGAATGTGAAGAAACCTGTATCGGAGCAGGCCGCTCCAAATAGAAGGAGACATATTAGAAGTATGGGAGACAGGCAGACATAACTGCGCTGCAAGAAGTAAGGTGGGCAAGACAAGGTCATATACGAAAAAAGCTTATGATGTGTTCTACAGCTGCCATAACAACAGGTACGAATAAGGAACAGCTTTTATAATCAACAAACGCATCAGAGAACAAGTAATTGGTTTCAATCCAATAAGTCCCAGACTAAGTACGATACGCATAAAGGGGACAAGATTTTTCAACATGAGCATCGTTAACGTACACGGAACAAAAAAGCACAGAAGAAAAAGAGGAGTTCTATGAAAACCTAGAGGCGGCATTCGACAACACCTCAAAACACGACATAAAAATAATAATAGGGGACCTAAACGCAAAAATAGGAAGAGAAAAACAATTCCAAGTACAAATAAGGAAAAACAGCCTGCACGTGGAAAGTATTGATAACGGAACGAGAGTAATAAACTTCGCGTCCTCAAGAGACCTAGTAGTAGGAAGCATCCTATTAGAAAGGACAAATATGCGCAAAGTGACATGGGTACCCCCAGGCGGGAAAACTTTCAACCAAATCGATTACCTACTAATAGAGGCTCGTCATAGGTCCAACCTTATGAACGTAAAAACCTACAGATGAGCAAATATTGTCTCAAACTATTTCCTGATAAGAGCAAAATTAAGAGCGAGAATCTCAAACACCAAACAAATCAGAGGAGAAAAGAAACACAGATTTAACACAGAGCTACTACAGAATGGGGACAAACAAAAGCTTTTCGAAGATAAGATAAGAGCAAAGCTGCTCATCGACGAAAATATTTCATAGGAGAAAGGTAGAAGAAATGCAAGTAAGCGCTCCTCTCGGCCGGCTCAGAAGTCCTGGGCCTGCATAGGCAGCCAAGACCAACGACTGGTTAGACGCAAGACGCAACAAACTGCAGAAAAGAATGAAGTATGTAAGAAGATGACACAAAGTAGGGGAACTAGGGGAAAAGTGGAAGAATACAGAAGAGCAAGTAGGCCTGGAAATAAGTTACACTGAGAAAAAAAACGAGCTTTTGAACAAGCACAAATAGTAAATTTAGAAAAACTTCGGCAAAACAGCAGCTTCGGACTTTTCTATAAGCAGCTAAACGAGCAAAGAAACGGATATATACCCAGAAACGTACCGTGTAAGGACGCCAATGGAAACCTACCAACGGACCCAAAGGAGATACTAACTAGGTGGACGCAGTACTTGCAACAACTCCTTAAAGCGAACACAAACGCAAACGAAACCCCAGAAATCGGACAAAGAATAGCTGAAGAAGGGATGGAACCGCCAAGCAGAACAGAAATTATAGACGCCCTTAAATAGATCAGGAACAATAAGTCAAGAATTTGTGGAACGATGGAGTAATATGCCCCATACACAAGAAACGGGACTCTCTAAACTGTAAGAATTACAGAGGCATTACGTTGCCAAAAGTAGCGTATAAAGTTCTCTCCAACATACTCTACGGAAGACTACAATTGTGAAACAACTCATAGGGGACTATCAGGGAAATTAAAAAAAAGGGCATGGAACACCAAATGGACACGTACCATATGTTCCTCGATTTTAATACAGCATATGATAGTATTATACGAAGCCTATGATGCTCTAACGGTCCTAGGATTACCATCGAAGCTAATGCGATTGGTAATGATGACAATAAAGAACGTTAAGTGTACCATAAAAATACAAAACAATATCTCAGGGCACATACAAATACACAACGAGCTACGTCACCGAGACGCGCTGGCGTGCCTGCTATTTAACATATGCCTAGAAAAAGCATTTATAGACGCGAACACAAACAGGAGAGGCGTAGATTATAACTAGATCTGCGCAACTACTCACATTCGCAGACGACGTTGACATAATTACCAGGACGACAAAAGAAATGACTAGAAGTTATTCAGCCCTCGAGGAGGCGCACAACAACTTCGGCCTACAAATAAACGAGGAAAAAACAAAAAGAATGCCAGGTAACAGGTGCTACAGCGCACTACGAAAACAACTAGCAAACCCTAGCATTACTAGAAAGACGAAGATTGTCATATGCAAGACTCTGCTTTTTGTAACATAGACCAACAAGACGCCAACCTCCTAAGCCTTTTCGAGAGGAAAATCTTACGCACAATCTTCAAAGGGATATGCGATAACGGTACATGGCGACGTAGATAAAATTTTGAACTGGAACACTTACTAAAAAAGCACGAAGAACCAAACATCGTATCCAGAGTCAAAATAATGTGGTTACAATGCGTACCAAAGAGGCTATTAGACGCCCAACTAAAGGGAGGAGGAAAAAGAGGCAGGCCAAAACTCACGATAGGAATACGGAGTAACAGAATACGCATCAAAGTTAGGACTTCGAGGCTGGAGAGGACTAGCACAAATCAAGGACGATTGGAGGTCATTATGGGAGGCCAAGACCCGCACAGGGCTGTAGCGCCACAGATAATGATGAAACTTAAAATATATATTTTGGACGGGCTGAAGAAGCACACAACACATGGACCCTTGCGTTGCCGACGCCTGCGTTGCCGACCCCTGTTTTAGGCGATGGATTGTGCCATCTTAGGTTATGAGCCTAATACTATCTTAGGTTATCTGAAAATGGAAGTCTTAATAATAAGGAAGAACAAATAGTTCATAATGTTCAAAGCTAGGATGCATCCTATAGCGGGTCTCGCATATTGCTAAGATCAAACCGCTTAACCTACGAAACCTTGAAGATGAAGTGTACACAGTCGGACAGCTTTAATAAGATTTGAAAATTGTTACGACAGATAAAATCAAGTTGAAGAAATGATTCGGCCGCCGGGCTCTAGAAAACGATTATTTAATATATAAACGATTTATTCGCCTTGCAATCTGCAAGTACCATGCATAGTTTTAATGTGCATTTAATTTTGAAGAATTTTAAAATAGATTCAATCAACTTAGACTATTTTGGAACAGCTTTTTTATATTTCAGGCTTACGTTTCACCAAAACATAAAAAGAATATTATTGGTTTGTTCTATACAAAATTTCGCATGTTTTGATTAGGACTTGCAATCCGGTGTCATTTTCAATCCGACCGGATCCGGCCGAAATTCCATAGATCCGACCGGATCGGGATCGATGGAAATTCGGTTGATCCGATCAGGATAATTTTCTCTTTTAGTTCCAAAATGGACTGTTTCCAGGATAATCGAGTGAGTGTATTATATCGGTAGTTTACGCACACATTTATAATTAGACAATTAAAAATCTAATACTGTGTAGATAACCAGTTAAATTTCACTAAAAGAATTTTAGAATTCAACTTTATCAAATTTAATATAATAAACTTTACTTAATCTACTGAGATCACAACAATTAGGTATTTGAGCATGCTAACAAGTCTTGTTGAGTCGCGGTCTTTGACAAACGTTCGCGTGATCAAACCTACGGCGGTTAATTTAGGGTTGCCAAATAGATTTTATTGGCTCTGGAAATTATATGTTTGGGCATATGAAACTTGGACACCTCAATAAACATGTATTTATTTATATAAATCTATTTTATAACACTTGTGACGACGTGCTTGTCGGAGTTTGGAATCTTCTAAATGTGTTCGTGGTAAGATGGTTACAATTGAAATGAGTGTGATTAGATATTGTTACAAACAGGAAATCTAAATCCCACCTCCAATTTGCCTGCCCCCACTGAACCAAGAAGAATTCCAAACTGAAGTGCACGTGGTAATTTCTGGGTAATCTTAAAACTACACAAAATTTAAATACTTATTCTAAGGAATCTTAAACATAAACATTGCATTGTATTTCATATATAAAAAACCATTAGCGATCGTAAACATCCGCCTAAGCATATTTACAAAGGATTGGTGATTGAAAATGGTCTTTCAGATGCGTACATCGTACATCGTACATCGAAAATGCGGAGTTCCTTGGTGATTTCGTCTTAATCGGCGGCGATGGTGGAGAGTTCTTGTTCGATCTTGCTCTTGGAGGAGGCGAGGTTGACGTTGGTGACGCTAAGCTCGTTGATGCGAGAGAGGCATTCTTCGAATTGTAATTCGGCGGCCTGCTTGCCACGAAAGGCAGCTTTATAATTGCATAATTTCTTTAACTTCTACGGTGAGGGCTTGGACGCGTCTTTGGGACACGCTCAATTGGTCCAAGGTGACTTGCAGCTGGAGCTGGACATCGTCGTAGTAGACAGCGATTTCGGTCAATTGGAAGGATTGTTTCTTGGTGGTCTTCTGGAGGTCGATGTTGATCTTGTTGGCGGAGTCGAGGGACATTTCCAATTCGGTGATTTGGATCTGCGACTTCTTCTTAATACGGGTCACCTCAGTCTTCAACTTGGTCTCGGCCTCGACCACGCGGGCGTTCAACTGCTTAATCTCAACGCTGGTAGCCTGACGGATTGCTTCGATTTCTTCGTTCTTCTCATGGAGACGCTTCTCAGCTTCATGGCGTAAACTGTTCCTTTCGGAAGACAGACGTTGGTTGCGTTGTTCCTCAGCTTTGCAACTTCTCCGGCTTCCTGGTGTTTCCTCTTGAGTAGGGACGCGGTTTCTTCGGGCTTGATATGGACATCTTCCAAGAGCTTACGAAGCATGAGTAGTTCAGTATTACATTCAGTTTTCTTGATAATTTCGAGCTGACTTTCAGCACCACCTTCGGCTTCTTCAAGCCGTTGGGAGAGTTTGATGACCAGCACGCTGAGGTCGGCTTTCTCTCTCTCAATCTTCGAGTCTTGGGACTCGGATTTATTAGTGATTATTTCTTTCTTCGTGATATCATCAAATGAAGTAATGTGTGATGTCGTCCTGTGCACAAGAGACAGTTGAAATTGGACTTACACTCATCCACACAGTGTCCACTTTGTACACAATTCATACATAATCCCTTCTTATTGACCATGTCTAGACGTTCTTGTAGGAGCATGAACCTGAACGTCGTGCAGCTGTTGACAAAGTGATGTTCTGGACAAAAGTTACACTGCTTGTTGTTTTTAGTATTTCTCTTCTGAGCGTCTGATGCTGAAACGAACGTGTGGGCCGTGCTAGGATGGGTTGGTCTTTTATGGGGTCCGCCTTGATAATTTCGTCTAGAGTTCTCTACTTTGACCTCAGTATGACTCCCAGGATTCCATTCTAGGATGTTGCATTGTTTAGACAGAAACTGTCTAAAATTATCCCAAGTTGGGGCTCGTGTCTCCTCGCTAAATTCGTTGCACTTATATCTTGTTTGTGTATCAACTTTTGAAGAAATTAGATAAATCAACATGTCTTCGAATAACTCGCTATCCGTTCGTCCAGTGGTTCTGATGGATCTTACTAATTTAGAGGCACAATCGTAAATATTTCTTAAAGGTAAAAATGCTGCCCACCTAGCAGTTGGTATTTCATTCAATTCCGTGAAATATTCACGAATTAAATCTACATTAATGTCATAACGTTCCTTTAGCGTTTCCCATGCTATTTCATAATCTATTTTATAATCCGGTGATATTTTTAAAGTGTCAATTAAGTTGATTGCACTGCCTGGTCTTAGAGATGCCTTCAAGTAATGAAACTTTTGGATGGCATTCAGATTGATTGCTTCATGTATTAGTATCTTGAATGTATTATAGAATGAAGGCCAATCTTTTCTATTTCCAGAGAATTTTGGAAGGTCAATTGGAGGCAGACATACTTGAATATTAGACTGTGGTTGAACAAATGAACATGGTGGAGCTGTATTGTGTTGTGTTGAATTCCTTTCAACAATTCTGCGTGCACTTGATGTTACTGTGTCGAATCTCATCTCAATCTCAGAATGGGTATCCTTGTAATCGCTTTCTTGGTCTTTATATTCTAATTGCTCCAACGCCTGTTTATAATCATCAAAATACTTATTGGTTCTCTTAATTTCATTTTCTATAGAATCAAGGCTATTTGTATCAACATATTTGGACAGATTTGTCATTGACGTCTTAAGCGTCCTCTTTTTGTTATTATAGAATTTTAAGCATTGTGCTAATTCACTATTTTCTGACTCCATTCTTGAAGTTAATTTTTACTCACACGTTCGAAGGACCAATATGTTTTCTTTGTTTCCTGTTTCTTGTTGATGTCCGGTTGATTCTATCCGGTGTATTAGCATTCACAAGTCACTGGTTTTATATCCGGTTCGAAGGACCAAATGTTGAGTCGCGGTGGTTGTTGTCTTTGACAAACGTTCATCAATCAAACCTACGGCGTGATCAAACCTACGGCGGTTAATTTATTGTTGCCAAATAGATTTGATCGGCTCTGGAAATTATATGTTTGCGCAAATGAAACTTGGACGCCTCGATAAACATGTATTTATTTATTTATCTCTATTTTAAAACACTTGTGACGACGTGCTTGTCGGAGTTTGGAATCTTTTAAATGTGTTCGTGGTAAGAAGGTTACAATTGAACTGAGTGTGATTAGATATTGTTACAAACAGCAAATCTAAATCCCACCTCCCATTTGCCTGCCCCCACCGAACCAAGCAGAATTTCAAACTGAGGTACACGTGGTAATTTCTGGGTAATCTTAAAACTACACAAAATTTAAATACTTATTCTAAGGAATCTTGAACATAAACATTGCATTGTGTTTCCAGATGTTTACGACCACCAAGCATCCAAAAACCAGTCGAGATCGTAAACATCCGCCTAAGCGTATTTACAAAGGATTGGTGATTAAAAATGGTATTTCAGATGGGTAATGGCCACAACAGCTCCAAACACGTTCAACAAATACTCACTACCCTACCGACCAGATGTTGGTAATCTACTTGTCGGTTTAAGATAATATTGATGTAATTATTATTTATCTACTTTTAGAAATACACTGAACAAGAAAATAGTTTTAAAACGAAAATAAAAATAAGATAACATTGTTGGATCTTAACAAGTCATATTCTCAGATATCATGATGAATCTGTCTAATGAATCGCAGAATTATCTCAAGAATGAGTTTATAACTGTTTAATTTAATCAATTTACTATAAATACCGTATTTGCCGTATTTGTATAAGACGCGCCCTAAAATTTAAAATACTTTTTGTGCGCCTATAACGCGGACCTTTGTTTTAGAGGGATTTTTTTTGGAAAAAAGGTGCGCGTTATATACCGGCAAATACGTTAATTATTTTAAGTATACATTATTTATCACAAAATCAATTTTGGTTTTGAAAAACTCATGTGGTGTCATGCGCACCACGCATTTAAAGTCCTACTCATGCAACAGCGCGATTATTTTACCCAAAATTAGCATTACCGGATCCGGTATATTGGTACCGGATCCGGTAAACGTTTAGTGATGGCGGATTTCAATCCCTACTTTTGATGTATTATATGTCATTATCGATGGCATGTCAAAATTCGCGATTCCGAAATCTTTAAAAAAAACGCGATTTTCGACAGCTCTCCGATTTTTACATTTTGTATATCAATACGCGCAGAATTTTATACACATTATGCTAATACAAATCAAAATGCAACTTAGTTTACAATAAGTCAGGAAATCTTAAAAAAACTAAACAATTATCAACCACCTAAAACACCGTCATATTTACAGCAATATCTTAACAAGGAATAAAATCAGCGGAATTACTTTTAGATTTTCTGAAAGCTTAAAGAAAGCTTAAAATTTTGAAGTATAATTTATTAATATTCTTTCAAACAATAAGACTAGGCAGACTGTTGTTGTGTAAAACTGACTGTTGTTGTTGACTGTTGTGTAAAAACGATGTAAAAACGACGTAGAAATTTAGAAAATGTGTCTGCATCAAGCAATAACTTTGAAACCAACTACTCTCAAGCTTTTTAATATTTTTAACTTGATTCATAAGGAATATGTGTGCAAAGTTTGAATAAAATCCACAAGGAAATATTGTAGAAAATAAGTTATGCAAATGTTTATTTTATTTTAACTGCGGCCCTTTTATCCGACCATCCTAACAATTTTTAAATCTTACTTACGCTCTGTCTCAATAATATTCTTCATATTACTCACAAGATAAATAAATATTTGGTAAACATAGCTGCAATGAATTAATTTGACTGTTATAAAAATCCACGCGAGTTGAGCTGCGGAATATAATTACTGTATAGATATTTCCGATTTGTCCAATTAAAATTGATTTACATAAAACATTGTTATTCCTTCAACTCCTGAATTGAATCGGCGATGAATATGACCCGGAACATTGCGCCAGACTTTCTGAATTGCAAGTATTCGTTTGTAAACATGAATTTCAATAAGGGAATTGGGGATCAAACCAATATTTAACCCCTGGGACACAAACATTATTACACAAAATGCCACCTTTGTCCCATCACAACAACTTATTCCAATACACACAAAGATTATATTTACAGATAACTAACGTAATTACATTCAAGCCTTAAAAACCGCTCTCAACAAATTACTCTTCTCGGAAAAGAAGGGTTTTTGTTTAAAAAGGATTTAGAATTGAAATTTGTGCTTTGGATGATTTAGATCACGGTCATTATTACTAATTTACTACCGACAGACAAATGTACTTACATACCATCAATATGTATGCTGATAACCTAAAATCGATACTACGCTAATATCTTACTGTCCATTATTTTGTCCCAAAATTAATACTTTTGTTAAAAATAAAATTCTGGAGAATGTTTCTGAATTCAGTATTCAAATTAAGGGCCGGCCGACCAAAATCGTAATCATTATCACAAAACCTAGGATTACCGCAACTTGACTACTTGCATTGATGCGGTTTTCTGGTAATGGCAGGATCAAATCGGGTTAAGTTTACAGAATACAAACACGATTATTGAGCACTTAACATACCCAAAAAACAATTATTTAAATTATTTATTTTGAAATCCAATTGTGTTTGAACATTTAATTCATTTCTATATGGGATTAAATATGGGACGAATTTATGTTTGGAAATATATTTTTTTGGCAAGACATTTTCATATTTGTATTGTTTGATTGTCCCATTTTTGAAATATTTGAGAATTGAATATGATGAAATTATATGATTTATTATTATATTTATTATTATATTATTTTTTTATTATTACAGTTTTGAGATGTTTGTTTTCGGAATATATTCTCATATATTTTTTTTGCTTGTCTCATTTTTGAAATATTTGAGAATTAAGGATGAGGAATTTATCGATAGCTCACATTCAAAACCTCGTAAGTCTGTTTTACTAATTTTACAGGAGAGCAAAAAAACGTTGCCTTTCACAATTAGTGGGGTTATAGTATGTGTTACTTATTTATTGAAGTTATGTTGTTACTTATTTTTTTATAAATTATTCAAACTATTCTGCTTTTTACGTCTTTTACATTATAAACAGTTGGGGCTCAGTCTGCTGAATCCAACTACTAAAAACACAATTTATGAAATTTTGGACTTAGAAGGTTTTACACGTAAGCCATCGTTATAATATTTTTTCCTCAGCATTCCTTTGTCCACTCCTAAACATACGCCTCTTCCATCTCTTTGTATATGGTTTAGTCTTGCGCAAGTTGGAGCCACATGCTCCCCGCATGCCATTTCATGTCGTCCGTCCACCTTCTCTGTTGTCTCTCCTGCACTCCTCTTAGTTTGTCTTGGTTTCCATTGAAATAATCTCTGTGACCATCTATCTTGATGTTGCCTTGCCGCGTGTCCTGCCCATCCCCATTCAAGTTCTGCGATTCTTTTTATTACATGCAATACCATTGTTCTTCGTCTGATTTCCTCGCACCTAAGTTTGTCATGCAGACTGACTCCAATTATGGTTCGTTCCATCGCTCTTTGTATTGTCCTTAGATGGTCCGTACTTTCCTTTGTCAGTGCCATTGTCTCCAAGTCGTATTGTTACAGGTGTTACGCAGGAGTTTTGTGATTAAGATGTATTGGGATGTCCTTTTTTCTGAGGATGTGGCTTAGTCTGCTAAAGGCAGCTCACGTTAGTCTTCTTCTCTTCTTTAGTTCGACTATCCGGTTTCCCTTTCCCAGCTTAATGGCATGTCCAAGGCCACTCATTATTTTTGTCTGGGGCAGGTTCATCTTCTTGTCTGTCGCTGCTGATAAGGACTATCTCATCTGCAAATGGCAAGTGGTTCAGAAAAATACCGTCGGTGTTTATAAACTTATTGTCTCAGTTTAGTGTTTTAAAAACGTCTTCTAGCGCCGTGGTAAACAGTTTTGAATCATTTGGATAATAAGTTTATATGATTGGATCTATAATTAGTAGGGTTTCTACAATATTAATATTATATTTATTGTTAAGATGCGTTTCGAAATTTATCTCTCAACAGACTGATTAGAAATCTCTCAACAGAGTCTCAAACAGCAAAGTTGCACTGATGAGAGATAAATGTAGAAACGCGTCTGCAGATGGCTATTCCCTTAAGTTAAATCGAAAGAAATGATCTTTAAAACAATGTTGTTTATCTAGTGCTCGTTTAGTGACATGAATCTAAAATGATGTACTGGGGCTGATAATAACATGCAAATGCTTGTTACATAATTCAATAACCTGCGTAGCATTCGGCAGGGAAGTAGTTGTTTCAACATGGGATTTGTTTCGTCTTAATGAGAATTAATATTATGAAGCTACGAACAGGTTGAATGTATTTATATATTCAGGCTACATTTCTCCCTTAATAAGTTTAACATAATTTTAGATTATTACACAGTAAAACATTTTAACAGACTACATCATGACTAAAAATAGTAAATCTGGTTTTGTTGTCACTATTAGTGGATAACGGCATTTTTTCTTATGTTTTAGGTTAAAAAGAAGCAAACATATTTAAAAACTAAAATTTCAGTATTTTTAAATGAAGAATAATTCGATAATATTAAGTATAATTAATTAAATTGAACCTTATTCAGGTTATCATGAACACCTGTGACAATACGCTAATGCCGGGTTTCGGTGAACATAACGTAATAAGACGCGACGCTACGCGAAGTGGCTTGACGCAAACCTAATGGTAAGGTATGTGTGTGAAATTACCATAGCCGTAACGTGCCGCAAAACAGCGTGCATTGACAGCGATTTGAATACGTGATTTGACAGTGTTGGTAGTTTAAAATGAATTCTGTTGTGAGGCATCAATAGTTCAATTCAATTTTGGCCGGATATTAATATCTTAAACTGCGGAAGAGGAAACGAGTACGAACAGGTGTGAGACAGATTTTTCGGAGAAGAATCCAGTTTGGTGACACACACACACTCAACCAATAAAGTGTCATTCATCGACATTTTCTTTTGTTTCTGTAGTCGCAGTTGCTGGTTATCACACAATATAAATGTCACAACCCAATACCAAATGTCACTCTTGAATTCGAATGCATGCGCGCAAAAATCGAGAACTTTGATTGCTTGAAAAAGTTACGTTAAACAGCCCGACTTAACATGAGATTGAACATGCAGCTTTCACGATACTTTAAGTTCTGATACGTCACGTCACGTCGAACGTAATCAGTCGGATATAAAACAATGTGTTTAAGTTTAACGTCACGTCAAGTCCAATCGCGTTCCGTTACGTTAACTTCAGCGTAGCCCCGCTATTTTCTATTTTAGGTTTTAATTAAATTTACTTTAGGCGGGGTTTTATGCGTATGTACGTCACAGATATTTCTATATGATTCAATGATATTTTTGTTACACTGACTAAAGTGATATATTCTTAAATAATATTGTTTATATTCTTATTATATCAAAATAAAGTTCCTAAACCGTTCTATGCTAACAATATTAGGGTAGAACTGTTTTGGACACTATACCGTTTGTATATTACATAGCAGTATACTTTTGTTTGGATACTATATCTTTTACCCAATACATTCAAAATTCATCATAATATTATGATGAATTTTGAATGTATTGGGTAAAAGATTTTGCAAGGAGAATCAATTTGATATGATATGCAAAGGAAATTCTAATTGGATTTTTAAATCATTATTGCTGAAGGGAGGGTAGGTGCGTTAATCTCGATTCAATTTAACTAATCCATTTTCCCGAAAAAGGACTAATTTGAAGCGGGCCCCTGCTCTGCGAAACAGTTTCGCTTCCTCTATTTTGCCAAATGAATTCCGATCTGCAAGTGACATTTGACATAGATGACCTATTTATATGGGGCTGCGATTGTAATTACTTCACCCTATTGTGCAACCAACGGTTATTTGTCATTTAGCGAGCGGCGCGACATTCTGCACTTCCTGGATATAAATGCCGACGCATTAATTAAATTGGTAGAACTGAACTGTAATAGTCCCATGTTGAAATAGTCCACAGTAAACATGGTCGTCTATTATAGGAGATAAAATGACATAAGCTTCAAAGCGTACAATTTAACATGCGTCAAAGTAAACTCACTTCTTTTCGCAATCAATTAATCGATAAGGGCGCTTCCCCGCGAAATAAAATTCTCTGTATTTGAAAATCTATGGGGATGGAAAAAGTATTGTGCCATTTTAACGGATACAACAAACAACGTTCTGTGGTCCATACAAACATAATTCAACACAGACACGATATTATTAAACTCGCGACCGAAGGATTATCATTATAAACAGCATTTACATTCACCCATTTTACAATACCAGTAGGGAAAGATGATATGTTCTAAATCCACCTCCACCTCTGACATGCGCATGCGCGATGACCTTTAACCCCCCAACCTAACCTTGACCTTGACCCCTAACCTTGACCTTGGAACTTTCGGTTCTGACTTCCGGTTTCGACTTCCGGTTTCGACTTCCGGTTTCGACTTACGGTTTCCGGTTTTGACTTCCGGTTTCCGGTTTTGACTTCCGGCAGCTTTCAAATTCGGACGCGATTTTTACATGAGCATCTCTTCGCCCCTCTTGCAGTGCAATTATAACGTATCGAGGCTTCTCCAGAGTTGTAGATGTTTTTACAGACCATATATCTCTGTCGGTATTTTTTAAAGCAGGTAGTTCATGCAACTCCCACCTACGAAACGGTATTAATATCGGTTTATCTTCTTCGAGTGTATCCAATACATTCAATCGAGCTTCGTCGTTGAGTTGGATATGGGGAATTCGCCAGTAAATTTGATCAATATTGAATCTTATATTTGCATCTCCTTTGTAGCAGTTCACGTCAGTTCTAGCTCGTAGTAGAATTAATTCCTGCTTTACATTAATAAAATTTTTGTATAATCCTCAGCAAAACCCAATAAATATTTCAATGGAATTAGAGCATAGAACTTTCTGTTATTATCAAAGTATGTAACATTTGTAGCATTTTCAGCCCAGCCGCAAAGGTCGAGTATATGTTGATCTCGCTTGGTGTTGGAGAGTAATCCTTTCATCGTGCTTGTAATTCCTACATCTCTATTCTTATCTACTTCAACTCCATTCAATTCATAGCGAATTTCATCAAACAAAAACGCATATGCGTTTTTCACAAGTTCAAAGTTGTGTGTAGTTGCAGGTGGAATGAGTTTCGGAAAATTAACGGTTCCGCTTACATAAATATAACTTTCGCTAGGATAAGTGTAAATATCCTGGTGTTGGATCCTAATACGAATCTCATCATTGTTTCCATAATTTTGAGCTATAGGATAATACGTGTGAAATTCACTCTAGTATCCTCATAGTCAACTTTGGAGAATATATCTATTTTATCCATACTGTCGCTTTAACTTATATCCTAGAGATAATAGTTTATTTTTTAATATAGGTGTTAACTCTTTGAGATGTAAATGTCGAGTGGTAGAATTGTCCGAAACAACTGCTTTTATACGTTTTCCGTGAAAATTAATTCCCATCTCTCTCTCTTTCTCTCTCTCCCTCTCGCTCTCTTCCTCACATAATACTCTGCAGCTCTAATCGGTTATGTGTAGCGTGGGGTCACATAGACCTCACACCCTGTTTAGCGTGGGGTCACATAGACCTCACACCCTGTTTAGCGTGGTGTCACATAGAACTCACACCCTGTTTAGCGTGGGGCCACATAGACCTCACACCCTGTTTAGCGTGGGGTTACATAGACCTCACACCCTGTTTAGCGTGGGGTCACATAGACCTCACACCCTGTTTAGCGTGGGGTCACATAGACCTCACACCCTGTTTAGCGTGGGGTCACATAGACCTCACACCCTGTTTAGTGTGGGGTCACATAGACCTCACACCCTCATTGATGCAAAGAACTCTGCACGATATAAATAGGGTTGGATAGCATTTATAATTTAGTGTTAACGCTGGTGTTTTACTATCAAGATGGGGATTGTATTTGGCGAGAAGCATGCCCGTAATAAAACCATCTATTGGACTCCACTTAGAATATCTCCTAGTTTTTCACCATCATATGAGACGCTTCCTAGACGTCAAAAGAATAAAGTTGAGAGTTTTAATGGTGACTATGATAATAATAGAGAAAAATATGCACATCTTCCTGATTCAATAAACCAATCAGCTGTTTGTTCATCCAATGCTAAAGATAGTGAACATTTCCTCGAGAAAGCGGACTTTAAAAGACGGTGTGTTGGTTGTTATAAAGAAAACCGAATGATATTTGGAAGACAAAAGGCCTCAAGTAAAACTAGTTGTGTAAAGTTTCGATGTAATATGTGTGGAAGTCATTATTGCTTAAGCTGCTTCTTCCGAACGCATAATATATCCAAAGCATGACCACTATTTGTATTTAAATGTATTGATGTAAATTTAAATGTATTATTATTAGAATTTAATAAAACCATAAATTTTATGTGGAGTTTTCTTTATTTTACAACCTTTCGTTCTCTTGGAAACTAACACTCGCTCACCGCTGATAAGATAACAGCAAGTTGTTATTGCTAGCAAACATCCAGTCGAACCTAATCAACAAGTCAGAGCAGTAATCAAAATTAAAACGTAGATTATTAAGTTAAATTAAACAACCCCTTATATATTTTAGTTCAGTCTTTTCTAGTCTCATGTATTTAGCTCCGTCTATCTAGCCCCATGTACCTAGCCCCATGTATCTAGTCTCATGTATATAGTCCCGTCTATCTAGTCTCATGTATTTAGCCCCGTCTATCTAGTCTCATGTATTTAGTCCCGTCTATCTAGTCTCATGTATTTAGTCCCATGGATCTAGCCCCGTCTGTCTAGTCACATGTATTTAGTCCCGTTGATGTATGCAACCAACTTCACACCTCATTTGTCTCAACAGGATCTAATTTTGAATTTCCCCGCCTCGCGTCTATATTTTGAATTTTCCCGCGCATCTGGAAGTTCCGAAAATGGCTGCCGGAAGTCAAAACCGGAAACCGGAAGTCGAAACCGGAAGTCGAAACCGGAAACCGGAAGTCGAGACCGGAAGTCGAAACCTGAAGTTCGAAGGTCAAGGTTAGGGTCAAGGTTAGGTTAGGGGTTAATGGTCATCGCGCATGCGCATGTCAGAGGTGGAGGTGGATTTAGAACATATCATCTTTCCCTACTAATACCCTTCTGGCTAAAATTATTACCACATTAACACACAAACACAAAACTTGATAAAAACTCATAATTGTTTATATCATCAAAATCCTTTATTTTTATTTATAAATATATTTGCTCAAAAAGTACCATTCATTATCAATCTGCATCATTACAAATGTGCAGCAATTTAGTTTTTAAACAAAATTCAACAAATCGATTATTTTTCTTATAAAACTATAAAGAAAAGATTTTATGAAATGTAAGATGAAAATTACGTGAGAAACAGGAGCTATAATAATGGATTTGTAAAGAGATCTAGTTCGTGAAAATAACTTTTGTTAGGGCGGACATTCGAGGAGCTGCGAGTAAAAACATTTCAAGTTAATTGCCGGAAAAAAAAACAAGTAAAGAAAATACAAAAAATCTGTTTAAAAAAAAGATTCTTTAATAAAAGACATTTTCTATGTAATTGAGGAACATTTAGTGTGGAAACTGTAGAGACAGATTTTAATAAAGGCTAGCGCACGTGTTTCCCATGAGTTGATTGTTACAAAGAATAAAAAAACAGATAAAAGGACAAACAAATGAATGTTTGAATATAAAAGTTCTAAAATTCAATTTAAAAAAATTGTAAGAAATGTAGAAGAATATTTAAAAATATAGCAGAACGACTTCTGGTCATTAGCCTCGTCTACATTGTACAATAGAGATTATAATTATTATTTAAAAATAAAAATTAATTGTTTTGGAAATATGTTTTAGATATTTTTTAAAAAGAAACAATTACTCCTGTAAATTATCCTTACAAGAATTTAAAAAATAAAGAAAAAAGGACAAACAGATATTAATTTTTTTTTGAATATTCCTTCTACATTTATTCCATTTTTCTTAAATCGAAATATAGAACTTGCGTATTCCAATATTTATTTGTTTGTCCTTTTTCCTGTATTTTTGTTCGTGTAAAGGATAAATGACAGGAGTAATTGTTTCTTTTTCTAAGTTTCTAAAACAACTTCACAATCAGTGATATTACAAAAACTTCTAGTAATATTTGGTGAATAAACATTATAAATAAATAAAGTAATCTAAAAAAAAATCCTTTTTTTTCCTTCTGTCTGTATAGCTTAATTATTTTTGTTTTAACTATTTTTGTTCAACAATCCGAAATAAGGGAGAGTTTTAACATCAAAAGTTTTGGGTTTTTTTGGGGGGTTTAAACTGTAATAAAACGAAGTAGTGAATAGTGAAGGGGCTTGTGGATTCCTCTGCGGTCAGTTTTTTTGTACTTTAACGTTAAAATATAAATATTTCTTGTCGGGATAGGATGAGGAAATTGCATAGTGAATTGTACAAGTTTGGTATTATGGAGTGGGCAGGATCGCAGGATCTGGTTCCATGGGGGCACATAGCATAGAAACTCAAAGACAAATCTCGACACTTCAATGACAACGAACAACTTTTATTGAATACCGAAGATTCCTCACGTCACGTGCAATTGATTCGACTACTTGTGTTCATTGACGTCGCGTGTACAAACCCCCAAAAACTTTACAAATAACAAAATGCTTGATGATGCAGACCCTCGTATACATTGAATATTTTATTCCGAAAACTGCATGTCAATGTATCGAACAATGAGTTATGTATTATGTAAGCGTTCTTTAATTAGATTCAAATTACAGGTTGATGGGACCACGTGGAATAGTCTCACAGTCATAAAAAGGATTTATTTAAATTACTATTATACTTAAATATTAGCTGCGAGTCTCTGAATTTGAATATCAAAACAATTCCCTACTTCCCTACTAACAATTCGCTACTACCCTACGTATTTACCACAAATTATTTGTAAGTGAAATTTCTAAGAAAGCAGAAACACCAATCAGACTACGAGATCTCCTACCCCTTACTTCCTTATTGGTAGACGAATCTTCCAGCATTGAGAATTGCCTACCACTACCAATAATTATGACAAAATCCGTTTCTGTCTTTAGAATTATTTTCCGTTTTACACGAGTTGTTTCAAATGGGAAAATGAACGGTTAGCAAATAAATTCCGTTTAATTCAGGTTTCCGTCTTTTATCATATCATATATATATATATATATATATATATATATATATATATATATATATATATATATACCAGGGGTCTCTAAACATTCCAGCCTTAGGGCCATACTGATTACTCCAGTAAGTTCCGAGGGCCAAAACCATATTATCATTGTTGCCGGTGGTAAAAAGTGAAATAGTCCACTGATGAAAAAAAAGTCCGAAAAAGTACGCAACGTTTAAAAAAGGCTGCAAATCGGACTACAGTCCGCAAAACGGCAACACTGCATATTATTAATTTTCCTGTCATTATCTGTAATTTCTAGATTAGTCGTAGAGTACAAGCCATGAGTAGTAACGTGACACGACATCTGGTGGACACAAGCGGAAATAGGTAGTACCTTCTATCGCTAACAGATGGCGCTAATAGCACGGACAGAATAATCTAGTTGGTTCGAGAAAGTTCTGGTGTCTTCCACTCACTTCTAGATGGCAGTAATTGGAATATATAAGAAGGCTAGTGGCGCAACCACAAGTCAGTTCCTATGACACTGTTGTAAAATAAAATAGTGCGTACCTCCTTAAAACGTGTTTGTGCGTGTTTAAGTTTAAGACATCTTTGTAACAGTATTTTGATTTGAATTGTTGCTTTTGTGTGTGATTTAGTAGTATGGAAAAGAAGAGAAAAATTGATAGTGAATGCAGAAAATTCAAAGATCAGTGGAACATTCAGTATATCGTAATTAAGTCCAGTAACAAGGCGCTATGTTTGATTTGCAATGAAAGCATTGCCGTTCTCAAGGAATATAACATTAAACGTCATTATGAAACAAAACATTTTCAAAATTACTCAAAATATACAGGAAGTTTGCGGACAGAAAAATTCGAAGCTATGAAGCGCGGATTGAAATCGCAGCAATCTTCATTTACAAAACTCAAAACTGAACAAGAGGCTGCAACTCGTGCCAGCTTTCGTGTGGCTCTTGAAATTGCAAAACGTGCAAAACCATTCACCGATGGAGAAATGATCAAATAATGCATAATTGCAGTAGCCGAAGAAATGTGCCCTGAAAAGGTAAATTTATTGAAAACTGTCAGTATGTCAGCAAACACTGTGGCTCAAAGGGTAGAAAACATCGCTGAAAATATATCCTCTCAACGTTTCGACAAAAATGGACATGCTGAGTGGTTTTCTTTGGCCTTGGATGAGTCAACGGATGTGTCAGATACTGCTCAAGTGTTGATTTATATTCGCTGAAAATAATTATTTATTTCCAAAATTATTTATTTCCTTAATTATTTCCAAAAATAATTAAGCTATACAGACAGAAGGAAAAAAATATATTTTTTTTAAGATTACTTTATTTATGTATAATGTTTATTCACCAAATATTACTAGAAGTTTTTGTAATATCACTGATTGTTAAGTTGTTTTATTGTTTTAGAAACTTAGAAAAAGAAACAATTACTCCTGTCATTTATCTTTTACACCAGGGGTCTCCAAACTTTCCAGCCTTAGGGCCATACTGATTACTCCAGTAAGTTCCGAGGGCCAAAACCATATTATCATTGTTGGTGGTGGTAAAAAGTGAAATAGTCCACTGATGAAAAAAAAAGTCCGAAAAAGTACGCAACATTCAAAAAAGGCTGCAAACCGGACTAACGTCCGCAAAACGGCAACACTGCATAGTATTAATTTTCCTGTCATTATCTGTAATTTCTAGATTAGTCGTAGAGTACAAGCCATGCGTAGTAACGGGACACGACATCTGGTGGACACAAGCGGAAATAGGTAGTACCTTCTATCGCTAACACATGGCGCTAATAGCACGGACAGAATAATCTCGTTGGTTCGAGAAAGTTCTGGTGTCTTCCACTCACTTCTAGATGGCAGTAATTGGAATATATAAGAAGGCTAGTGGCGCAACCACAAGTCAGTTCCTATGACACTGTTGTGAAATAAAATAGTGCGTACCTCCTTAAAACGTGTTTGTGCGTGTTTAAGTTTAAGACATCTTTGTAACAGTATTTTGATTAGAATTGTTGCTTTTGTGTGTGATTTAGTAGTATGGAAAAGAAGCGAAAAATTGATAGTGAATGGAGAAAATTCAAAGATCAGTGGAACATTCAGTATATCGTAATTGAGTCCAGTAACAAGGCGCTATGTTTGATTTGCAATGAAAGCATAGCCGTTCTCAAGGAATATAACATTAAACGTTATTATGAAACAAATCATTTTCAAAATTACTCAAAATATACAGGAAGTTTGCGGACAGAAAAATTCGAAGCTATGAAGCGGGGATTGAAATCGCAGCAATCTTCATTTACAAAACTCAAAACTGAACAAGAGGCTGCAACTCGTGCCAGCTTTCGTGTGGCTCTTGAAATTGCAAAACGTGCAAAACCATTCACCGATGGAGAAATTATCAAATAATGCATAATTGCAATAGCCGAAGAAATGTGCCCTGAAAAGGTAAATTTATTAAAAACTGTCAGTATGTCAGCAAACACTGTGGCTCGAAGGGTAGAAAACATAGCTGAAAATATATCCTCTCAACTGTTCGACAAAAATGGACATGTTGAGTGGTTTTCTTTTTCCTTGGATGAGTCAACGGATGTGTCAGATACTGCTCAGGTGTTGATTTATATTCGAGGAGCAGATACAAGCTATGAAGTGCATGAAGAACTTCTTGATATGTATAGTATTCATGGCACAACTACTGGTACAGATATTTTTAAAGGAGTTGAAATGGCCATTAATCAAAAGAACCTTCGATGGAAAAACTTGAAATGTATTACAACTGATGGAGGCAAAAACATGAGTGGGAAAGATAAAGGAGTGGTCGCTCTTGTGTCAAAGGCTGTAGAAAATGACGGTGGTTCAAAACCATTAGTCTTACATTGTATCATTCATCAACAGTTTTTGTGCGGAAAATGTTTGGATATCTGAATTTCTGAAACCAGTCATATCAACTGTTAATTTTATCAGATCTTTTGGGCTGAATCACCGACAATTCCGACAATTTATTGAAGAGATTGGAGAAAATGACTTACCTTATCATACTGCCGTACGTTGGCTTAGTTGTGGGAAAGTCCTTCAGCGCTTTTTTGAACTTCGAGCAGTGATCGAAATTTTTTTGAATGAAAAGCATCGCCCTATTACTGAATTTCAAAACAACGCATGGCTGTGGAAGTTAGCATTCTATGTTGATTTGACAAAACATGTGAACGAACTGAATTTGAGATTGCAAGGAGAAAACCAGCATCTTCCTGATTTATACACTAATATCTATCTACTAATCATTCCGGAAGAAATTGATACTGTTTCAATCACAACTACGAAGTAAATGTTTTTCACATTTTAAAACATGTGAAATATTCTGCCACACCACTGAGACTGAGTTTCCTATCGATTTTGCAATCGAAACTTTGAGTGCTTTGAAAATAAATTTTGATACTCGTTTCTCGGACTTTGATGCCATTGCGAATCAGATTTTTCAGAATCCTTTTGATACTGACATTGAAACCCTAGCCCTGGAACTTTAAATGAAAATGATTGATCTGCAGTGCAGTGATATAATTAAGAACAAATATCAAAACTCATCTTTGTTGGAATTTTATAAGAGTCTTCCACTGACACAATTTGATAATTTGCATAAATTTGCTCGTGGGCTGTTTTCTGTTTTTGGTACTACTTATTTGTGTGAGAAGACCTTCTCCAAAATGAAGTACACAAAAAATGTTTACAGATCTAAAATAACTGATAAGCATCTTAAATCTCTTAATAATTGGTACAAGTAAAATTAGTCCACAACTACAAACTATTGTCAGTGGAAAATCTCAATTACATAAATCTAATTAGTATTTCATATGTCATTATGCTTGTTATAAGTTTTGTTTTTATTTAAAATGTATAAAATGTTAGTTGGATTCATTTCAATAATTTGTTAGTTATTATATACTGAAGTTAAATTTTCTGCATATTATACATGTCTACTCATTACAATTCTGTGTTTCTTTATCCAACTTATCACAAAAACAATAACAATAAGCCTACAACAATGTTATGAGTAGTTAGCCCATGACCATATCAATGTAGATGTCATATTAATAATTATTCAACATAAAATTAGAATACTTCAGTAAACTAAATTTAATTTGCTATTAAAAATATTTTCTCTAAAAGGAGTTTTCAAGTATGCTAGCTCTCCGCGGGCCGGACAAAATCTGTCCGCGGGCCGGATGTGGCCCTCGGGCCGTAGTTTGGAGACCCCTGCTTTACACGAACAAAAAATACAGGAAAAAGTACAAACAAATAAATATTGGAATACGAAAGTTCTATATTTCGATTTAAGAAAAATGGAATAAATGTGGAATATAAAAAAAATATTCAAAAATAAATTAATATCTGTTTGTCCATTTTTCTTAATTTTTTATTCTTGTAAAGGATAATTTACAGGAGTAATTGTTTATTTTTAAAAAATATCTAAAACATATTTCTAAAACAATTAATTTTTATTTTTAAATAATAATTATAATCTATATTGTACAAAGTAGACGAGGCTAATGACCAGAAGTCGTTCTGCCATATTTTTAAATATTCCTCTACATTTCTTACAATTTTTTTAAATTGAATTATAGAACTTTCATATTCAAACATTCATTTGTTTGTCCTTTTATCTGTTTTTTTTTTATTCTTGTGAGGATAATTGGCATGATTAATTGTTTCTTTTTTTAGTTTTTTAACAATCAGCTCATGGGAAACACGTGCGCCGGCCTTTATTAAAATCTGTCTCTACTTTTTCCACGATAAATGTTCCTCAATTACATAGAAAATGTCTTTTATTAATGAATCTTTTTTTTAAACAGATTTTTTTTATTTTCTTTACTTGTTTTTTTTTCGGCAATTAACTTGAAATGTTTTTACTAGCAGCTCCTCGAATGTCCGCCCTAACAAAAGTTATTTTCACGAACTAGATTTATTTACAAATCCATTATTATAGCTTCTGTTTCTCACGTAATTCTTACATTTCATAAAATCTTTTCTTTATAGTTTTATAAGAAAAATAATCGATTTGTTGAATTTTGTTTAAAAACTAAATTGCTGCACATTTGTAATGATGCAGATTGATAATGAATGGTACTTTTTGAGCAAATATATTTATAAATAAAAATTAAGGATTTTGATGATATAAACAATTATGAATTTTTATCAAGTTTTGTGTTTGTGTGTTAATGTGGTAATAATATTAACCAGAAGGGTATTGTAATATGGGCATGCATGCAAATGCTGTTTATAATGATAATCTTTCGGTCGTGAGTTTAATAATATCGTGTTTGTGTTGAATTATGTTTGTATGGACCACAGAACGTTGTTTGTTGTTTCCGTTAACATGGCACAATACTTTTTCAATCCCCATAGATTTTCAAATACAGAGAATTTTATTTCCCGCCTCCCCGTCTTATCGATTAATTGATTGCGAACAGAAGTGAGTTTACTTTGACGCATGTTAAATTGTACGCCTTGAAGCTTATGTCATTTTATCTCCTATAATCGACGACCATGTTTACTGCGGACTATTTCAACATGGGACTATTACAGTTCAGTTCTACCAATATATATATATATATATATAAATATATATATATATATATATATATATATATATATATATATATATATATATATATATATATATATATATGTATATAGCCGGAACCCGCAAAAGAAGGCTGGCGCACGTGTTTCCCATGAGGTGATTGTTAAAAAACTAAAAAAAGAACCAATTAATCCTGTCAATTATCCTTACAAGAATAAAAAAAACAGATAAAAAGACAAACAAATGAATGTTTTAATATGAAAGTTCTATAATTCAATTTAAAAAAATTTTAAGAAATGTAGAAGAATATTTAAAAATATGGCAGAACGACTTCTGATCATTAGCCTCTTCTATAGTTTACTTTGTACAATAGAGATTATAATTATTATTTAAAAATAAAAATTAATTGTTTTGGAAATATGTTTTAGATATTTTTTTAAAAGAAACAATTACTCCTGTAAATTATCCTTTACAAGAATAAAAAAAATAAAGAAAAAAGGACAAACAAATATTAATTTATTTTTGAATATTCCTTCTACATTTATTACATTTTTCTTAAATCGAAATATAGAACTTTCGTATTCCAACGTCGTATTTAACGTTAAAATATAAATATTTCTTGTCGGGATAGGATGAGGAAATTGGATAGTGAATTGTACAAGTTTGGTATTTTGGAGTGGGCAGGATCGCAGGATCTGGTTCCATGGGGGGACAGAGTATAGAAACTCGAAGACAAATCTCGGCACTTGACACAATGACAACGAACAACTTTAATTGAATACCGAAGATTCCTCACGTCACGTGCAATCGATTCGACTACTTGTGTTCATTGACGACGCGTGTACAAACCCTCTAAAACTTTACAAATAACAAAATGCTTGATTGCAGCCCCTCGTACACATTTAATATTTTATTCCCAAAACTGCATGTCAATGTATCGAACAATGAGTTATGTATTATGTATGCGTTCTTTAATTAGATTTAAATTAGAGGTTGATGGGTCCACGTGGAATAGTTTCACAGTCATAAAAAGGATTTATTTAAATTACTATTATAATTTAAGGAGAGCGCCAAAACACAATCAATTAACATGTAATTTTTTTCTGTCTTCTTCTTTCTGCCCAGACACCTCTCATATATTCACTGTGTCTCTTCTTCATCTATTATTCTATATACATATATTTATATATATATATATATATATATATATATATATATATATATATATATATGTATATATATATATGTATATATATATATATGTATAAGTAAGTAAGTATATATATATATATATATATATATATATATATATATATATATATATATATATATATATATATGTTGTATTTGAGGTTTTCGCGGATAGATACCTGTGTTGTATTGTTTTCTCGGGGATTCCGCGTTGATTCTGAGGGTTGGCTCTGAAAAGAACCGGATTCTCGACGTTTCGGCGCACTAATATTCGCCATTCTCAAGAGATATATTGCGTCCGTGCGGGTCAACCGTTAGACGCATACTGAGAGCTCGTTACATGGGATCCTTTGTTTCGTGGCGGTTGTGGGCCGTGAGCCCGTCCTTCCGCCGTCTTTTGTTTTGTTTCGGTTTTTTTTTTTTTTTTTTTTGTGTGTCTGTCTTTTTGTTCGGTGTTAGCGAGAAACGTTAAAACAACGGCTCTTTTCAGTTTTTTTTTTTTTTTTTTTTTTTTTTTTTTTTTCCTGGTTTCTTCTGTTGTGGTTTCTGGTCCTCGGTTGGGTGAGAGCTCGTTCGTGCGATGCGACTACTTATAGCTGTCTGGCTTCGGGCCATGCGCGTTGTGTGCGGTGCTTCGGTTCGGTTGCTTGTTTGTCTTCTTGGTCGTACATGAGTCTGGGGTGTCTGGGATTGCATTTTGAGGGTGGATATGATCGGTCGCTATGCTGGGGGCAGTCTCAAGGAATCGTCTCTCGTGTTCATGCAGTAGTCTCGTTTTTCTATCTCTTTGGCTTCTCTGTATACTCGTGACATTTCTTGGCTAATCTGTGCAACAGTACTTGAATTTCAAGTCGATCCAGTGACCGGTGTTTGTGTGTTGGACAAGTGCCGATGAAGCTTTGTCTCTGTGTCTGTCTGAAACTACATGTTATTGAATCCTAGCAGTTATTTTTCTATTGGTACGTCCAATGTAGGTTCGTTCACATGTTCCGCAAGGTCTTTCGTAAATTCCATGGGATTCTAACGGGATGGTGTCTTTAACGCTGCGTAGCATGAAGGATATTTTCTGGTTAGGTTTGAAAATGGTGTCGATGTTGTGTCTTTTAAGGATTCTGGCGATTTTGTCAGTTGATCCATGAACATATAGTAGGTATGCTGTGCCAACGGGTTTCTGGCGTTCTTCAGTTCTTTGGCTACTGTTCTCTGTACGACGGAAAGCTCTGGATATTAAGCTGTTTGTATATCCATTTGAAGAAAGAGCTTCTCGTAAGTTCCTCAATTCTTTCGGTAAGTTAAGCTGGTCGGCTAGTCTATTGGATCGAGTGGTAAGATTGTTGACTACAGATGGTAGTTGTTTGGGATGATGGTGCGAAGAAGCGTTCAGATATCTGTCTGTGTGGGTTAATTTCCGGTACACAGTGTGACTCAAAGTGCCGTCAGGTTTCTTCTGTACCAAAACCTCCAAGAAAGGAAGTCGTTCATGCTTTTCTATCACCATTGTGAATTTAGTTTGGTCGTGTTGGGACTTAAGATGTTTACAGAATTTGTCCAGCTCTGGTCTCCCGTGGGGCCAGATTACAAATGTGTCGTCAACATATCTTAACCAGAGTGTAGGTTTAAGTGTGGCTGATGAGATCGCCTTTTCCTCAAAATCTGTAAGAAATATGTTGGCTATTACTGGGGATAGAGGTGAACCCATTGGTGCTCCTAGGACTTGTTTGTATATTTGACCATCGTACCTAAAGTATGTATTCTTTAAACAATGTTCTGCCAGATCTGATACATACTTTTCTGGTTTTAATTTTGATCTTATGATGTTTAAGGCCTCAGGGACCGGTACTTTTGTGAATAAAGATACAATGTCAAAGCTCACACGGAGGTGGTCGGGCTGGAGTTGGTGATTTTTCAGTATGTCTATGAAGTGTTCAGCATTGCGGACATAGGAATCACAATCTTCGACGTATGGTTGTAAACATTTTGCTAAATGTTCCGCAAGAAGTTGGACCGGTGAACCAACGGAGCTTACTATTAGTCGTAGTGGGGCTCCATCTTTGTGGATCTTTGGTAAACCATATATCTTTCTTAGAAAATTTCTCGATTAATCTTTCTATAAGACTTCTTTCTTTCTAGGTTGTGGGGTCCGTTGTACTGGGTAGATAAGCAGGATCATCTAAGATTGTAGTCATTTTTTGTTTATAGTCAGCACTGTTCATGAATACAGAGCAATTTCCCTTGTCAGCTGGTAGGAACACAATGCTGTTGTTTTCTCTTAGTGCCTTGAGGGCTTTGAATTCCTCGTATGAGATGTTTCTTGTCGGTGGTTTGGCAGATCTCAAAATGTGGCATGTTTCCTGTCTTATTGTCTCGGCTAATGTGGCAGGGAGTTGTGAGATAGCAGTCTCGACACCAGTGATTATGTATTCTTTCGGAAGGCGAGTTGGTGCTATTGCAAAGCTAAAACCCTTGGCCAGTACGGTTTTGGTAGGTTCGTATAGGGGCTGGTCTGAAAAATTGTAAACCACTTTGTCGATGTTGAGTGGTTTTGCTGCAAGTTTTTGTCTCCGTCTGAGAAGGTTGTATTTTTCTTTCTGTCTATTGGTAATTAATAATCTATTCTGTTCGGCTCTGTTGTTAGATATTAAGTCTATCTGTTGCCAGAGGAGAGGGTGTAGCTTAGTGGTTAGAGCTATGTGGGTTGTCAGGATATTTTGACTGATGCTGTCAAGTCTCTGTCGATTGGTTTGGATTTCGTCCCGAAGCAAAGCTTGGCTTGCGTTGTGTAGTATTTTGTTTGACCTGGCTGTCGGATTTTGGTGTGACAGCCTCATACAGACGGGTGTTATGTCTGTATCTCTACAGCGACGTAAAAATGCTAAATCGCATAATAATTGAGAGCGCTTTGTCAGTAGTTTCTCGAAACTACGGGTGAGGTGGTAAATTTCCTCCCCGTGGTGGTTTATAATGTTGTATTTGAGGTTTTCGCGGATAGATACCTGTGTTGTATTGTTTTATCGGGGATTCCGCGTTGATGCTGAGGGTCGGCTCTGAAAAGAACCGGATTCTCGACGTTTCGGCGAACTAACATTCGCCATTCTCAATAGATATATGCGTCCGTGCGGGTCAACCGTTAGACGCATACTGAGAGCTCGTTCGTGCGATGCGACTACTTCTAGCTGTCTGGTTTTGGGTCATGCGCGTTGTGTGCGGTGCTTCGGTTCGGTTGTTTGTTTGTCTTGTTGGTCGTAAATGAGTCTGGGGTGTCTGGGATTGCATTTTGAGGGTGGATATGATCGGTCGCCATTCTGGGGGCAGTCTCAAGGAATCGTCTCTCGTGTTCATGCAGTAGACTCGTTTTTCTATCTCTATGGCTTCTCTGTATACTCGTGACATTTCGTGGCTAATCTGTGCAACCATCCTTGAATTTCTAAAGTCCATCCAGTGACCGGTGTTTGTGTGTTGAACAAGTGCCGATGAAACTTTGTCTCTGTGTCTGACTGAAATTACATGTTCTTGAATCCTATCAGATATTTTTCTACTGGTACGTGCAATGTAGTTTCATTCACATGTTCCGCAAGGTATTTTGTAAATTCCATAGGATTCTAACGGGGTGGTGTCTTTAACGCTGCGTAGCATGGAGGATATTTTCTGGTTAGGTTTGAAAATGGTGTCGATGTTGTGTCTTTTAAGGATTCTGGCGATTTTGTCAGTTGATCCATGAACATATGGTAGGTATGCTGTGCTAATGGGTTTCTGGCGTTCTTCAGTTCTTTGGATACTGCTCTCTGTATATATATATATATATATATATATATATATATATATATATATATATATACGGTGAAACTTGTCTAAGACGGTACCTCAAGGGACTGGGAAATATTTCCGTCTTACACGGTTTAATCATCTTCCTTTATTCTCAATTTTTAATGCATTGACATGTATGTAATACATTTGGTTAATCAAATTTTAGTATTTTCTTTCCATTTCTAAACTAAAATCCTTCAGCTAACTTAACAATCGTTTTTTCTCCGTTTGCTATGTTCTTAGGCTTATATCCTTCAATTTCTATTACGATTCTTTTTTTCTAATCCTCGACTGTTTGCTGGTGGACACCCCCGCTTTCCCCACAAACTGTGCCAAATTTAATGTCCAAATTTTGTTTACACTAGCTGTTGGTATCTTCTTTTGGGAATTCTGTCGGGAATACGGTTTAGAATGGTTATTAGGTTATCGCTGATCTGTTTGCTGAGTTGATACCGACGCAGAAACACCAAGCAGACTACGAGAACTCCTACCCCTTACTTCCTTATTGGTAGACGTATCTTCCAACATTGAGAATTGCCTACCACTACCATTAAATATGACAAAATCAAAAAATATATATAAAACTTTGTAGAGGGTCATCTTTCATATTACTTTCAAAACCAGGAACAACACATCGGAAATATATGGAATCTATTGTCTGAAAATAAGGTATATGATAGTAATAAACCAATCATGTTTAATATAGTCAAAACATGCACACTTAACTTTCAATCTAGATTACTAACTAATGTACAGATAATTATTTTCAAGAGTCTTGCACTAATAATGTCCTGCAGAGACGATATATTCTTCGATGTGGTGGCAGGAAAAGAGAGTCTATTTGTTTTGGGTGAAGAACTTTGTTTTGGGTTTATTACCATCTTATATTGTTAACACATGTTCCAATCCCTCTCATATTGAGACACCCGCGCTTTTAGCGTCGGATCTCAAGGGTAGTTTATATTTCTACCATGGCTGTAAAATTCCTTAACCGCATATATAACACTTCACACAATCCTCAAAATATAACGAATGCATATTTGACACATTGGCGACATCATCTTTAAACTGATTGACTTTAGATACTTGTCGCTGGTTGACATTTTGCTAATATAAATGTAAACAACACTAGTTATTTACTAGAGATTTTATGTGCTCAGTGCCATCTATCAGTTAATTTAAGCGACCAAGCCATCTATAATAAGTACTTCGAATTAAAACTTCTATCACAAATTTTCCCATAAGAGTGCCATACCCCTGGTATGCGTCTAACGGTTGACCCGCACGGACGCATATATCTATTGAGAATGGCGAATGTTAGTTCGCCGAAACGTCGAGAATCCGGTTCTTTTCAGAGCCGACCCTCAGCATCAACGCGGAATCCCCGAGAAAACAATACAACACAGGTATCTATCCGCGAAAACCACAAATACAACATTATAAACCACCACGGGGAGGAAATTTACCACCTCACCCGTAGTTTTGAGAAACTACGGACAAAGCGCTCTCAATTATTATGCGATTTAGCATTTTTACGTCGCTGTAGAGATACAGACATAACACCCGTCTGTATGAGGCTGTCACACCAAAATCCGACAGCCAGGTCAAACAAAATACTACACAACGCAAGCCAAGCTTTGCTTCGGGACGAAATCCAAACCAATCGACAGAAACTTGACAGCATCAGTCAAAATATCCTGACAACCCACATAGGTCTAACCACTAAGCTACACCCTCTCCTCTGGCAACAGATAGACTTAATATCTAACAACAGAGCCGAACAGAATAGATTATTAATTACCAATAGACAGAAAGAAAAATACAACCTTCTCAGACGGAGACAAAAACCTGCAGCAAAACCACTCAACATCGACAAAGTGGTTTACAATCTTTCAGACCAGCCCCTATACGAACCTACCAAAACCGTACTGGCCAAGGGTTTTAGCTTTGCACTAGCACCAACTCGCCTTCCGAAAGAAGACATAATCACTGGTGTCGAGACTGCTATCTCACAACTCCCTGCCACATTAGCCGAGACAATAAGACAGGAAACATGCCACATTTTATGATCTGCCAAACCACCGACAAGAAACTTCTCATACGAGGAATTCAAAGCCCTCAAGGCACTAAGAGAAAACAATAGCATTGTGTTCCTACCAGCTGACAAGGGAAATTGCTCTGTAGTCATGAACAGTGCTGACTATAAACAAAAAATGACCACAATCTTAGATGATCCTGCTTATCTACCCAGTACAACGGACCCCACAACCTATCTTGAGAAAACTAACAGACAAAAGATCCTAAGCTCTAGCATTGACAAGGAAACAGGGAATTTTCTTATACCATGGGAGAAATCTTATTAGAAAGATATATGGTTTACCAAAGATCCACAAAGATGGAGCCCCACTACGACTAATAGTAAGCTCCGTTGGTTCACCGGTCCAACTTCTTGCGGAACATTTAGCAAAATGTTTACAACCATACGTCGAAGATTGTGATTCCTATGTCCGCAATGCTGAACACTTCATAGACATACTGAAAAATCACCAACTCCAGCCCGACCACCTCCGTGTGAGCTTTGACATTGTATCTTTATTCACAAAAGTACCGGTCCCTGAGGCCTTAAACATCATAAGATCAAAATTAAAACCAGAAAAGTATGTATCAGATCTGGCAGAACATTGTTTAAAGAATACATACTTTAGGTACGATGGTCAAATATACAAACAAGTCCTAGGAGCACCAATGGGTTCACCTCTATCCCCAGTAATAGCCAACATATTTCTTACAGATTTTGAGGAAAAGGCGATCTCATCAGCCACACTTAAACCTACACTCTGGTTAAGATATGTTGACGACACATTTGTAATCTGGCCCCACGGCAGACCAGAACTGGACAAATTCCTTAAACATCTTAAGTCCCAACACGACCAAACTAAATTCACAATGGAGATAGAAAAGCATGAACGACTTCCTTTCTTGGAGGTTTTGGTACAGAAGAAACCTAACGGCACTTTGAGTCACACTGTGTACCGGAAACCAACCCACACAGACAGATATCTGAACGCTTCTTCGCACCATCATCCCAAACAACTAGCATCTGTAGTCAACACTCTTACCACTCGATCCAATAGACTAGCCGACCAGCTTAACTTACCGAAAGAATTGAGGAACTTACGAGAAGCTCTTTCTTCAAATGGATATACAAACAGCTTAATATCCAGAGCTTTCCGTCGTACAGAGAACAGTAGCCAAAGAACTGAAGAACGCCAGAAACCCGTTAGCACAGCATACCTACTATATGTTCATGGATCAACTGACAAAATCGCCAGAATCCTTAAAAGACACAACATCGACACCATTTTCAAACCTAACCAGAAAATATCCTCCATGCTACGCAGCGTTAAAGACACCATCCCGTTAGAATCCCATGGAATTTACGAAAGACCTTGCGGAACATGTGAACAAACCTACATTGGACGTACCAATAGAAAAATATCTGCTAGGATTCAATAACATGTAGTTTCAGTCAGACACAGAGACAAAGTTTCATCGGCACTTGTCCAACACACAAACACCGGTCACTGGATGGACTTGAAATTAAAGTACTGTTGCACAGATTAGCCAAGAAATGTCACGAGTATACAGAGAAGCCAAAGAGATAGAAAAACGAGACTACTGCATGAACACGAGAGACGATTCCTTGAGACTGCCCCCAGCATGGCGACCGATCATATCCACCCTCAAAATGCAATCCCAGACACCCCAGACTCATGTACGACCAAGAAGACAAACAAACAACCGAACCGAAGCACCGCACACAACGCGCTTGGCCTGAAGCCAGACAGCTATAAGTAGTCGCATCGCACGAACGAGCTCTCAGTATGTGTCTAACGGTTGACCCGCACGGACGCAATATATCTCTTGAGAATGGCGAATATTAGTTCGCCGAAACGTCGAGAATCCGGTTCTTTTCAGAGCCAACCCTCAGCATCAACGCGGAATCCCCGAGAAAACAATACAACACAGGTATCTATCCGCGAAAACCTCAAATACAACATATATATATATATATATACATATATATATATATATATATATATATATATATACATATATATATATATATATATATATATATATATATATATATATATATATATATATATATATATATATATGTATATAGAATAATAGATGAAGAAGAGACACAGTGAATATATGAGAGGTGTCTGGGCAGAAAGAACAAGACAGAAAAAAATTACATGTTAATTGATTGTGTTTTAGCGCTCTCCTTAAAGTATAATAGTAATTTAAATAAATCCTTTTTATGACTGTGAAACCATTGTAATTTGAATCTAATTAAAGAACGCATACATAATACATAACTCATTGTTCGATACATTGACATGCAGTTTTGGGAATAAAATATTAAATGTGTACGAGGGGTTGCAATCAAGCATTTTGTTATTTGTAAAGTTTTAGGGGGTTTGTACACGCGTCGTCAATGAACACAAGTAGTCGAATCGATTGCACGTGACGTGAGGAATCTTCGGTATTCAATTAAAGTTGTTCGTTGTCATTGTGTCAAGTGTCGAGATTTGTCTTCGAGTTTCTATACTTTGTCCCCCCATGGAACCAGATCCTGCGATCCTGCCCACTCCAAAATACCAAACTTGTACAATTCACTATCCAATTTCCTCATCCTATCCCGACAAGAAATATTTATATTTTAACGTTAAATACGACGTTGGAATACGAAAGTTCTATATTTCGATTTAAGAAAAATGTAATAAATGTAGAAGGAATATTCAAAAATAAATTAATATTTGTTTGTCCTTTTTTCTTTATTTTTTTTATTCTTGTAAAGGATAATTTACAGGAGTAATTGTTTCTTTTAAAAAAATATCTAAAACATATTTCCAAAACAATTAATTTTTATTTTTAAATAATAATTATAATCTCTATTGTACAAAGTAGACTATAGAAGAGGCTAATGATCAGAAGTCGTTCTGCCATATTTTTAAATATTCTTCTACATTTCTTAAAAATTTTTTAAATTGAATTATAGAACTTTCATATTAAAACATTCATTTGTTTGTCTTTTTATCTGTTTTTTTTATTCTTGTAAGGATAATTGACAGGATTAATTGGTTCTTTTTTTAGTTTTTTAACAATCACCTCACGGGAAACACGTGCGCCAGCCTTTATTAAAATCTGTCTCTACTGTTTCCACGCTAAATGTTCCTCAATTACTTAGAAAATGTCTTTTATTAAAGAATTTTTTTAAGCAGATTTTTTCTATTTTTTTTACTTGATACGGGTTTCTTTACGCGGGTTTTATATATATATATATATATATATATATATATATATATATATATATATATATATGTATGTATATATATATATATATGTATATATATGTATGTATATATATATATATATATATATATATATATATATATATATATATATATATATATAAAACCCGCGTAAAGAAACCCGTATCAAGTAAAAAAAATAGAAAAAATCTGCTTAAAAAAATTCTTTAATAAAAGACATTTTCTAAGTAATTGAGGAACATTTAGCGTGGAAACAGTAGAGACAGATTTTAATAAAGGCTGGCGCACGTGTTTCCCGTGAGGTGATTGTTAAAAAACTAAAAAAA
>CALYMW010000413.1:0-155000 GCA_944588485.1 Phosphuga atrata | reverse complement strand
GGGAGAAATCTTCACGGTGTCCTAAGATATATGGTTTGCCAAAGATCCACAAAGATGGAGCCCCACTACGACCAATAGTAAGCTCCGTTGGTTCACCGGTCCAACTTCTTGCGAAACATTTAGCAAAATGTTTACAACCATACGCCGAAGATTGTGATTCCTATGTCCGCAATGCTGAACACTTCATAGACATACTGAAAAATCACCAACTCCAGCCCGGCCACCTCCTTGTGAGCTTTGACATTGTATCTTTATTCACAAAAGTACCGGTCCCTGAGGCCTTAAACATCATAAGATCAAAATTTAAACCAGAAAAGTACGTATCAGATCTGGCAGAACATTGTTTAAAGAATACATACTTTAGGTACGATGGTCAAATATACAAACAAGTACTAGGAGCACCAATGGGTTCACCTCTATCCCCAGTAATAGCCAACATATTTCTTACAGATTTTGAGGAAAAGGCAATCTCATCAGCCACACTTAAACCTACACTCTGGTTAAGATATGTTGACGACACATTTGTAATCTGGCCCCACGGCAGACCAGAGCTGGACAAATTCCTTACCCATCTTAACTCCCAACACGACCAAATTAAATTCACAATGGAGATAGAAAAGCATCAACGACTTCCTTTCTTGGATGTTTTGGTACAGAAGAGACCGGCGGCACCTTGAGTCACACTGTGTACCGGAAACCAAGCCATACAGACAGATATCTGAACGCTTCTTCGCACCATCATCCCAAACAACAAGCATCTGTAGTAAACACTCTTACCACCCGATCAAAAAGACTAGCCGACCAGCTGAACCGAAAGAATTGAGGAACTTACGAGATGCTCTTTCTTCAAATGGATATCCAAACAGTTTAATATCCAGAGCTTTTCGTCGTACAGAGAACAGTAGCCAGAGAACTGAAGAACGCCAGTAAGCCGTTAGCACAGCATTACCTACCATATGTTCATGGATCAACTGACAAAATCTCCAGAATTCTTAAAAGACACAACATCGACACCATTTTCAAACCTAACCAGAAAATATCCTCCATGCTACGCAGCGTTAAAGACACCATCCCGTTAGAATCCCATGGAATTTACGAAATACCTTGCGGAACATGTGAACGAACCTACATTGGACGTACCAATAGAAAAATATCTGCTAGGATTCAAGAACATGTAGTTTCAGTCAGACACAGAGACAAAGTTTCATCGGCACTTGTCCAACACACAAACACCGGTCACTGGATGGACTTTAGAAATTCAAGGACTCTTGCACAGATTAGCCACGAAATGTCACGAGTATACAGAGAAGCCATAGAGATAGAAAAACGAGACTACTGCATAAACACGAGAGACGATTCCTTGAGACTGCCCCCAGCATGGCGACCGATCATATCCACCCTCAAAATGCAACCGAAGACACCCCAGACTCATGTACGACCAACAAGACAAACAAACAACCGAACCGAAGCACCGCACACAACGCGCATGACCCGAAGCCAGACAGCTATAAGTAGTCGCACCGCACGAACGAGCTCTCAGTATGCGTCTAACCGTTGACCCGCACGGACGCATATATCTCTTGAGAATGGCGAATGTTAGTTCGCCGAAACGTCGAGAATCCGGTTCTTTTCAGAACCAACCCTCAACATCGCATATATAATTTATATATATAACACCGTATGGGGAGAATTGCAGATTGATCATGTGGTTTTTTCTAACAAGAATACGCAGGAAGTTTTAAATGTCAGAACGCGTAAAAGGTTCTTAGAGTCAGATCATTATTTGTTACAAGTTAAGATTAGACCAATTCCAAGACAGAAAAAGACAATAAAAAAACAAAATAGTCCAGCCTGATCCAGAATATTTGAGGATAAACAGAGACAAAATCATTGAAGAAATTAATAGGCATCCAACAGACACTTGGACAGATCTTGCGACCACAGTTCAGAAGGCAATGCGTTGGGCGCAACCTCCCAGAAAAAGGAAACATAGGTGGTGGAGCGCAACTTGTGATCAAGCCATTGAGAAAAGAACACAGGCGTGGATGAAGTTCAGTAGTAACAGAACATCCGAAACATTAAAGGAATTTCACGAAGTTCAGAAACAATCATCAAAGGAAATTAGAAGAGAAAAACGAGCACACGTCAACAACAGAAATTGAAGAAGATTTTAAGAGAAATAATACAAGAAATTTGTACAGAACATTCAAAGAAAATATTAAGGGTTATCAACCTCCTAGCCTCTGTTTTAGAAGAACAGATGGATACTTGGAAACGAACACTAAAGAAAACTGTAAAATTTTGAAACAATACTTTAGTATTCTTCTTAATTGTAAAGAACCCACGGAAAAAAATGACCTTCCTAAAAACAACATCCAATCCTGATTCTACTCTACCTACAATAGAGGAAATAGAGGAGATCATACAACAAATGAAAAATAACAGAGCGGCAGGAGAAGATGGCATTATTGCTGACGGGTGGAAGCTTCAAGATAAAGACATCGTAAAAACAATTCATAAGATCATTACAGACATTTGGATCACAGAAAAAATGCAAGAAGAATGGAAATGTGCCTTGATCCATCCATTACTTAAAAACGGTGATAAGTCAGATCCAAATAATTACAGAGGTATTTCACTAGTGCCAGTCACTTACAAAATATTCTCTAAAGTGTTATTGAACAGACTAGAACCACAAGCAGATCAACAAATAGGTGAATACAAGGCTGGCTTTAGGAAAAGGAGATTATGCATCGCACAAATTTGGAACCTAAGAACAATATTGAAAGTCAGACAGACAAATAACACTGTAGTTACCTTTGTGGATTTTAAAAAAGCGTACGACAGCATTGATAGACAAACGCACTTTGCAGTACTGGAAGAATATGGCATTGACAAAAAAAAACAGAATACTAATACAACTAACGCTCCCGGACACCACCTCTAAGATCAAGTTCATGGGTGAAATTTCAGAACCCTTTCAGATACGCACAGGTGTCAGACAAGGAGACGGCCTCTCACCAATTTTATTCAACATGGTGTTAGACAAAATTGTTAAGCAGTGGGAGGAACAAGTTAAAGGCATACAGCTAGGAAGAGCACGCGAAACAAAAACAATCATTAAATGTTTGGCATTTGCAGATGACGTTGCCATAACCAGCAATAACACACAGGAGGCAAAGGAAGCACTGGAGCGATTACATGAAATAGCCGCTAAAACAGGTTTACAGATATCGTATGAGAAGACCGAATACATGGAACGACATACCAACAATGTACATACCATACATACGACTTATGGATCTATACAAAGAGTAGAAAAATTTAAATACGTAGGGGAATATATACAAATAGGAGGATCAAACAAGATGTCTAACAATAAACGAACGGAAAAACTCCAGAAAGCATACAAGCTTACATGGTAACATTATAATAAGAAAAGCATATCAAGGCAGGCCAAACTCAGACATTACAAAACAGTTGTATTGCCTGAAGCATTGTATGCGTCAGAAACGATCACAATTGGAGCATCTGACATCATAGAAACAGAAAATATTGAACGCAAAATTCTTAGAAAAATATTTGAAGCAGTACACAGAGATGGGATATGGATGAAAAGACCTACCAAAGAGCTATATGAACACACAGACAGACTAACAGATCATTAGAAAACGAAGACTAACTTTCGATGGGCACATACAGAGAATGAACAATAGACGACTTACAAAAAAAATCTTTGATGTAGCAAACAGTTCAAGTAGGAAAACAAATTGGTTTCATGAAATAGTACATGACTTAAAGCAATTGGGAATCAATCAGCAAATGATACAAGACAGGAAAAAATTCAGAAGCAAAATTAAGAATACCAAATTTTTAGTAAGCGAAAGGAAGATAGGAATATTGTGGACAGAACAAAGGAAACAGGAGCACAGTCAAAGGATGAAAAGATTTTGGGAAGAGAAGAAAAAGAAGGGAAAGAAGTGAAACTTGTGTCACATGAGATATTTAAGTTCAAACACTGCCCATGTGGGCAAAAAAGATTTAATTATATATATATATATATATATATATATATATATTATATATATATATATATATATATATATATATATATATATATATATATATATATATATATATATATTATTATTATCCTCGGATTCGCACCCAAAGTGGATGGCGCTAAGTTTTCATGGTTTTCAAATCTTTTTCTTCTTCTTGGCCTAGATTTCCCGCATTTTCTGTGAGTCTGCCTGTTTTCTTTCTTCGGTCCAGAAGGTTCCAGTCTTTTTCTTGGTCTCCTTCTTCACTTCCCACTGGTGTATTTGATGTCTGAGAGTCGTTCTGTCCTGAGTATCTGTGATGTTTGCTGCTTCTAGGTCTTGTGTTACTTGTTTCATCCACTTGTTACTGACTTTACGTTTCTGTAGGAAGTTCAGCATCTGTTTAGTTAGTCTGGTCTCCGGGAGTCTTGAGATGTGTCCGTAGAATCTAAGTCTGCGTTTTCTGATGTCGTTCTCATATGTTAGACAGTTTTTCCGTGGATTCTATTGATTGTAGTCTATATCTTTCATCTGTGAGTTTTGGTCCAATAATTTTTCTGATGATTCGCCTTTCTTCTTTCTTAGGTTCAATCACATTTTTCTTATTCTTATATATATATATATATATATATATATATATATATATATATATATATATATATATATATGTATATATATATATATATATATATATATATATATATATATATACAGTCGAACCTGCCTAAATCGAATTTCCATAGTTCATGAAAAAATATTCGAGTTATAGAAAATTGGAGTTATAGAAATACATAACTACAAAATGAGTAAAATACACTTTACACAATTTATTCAAAGCAAATACATATGTATGTATTTATAAACCTACAGCACACCCGCTGCTAAATTCTTGGTTTTGCTTTATTCCAGTTTTTTGGTGATTATAAAACAGATTATGAAAAATAAAATATTTGGCAATCTGCCCGAGAATTACACTATCGACGGTTTATGGTAGGCAATATCCTATATATAATATAGAGATTATTTTGTATGTAAAATTTTACCATTGTACAAATTTTTACTACGAGTTATGGAAAAATTCGAGTTATGGAAGTTAATTTATATGCAAAATGCTATCTAAACGTATAAATTGCTAAAAATACTCGAGTTATACAAAAATTGGAGTTCAAGAAATTCGAGTTATGGAAGTTCGACTGTATATATATATATATATATATATATATATATATATATATATATATATATATATATATATATATGTATATATATATATATATAAATGTTGTATTGTTTTCTCGGGGATTCCGCGTTGATGCTGAGGGTTGGCTCTGAAAAGAACCGGATTCTCGACGTTTCGGCGAACTAACATTCGCCAATCTCAAGAGATATATGCGTCCGTGCGGGTCAACCGTTAGACGCATACTGAGAGCTCGTTCCTGCGATGCGATACTTATAGCTGCTTGGCTTCGGGTCATGCGCGCTGTGTGCGATGCTTCGGTTCAGTTGTTTGTTTGTCTTGTTGGTCGTATATGAGTCTAGGGTGTCTGGGATTGCATTTTGAGGGTGGATATGATCGGTCGCCATGCTGGGGGCAGTCTCAGGGAATCGTCTCTCGTGTTCATGCAGTAGTCTCGTTTTTCTAGATCTATGGCTTCTCTGTATACTCGTGACATTTCGTGGCTAATCTGTGCAACAGTTCTTGAATTTCTAAAGTCCATCCAGTGACCGGTGTTTGTGTGTTGGACAAGTGCCGATGAAACTTTGTCTCTGTGTCTGACTGAAACTACATGTTCTTGAATCCTAGCAGATATTTTTCTATTGGTACGTCCAATGTAGGTTCGTTCACATGTTCCGCAAGGTATTTTGTAAATTCCATGGGATTCTAACGGGATGGTGTCTTTAACGCTGCGTAGCATGGAGGATATTTTCTGGTTAGGTTTGAAAATGGTGTCCATGTTGTGTCTTTTAAGGATTCTGGCGATTTTGTCAGTTGATCCATGAACATATGGTAGGTATGCTGTGCCAACGGGTTTCTGGCGTTCTTCAGTTCTAGGGCTACTGTTCTCTGTACGACGGAAAGCTCTGGATATTAAGCTATTTGGATATCCATTTGAAGAAAGAGCTTCTCGTAAGTTCCTCAATTCTTTCGGTAAGTTAAGCTGGTCGGCTAGCCTTTTGGATCGGGTGGTCAGAGTGTTGACTACAGATGCTAGTTGTTTGGGATGATGGTGCGAAGAAGCGTTCAGATATCTGTCTGTGTGGGTTGGTTTCCGGTACACATTGTGACTCAAAGTGCCGTCAGGTTTCTTCTGTACCAAAACATCCAAGAAAGGAAGTCGTTGATGCTTTTCTATCTCCATTGTGAATTTAATTTGGTCGTGTTGGGAGTTAAGATGGTTAAGGAATTTGTCCAGCTCTGGTCTGCCGTGGGGCCAGATTACAAATGTGTCGTCAACATATCTTAGCCAAAATGTGGGTTTAAGTGTGGCTGATGAGATTGCCTTTTCCTCAAAATCTGTAAGAAATATGTTGGCTATTACTGGGGATAGAGGTGAACCCATTGGTGCTCCTAGGACTTGTTTGTATATTTGACCATCGTACCTAAAGTATGTATTCTTTAAACAATGTTCTGCCAGATCTGATACATACTTTTCTGGTTTTAATTTTGATCTTATGATGTTTAAGGCCTCAGGGACCGGTAGTTTTATGAATAAAGATACAATGTCAAAGCTCACAAGGAGGTGGCCGGGCTGGAGTTGGTGATTTTTCAGTATGTCTATGAAGTGTTCAGCATTGCGGACATAGGAATCACAATCTTCGGCGTATGGTTGTAAACATTTTGCTAAATGTTTCGCAAGAAGTTGGACCGGTGAACCAACGGAGCTTACTATTGGTCGCAGTGGGGCTCCATCTTTGTGGATCTTTGGTAAACCATATATCTTGGGACACCGTGAAGATTTCTCCCTTGGTATAAGGTAATTCATTGTTTCCTTGTCAATGCTAGAGCTTAGGATCTTTTGTCTGGTAGTTTTCTCAAGATAGGTTGTAAGGTCCGTTGTACTGGGTAGATAAGCTGGATCATCTAAGATTGTGGTCATTTTTTGTTTATAGTCAGCACTGTTCATGACTACAGAGCAATTTCCCTTGTCAGCTGGCAGGACCACAATGCCGTTGTTTTCTCTTAGTGCCTTGAGGGCTTTGAATTCCTCGTATGAGATGTTTCTTGTCGGTGGGTTGGCAGATCTTAAAATGTGGCATGTTTCCTGTCATATTGTCTCGGCTAATGTGGCAGGGAGTTGTGAGATAGCAGTCTCGACACCAGTGATAACGTATTCTTTGGGAAGGCGAGTTGGTGCTATTGCAAAGTTAAAACCCTTGGCCACTACTGTTTTGGTAGGTTCGTCTAGGGGCTGGTTTCAAAGATTGTAAACCACTTTGTCGATGTTGAGTGGTTTTGGTGCAGGTTTTTGTCTCCGTCTGAGAAGGTTGTATTTTTCTTTCTGTCTATTGGTAATTAATAATCTATTCTGTTCGGCTCTGTTGTTAGATATTAAGTCTATCTGTTGCCAGAGGAGAGGGTGTAGCGTAGTGGTTAGAGCTATGTGGGTTGTCAGGATATTTTGACTGATGCTGTCAAGTTTCTGTCGTTTGGTTTGGATTTCGTCCCGAAGCAAAGCTTGGCTTGCGTTGTGTAGTATTTTGTTTGACCTGGCTGTCGGATTTTGGTGTGACAGCCTCATACAGACGGGTGTTATGTCTGTATCTCTACAACGACGTAAAAATGCTAAATCGCATAATAATTGAGAGCGCTTTGTCAGTAGTTTCTCGAAACTACGGGTGAGGTGGTAAATTTCCTCCCCGTGAAGGTTTATAATATTGTATTTGAGGTTTTCGCGGATAGATACCTGTGTTGTATTGTTTTCTCGGGGATTCCGCGTTGATGCTGAGGGTAGGCTCTGAAAAGAACCGGATTCTCGACGTTTCGGCGAACTAACATTCGCCATTCTCAAGAGATATATGCGTGCGTGCGGGTCAACCGTTAGACGCATACTGAGAGCTCGTTCGTGAGATGCGACTACTTATAGCTGTTTGGCTTCGGGTCATGCGCGTTGTGTGCGGTGCTTCGGTTCGGTTGTTTGTTTGTCTTGTTGGTCGTACATGAGTCTGGGGTGTATGGGATTGCATTCTGAGGGTGGATATGATCGGTCGCCATGCTGGGGGCAGTCTCAAGGAATCGTCTCTCGTGTTCATGCAGTAGTCTCGTTTTTCTATCTCTATGGCTTCTCTGTATACTCGTGACATTTCGTGGCTAATCTGTGCAACAGTTCTTGAATTTCTAAAGTCCATCCAGTGACCGGTGTTTGTGTGTTGGACAAGTGCCGATGAAACTTTGTCTCTGTGTCTGACTGAAACTACATGTTCTTGAATCCTAGCAGATATTTTTCTATTGGTACGTCCAATGTAGGTTCGTTCACATGTTCCGCAAGGTATTTCGTAAATTCCATGGGATTCTAACGGGATGGTGTCTTTAACGCTGCGTAGCATGGAGGATATTTTCTGGTTAGGTTTAAAAATGGTGTCGATGTTGTGTCTTTTAAGGATCCTGGCGATTTTGTCAGTTGATCCATGAACATATGGTAGGTATGCTGTGCTAACGGGTTTCTGGCGTTCTTCAGTTCTAGGTCTACTGTTCTCTGTACGACGGAAAGCTCTGGATATTAAGCTATTTGGATATCCATTTGAAGAAAGAGCTTCTCGTAAGTTCCTCAATTCCTTCTTTCGGTAAGTTAAGCTGGTAGGCTAGTCTTTTGGATCGGGTGGTCAAAGTGTTGACTACAGATGCTAGTTGTTTGAGATGATGGTGTGTAGAAGCGTTCAGATGTCTGTCTGTGTGGGTTGGTTTCCGGTACACAGTGTGACATCCAAGAAAGGAAGTCGTTGATGCTTTTCTATCTCCATTGTGAATTTAATCACAACTCCCTGCCACATTAGCCGAGACAATAAGACAGGAAACATGCCATATTTTAAGACGCTACACCCTCTCCTCTGGCAACAGATAGACTTAATATCTAACAACTAACAACAGAGCCGAACAGAATAGATTATTAATTACCAATAGACAGAAAGAAAAATACAACCTTCTCAGACGGAGACAAAAACCTGCACCAAAACCACTGAACATCGACAAAGTGGTTTACAATCTTTCAGACCAGCCCCTAGACGAACCTACCAAAACAGTACTGGCCAAGGGTTTTAACTTTGGAATAGCACCAACTAGACTTCCCAAAGAATACATTATCACTGGTGTCGAGACTGCTATCTCACAACTCCCTGCCACATTAGCCGAGACAATAAGACAGGAAACATGCCACATTTTAAGACAATGCAGATAGAAAAGCATCAACGACTTCCTTTCTTGGATGGTTTGGTACAGAAGAAACCTGACGGCACTTTGAGTCACACTGTGTACCGGAAACCAACCCACACAGACAGATATCTGAACGCTTCTTCGCACCATCATCCCAAACAACTAGAATCTGTAGTCAACACTCTGACCACCCGATTAAGCTTAACTTACCGAAAGAATTGAGGAACTTACGAGAAGCTCTTTCTTCAACTGGATATCCAAATAGCTTAATATCCAGAGCTTTCCGTCGCACAGAGAACAGTAGCCCTAGAACTGAAGAACGCCAGAAAGCCGTTAGCACAGCATACCTACCATATGTTCATGGATCAACTGACAAAATCGCCAGAATTCTTAAAAGACACAACATCGACACCATTTTCAAACCCAACCAGAAAATATCCTCCATGCTACGCAGCGTTAAAGACACCACCCCGTTAGAATCCCATGGAATTTACGAAATACCTTGCGGAACATGTGAACGAACCTACATTGGACGTGCCAATAGAAAAATATCTGCTAGAATTCAAGAACATGTAGTTTCAGTCAGACACAGAGACAAAGTTTCATCGTCATTTGTCCAACACACAAACACCGGTCACTGGATGGATTATAGAAATTCAAGAACTGTTGCACAGATTAGCCACGAAATGTCACGAGTATACAGAGAAGCCATAGAGATAGAAAAACGAGACTACTGCATGAACACGAGAGACGATTCCTTGAGACTGCCCCCAGCATGGCGACCGATCATATCCACCCTCAAAATGCAATCCCAGACACCCCAGACTCATGTACGACTAACAAGTCAGACAAACAACAGAACCGAAGCACCGCACACTACGCGCATGACCCGGAGCCAGACAGCTATAAGTAGTCGCATCGCACGAACGAGCTCTCAGTATGCGTCTAACGGTTGACCCGCACGGACGCATATATCTCTTGAGAATTGCGAATGTTAGTTCGCTGAAACGTTGAGAATCCGGTTCTTTTCAGAGCCAACCCTCAGCATCAACGCGGAATCCCCGAGAAAACAATACAACACAGGTACCTATCCGCGAAAACCTCAAATACAATATTATAAACCTCCACGTGGAGGAAATTTACCACCTCACCCGTAGTTTCGAGAAACTATGGACAAAGCGCTCTCAATTATTATGCGATTTAGCATTTTTACGTCGCTGTAGAGATACAGACATAACACCCGTCTGTATGAGGCTGTCACACCAAAATCCGACAGCCAGGTAAAACAAAACACTACACAACGCAAGCCAAGCTTTGCTTCGGGACGAAATCCAAACCAAACGACAGAAACTTGACAGCATCAGTCAAAATAGCCTGACAACCCACATAGCTCTAACCACTACGCTACATCCTCTCCTCTGGCAACAGATAGACTTAATATCTAACAACAGAGCCGAACAGTATAGATTATTAATTACCAATAGACAGAAAGAAAAATACAACCTTCTCAGACGGAGACAAAAACCTGCACTAAAACCACTCAACATCGACAAAGTGGTTTACAATCTTTCAGACCAGCCCCTAGACGAACCTACCAAAACAGTACTGGCCAAGGGTTTTAACTTTGCAATAGCACCAACTCGCCTTCCCAAAGAATACATTATCACTGGTGTCGAGACTGCTATCTCACAACTCCCTTCCGCATTAGCCGAGACAATAAGACAGGAAACATGCCACATTTTAAGATCTGCCAAACCACCGACAAGAAACATCTCATACGAGGAATTCAAAGCCCTCAAGGCACTAAGAGAAAACAACAGCATTGTGATCCTAACAGCTGACAAGGGAAATTGCTCTGTAGTCATGAACAGTGCTGACTATAAACAAAAAATGACCACAATCTTAGATGATCCAGCTTATCTACCCAGTACAACGGACCCAACAATCTATCTTGAGAAAACTACCAGACAAAAGATCCTAAGCTCTAGCATTGACAAGGAAACAATGAATTACCTTATACCAAGGGAGAAATCTTCACGGTGTCCCAAGATATATGGTTTACCAAAGATCCACAAAGATGGAGCCCCACTACGACCAATAGTAAGCTCCGGTGGTTCACCGGTCCAACTTCTTGCGAAACATTTAGCAAAATGTTTACAACCAAACGCCGAAGATTGTGATTCCTATGTCCGCAATGCTGAACACTTCATAGACATACTGAAAAATCACCAACTCCAGCCCGGCCACCTCCTTGTGAGCTTTGACATTATATCTTTATTCACAAAAGTACCGGTCCCTGAGGCCTTAAACATCATAAGATCAAAATTAAAACCAGAAAAGTATGTATCAGATCTGGCAGAACATTGTTTAAAGAATACATACTTTAGGTACGATGGTCAAATATACAAACAAGTCCTAGGAGCACCAATGGGTTCACCTCTATCCCCAGTAATAGCCAACATATTTCTTACAGATTTTGAGGAAAAGGCAATCTCATCAGCCACACTTAAACCCACACTCTGGTTAAGATATGTTGACGACACATTTGTGATCTGGCCCCACGGCAGACCAGAGCTGGACAAATTCCTTAACCATCTTAACTCCCAACACGACCAAATTAAATTCACAATGGAGATAGAAAATCATCAACGACTTCCTTTCTTGGATGTTTTGGTACAGAAGAAACCTGACGGCACTTTGAGTCACACTGTGTACCGGAAACCAACCCACACACAGACAGATAGATATCTGAACGCTTCTTCGCACCATCATCCCAAACAACTAGCATCTGTAGTCAACACTCTGACCACCCGATCCAAAAGACTAGCCGACCAGCTTAACTTACCGAAAGAATTGAGGAACTTACGAGAAGTTCTTTCTTCAAATGGATATCCATATAGCTTAATATCCAGAGCTTTCCGTCGTACAGAGAACAGTAGCCCTAGAACTAAAGATCGCCAGAAACCCGTTAGCACAGAATACCTACCATATGTTCATGGATCAACTGACAAAATCGCCAGAATCCTTAAAAGACACAACATCGACACCATTTTCAAACCTAACCAGAAAATATCCTCCATGCTACGCAGCGTTAAAGACACCATCCCGTTAGAATCCCATGGAATTTACGAAATACCTTGCGGAACATGTGAACGAACCTACATTGGTCGTACCAATAGAAAAATATCTGCTAGGATTCAAGAACATGTAGTTTCAGTCAGACACAGAGACAAAGTTTCATCGGCACTTGTCCAACACACAAACACCGGTCACTGGATGGACTTTAGAAATTCAAGAACTGTTGCACAGATTAGCCACCAAATGTCACGAGTATACAGAGAAGCCATAGAGATAGAAAAACGAGACTACTGCTTGAACGCGAGAGACGATTCCTTGAGACTGCCCCCAGCATGGCGACCGATCATATCCACCCTCAAAATGCAATCCCAGACACCCCAGACTCATGTACGACCAACAAGACAAACAAACAACCGAACCGAAGCACCGCACACAACGCGCATGACCCGAAGCCAAATAGCTACAAGTAGTCGCATCACACGAACGAGCTCTCAGTATGCGTCTAACGGTTGACCCGCACGGACGCATATATCTCTTGAGAATGGCGAATATTAGTTCGCCGAAACGTTCAGAATCCGGTTCTTTTCAGAGCCAACCGTCAGCATCAACACGGAATCCCCGAGAAAACAATATAACACAGGTATCTATCCGCGAAAACCTCAAATACAATAATATATATACATATATATATATATATACATATATATATATATATATATATATATATATATATATATATATATATATATATATATATATATATATTAACCTACGAACGTAACGTAATTTGGAAGGCAAGTTGCTTTTATGAAATAAACATCCACAAACATTCCATAACGAAATTTCGTTACTAAGCGGGTGAAAAGGGGTCCAAAGGTTTTTATTAGGATGTCTATCTCTCAGGAATGGAAAATGTTGCAGATAAGAAATTTAATTCATTTCTCAAACTACAGAGACTAATATTTCACCATTTTTCTTAAATCCGATTAAAAGGGCTGAACATTGGGGGATAAATAATTGAATAACCTTTATCTCTGAAACCGAATAGACCACAATAGTAATAATTGTGTCGCTCATTGTAATAGTGAATTATCTCCTTCTTACTGAATTTTGAAATAACGAGCTTTTTGCGAATTAAAGTGTAGGAAAAAATATATAGGCATTCATTCAGTCTTTTCTAATTTTTATTGTTTAATACAAATCAAAGATAAAATAATTTGAAGTAACTTAGAAAATTAAAATAAATCTAATTTAATAAATGAACTTAAACTTTTTTTTCTGGAGTTACAACACTGTTATAGTGACATGTGTATAGTGTTTTAGTCATATGTAATATTTCGTCATCAGATGAAAGCTTATCAGAACGTGTGTTTGAACGAGTTTGAATATCTATGGGAAGTTTTTTGTAGTTATGGTGGTAAATTGCCTGAATATATGGTAGAATCAAACATATCTTCCTTGTTTGCGTTAGTATCTAGTCTTGATGGATAGAGTGGGTCTTGTCGAATATTGTACAAGTGGTCGTCCTTGTTTTTTTTTTGCATAAATCTACTTTATAAAAGGGTGTGTTGGGATTTTGTGTTGATAATTTCTCTCAAATCTCTGCCATCTAATATTTAGCCAATTAAAGTCATAACCGTAAGTTGTTTTTTTTTTCTATTTGCCATAGAATTTTCTAAGACAGTGGTACTTAAAAAATTGGCTTTTCATTTCGTTTGCAAAAACCTTATTTTCTTTTCATTTCGTTAGCAAAAACCTTATTTTCTTTACAACAAAATAAGGTTTTTGCGTTTAGCTGTTTTTATAATATCGAACATTTACCCATTGGTCTGGACTTTAAATTTATCCACGGCGGCGACTAGCGCTCTCTATTATTCCATACTCCTCTTCATTTGGAAGATAAGAATATCCTAATACCAGCAACTTGTGGTCTATGGTGTCAATACTAGTGTCAGGGTTTTGTACAAGCTTCAAGAGGGAAAGATTTGTCTTAATATTCCGGTTTTGTCCTTAACAAGACATGCTTCCACCTTCAACTTCGTCCCAGCTCCTGTGTTATTATTAAAGCAACGTATTCCTAGATTATATAAATAAAGATTGATTTTATATTATGCTACTGAGGTAGTTGATATTGAGTAGACTAAAGCTTTCTGAAGATTAAAAGTTGGTATGTATGCTTCATCAACCTTTTCGAATTCTGAAAATTTTCTCTTGCAGCATTTGCTTTTCGTTCTCAATTCCCTACATCACGTTTTCATCATCAGATCCTTGTATTTTAAAATTAAAATCATCACAAGTCTTGCAAGTGTCTTGCCGCGTTGTCTTAAAATGTAGATTAAACTTTGTGTTGAATATTTTAATGTAATGCTTTAATTTCTTAGGTTCAATCACATTTTTCTTTATAAAGGTCGTACATCTTAGGGAATCACTAAAATCCTCTAAATCCATTAAAATAAACTATTGAAACACTTATTAGAAATAGTTTGTATCAATTTTATCACATAACGTATCACCACGTGCCAAACATTGGTCACAATAAAAATTAATCAACTCCGGACTTACTTCACTATAAAAGTGATTCTTGACTTACTTTACTTTTATAATGAATATTTAGAGTTTCAGTTCCGTGTAAAAACAAGAAACGCCTTTTATGGGATTTTAATGCAACTATTGAAGTTGTTTCACTTTTATAATGGAAGATATGACTAAATGTGATACCTTTAAGCAAAAAAATAAATATTTAAAAAACATGGAGTTACACCACTTTTACAATGAACGACACAATTGTCAGTCAGATTTCTCCTATAAAATAAAGAAATACGAGGAAAACATTTAACATTTTACGAAAACCTAGCAAATGTGGGATATTTTTATCTGGGATATCTTATGTTAGAGATTTAAAAATTTATTTAATCGTTTTATACAACATTTGAGAGGTTTATTCTCCTTGCAACTGCAAGTACTATACATAGTTTCAATATGTATTTGATTTAGAATAATTTTGTAAAAGATTCCGTCAATTTAAATTCTTTTGGAAAAAGCTTCGGGCAAAAATCTGAAAATAGACTATTTTGCGCGTTTTGATACTCGCTAATTTCAGGCTTAAGTTTCACAAAAACAGAAAAGTTATTTTATAAAATAATAATGTAGTTATTTATTTGTTAGTTCTATACAAAATTCAGCGTCTTATGATGTATTATATGTTTATCCATTATATTGTTTATCTACATCAATATCCACTTGTCAAAATTCGCCATTTCGAAGAAGGGTTATAAAAAAATGAGATTTTCGACACCTCTCCAATTTTTATATATTGTATATCAATACACGCAGAATTTTACACAGATTACGAAAATATTATTCAGTTAGGTTGTTATATTTGCAGCGATATCTTTCGACATTTTCTGAAACCATACAAAAGGCTTCAAATTTTGATGTATGATTTATTAAAACTTCTGCTAAAGTAAAACGAAGAAGTTGATGTCTTCTTCGTTATTAAGCGACGTCGAAATGTGTTTCCAAACAAGCAATAAATCTAGAATTGCTCGTCAAAAATGCGAAATTTTGCACAAATATTACTAAAACTAACAAAAACAATTTTTGCAAATTTCAATTAATTCCCTATATTTGTCTGTGTTTTACGAATTTTAAAATTTCTTGAATTTTGCAACTGGAAAATCTTTTTTTATCCACAATTTTCAATTCAAAAATCTGAAATTTTGCACACTTATTATTAGGACTTACAACATATTCCACAAGTTTTAACCAGTTCCATTACTCTGCCTGTTTAAATATTTATTCATTTTAGCTCAAACTGAAAAATCGTTTTTTTCTTCTAAAATCCACAATTTTTAGTTTAAATATCTGAAATTTTGCACAATTATTACTAAAACTAACACAAAGATTCATAATCCATGAATAATTGTTTCATAGTCCATGAAAGATTACTTTGAAAATAAGTTTTTGGCAATAATCAGAAAGTAAGCGGTTTTACGTGTTTTCACAATCGCTAAGTTCAGGCTTACGTTTCACAAAAACAGAAAAAGGTTATTAGTTGTGTGTTCCATACAATATTCTGCGTCTTTTGCTGTATTATATGTCAATATACATGACATGTCAAAATTCGCGATTTCGAAGAAGGGGTAGGGGAGACTGGCCAGATACGAGGAAACAATGCACACAACAGCACGATTTCTCCGACCCCCTTTTGCATTTCCGCGCTAAAACAGTTTTATCATGTTGGCATTACGATGAACATTTCAAACATTGCAAATGGCCGACATCGATTTTTGCTCTTTTGATGTATTTTTTTTAAGGTTAGAGCGTAAGCTATAATTCAAAATGTATTTTTTATTTATTTTTGTCTTCTAGTTACGGTACAAGATTGGTGTTTAAGCTAGTATTTAATAGTGTTTCAACAGGCGTTTTGCATACTACTTCGAAATAAGGTTATTTTTTATCGATAAGAGTCACCTGGGGAGACCCTGGATATGTGTCCAAAGTCTTCCCGACTTGCCATCCAGGGAGCAAGGTAATTCGTTACTATGGCCGAAATAATATCTCCAGATGGAAATGCCCTCCCTCCTATCTTTGTATTTCCACGAGAGCGACTTGATGAAAGGAAAATGCTACAGAAAGCAACTAAAGGATGCCTGGCCCTGGTCCATATATCCGGGTGGATGACTGCCAAGAATTTCGAGTAAGTCCTCGAGTTCCTGAAGAATCGTTTGATGCCTACTGATGAAAATCCAATTCTCTGGATCATGGACAATCATGAATCGCATATTTCGCTGGAAGCTATTAACTTGTGTCGGAATAACGGAATAGTCATATTGTCACTTCCGCCCAACACGTTCAAATGGCTGCAAACGCTTGACAGAGCTGTTTATGGGTCATTTAAAAAAATTGTCCCCCAGGAATGCCAGTCATGGATGGTTAATCATCCGGACTCCACTCTATCTATTTACGATTTTCCAAAAATTTCCTGTAACGCTTGGAATAAAGGAGATCGTATCAACATAATGTCAGGTTTTGAGAAATGCGGTATTTATCCCTTCAGCCGAAACATCTTTCATCTTTCGCCCTATTCCAGCATCTCTTCATGTTCCAGATGCAAATTCCGAGGACACTGTGATGATCAAGCAGCCTACAGTTGATAAATTTCACGGACGGCCAAGAAAAGAAGGAGTCAATCGCAGGCGAGGCAAGCGCATGATCGCTTCAGATTCTCCCGAAAAGGAAGAAAGAGAGCGGCTGACACTTACTCCAAAGGGTTCCAAACTAAACTCCTGTCCTAAAAGGAAATGGGAAAATTGAAAAGAGTTTAAAGAAGAAAGACAAGACAAGAGTCATTGTAAAACTCAGATAGCGATATGCCAACTTTATCATCTTCTGATGTAGATATTTCTGAAGGTGAAGAAGAAAGCCCCTTAGTTGCTATTAGAAAAGAAATTGGAGAGTATGTAGCAGTAAAATACGACGGCGAGGTTATGTTTCCCGGTCTAACTGAAAAAGTGTTCCCTGACGGATTGAAAGTCAAAGCGATGAAACGAACCGGACCCGTATGGAAGTGGCCTGAGCGTGCAGATATCATATTCTACCCATGGTCTGCAGTTTTTGGTCATTTAGAACCTCCAAAGCAATTCAGTAAAAGGCGAGAAATATACACTTTTCCGAACCTCTCAAAATATGAGTAGACGGGAGGATAAGCTGACTATTTTTCATTTTTTGTTTTGCAAATTTGTGAGTTGTAATTTTTTGGATTTTCATTATTGTTCTATCTTCTAATAAATATCTATGCATTGGTTCGTGTCTTATTTAAGAAAGTAACTTCTAACATTTCAATACACACCTATGTTAGCCATCTGAAATTCAAATTAGTGTTATCTATGAGGTCTATGTATGTACGTCCAAAATCTTCACAATCATATCTTGGGTGTCCAGAATCTCTCCACCCTATGACCTACGTCTCCCCGTAACGGAGAGATTTTGGACATTTCTCCGTTCGGTATAACAATGGACGTCGCGGACAAACAGGTATTCCTAGGAAACTTTTAAAAAATCATCGGATGAAACTTAATCTTCACGCTACCTAATGACACTTTAAGATATGTTCTAGTGCTTATGGCGACTTGGAAAAATATTGAGAAAAAAAAAGTGTCCAATGTCTCCCCAGTCTGCCCTAAGTATGCTTATAAAAATGGCGATTTTCGACACCTCTCCGATTTTCACATATTTTATATAAAAACACGCTGAATTTTACACCGATTACGATAATATAAATCATTATACAATTTAGTTAACAATAAGTTAGGAAATTTAAAAAAACTAAACTATTTTCAACCATCTAAAACTCATATTTCATATTTCCAGCGATACCTTAACAAAAAATAATAGCAGCGGAATTGTTTTTATATTTTCTGTAAGCTTAATGAAACCTTAAAATTTGGAAGTACAATTTATTAATATTCTTTTCAACGATAAGACTAGGCAGACTGTTTAAAAACGACGTTGGCACAACTTTGCTTGTTATCTCCAACAAGCAATAACTTTGAAACCGATCACTCGATTGCATTTAAACTTATGAATATTTTTAACTTTATTCACAAGTAATAAGTTTGCAAAGTTTACATAAAATCCATTTGAAAATGTTGGAGAAAATAAGTTATGGAAATGTTTATTTTATTTGAATTTGATTTTATTCGATTCGTCTTAACATTAGTCTTAACATTAGTCTCGAGCGAAGCCGCGGGTTATAGCTAATCTATTTATACCTGTGAAAGTTACCTTATATACCCGATTATAAGTTTTGTCCAGTTAGTTTTAAGGACAGCTATAAAACAACCTAACCTAACCGGGCGTCAAGTTGTAGAAAAGTTCATAAATATTAAAAAAAAGATATATTTCATCTTTATATAGAATGTTTGTCAAATAAAATTAAGTCCCCCGAGGCAAAACTTTAACGAAAACTAAAACTTGACTTAAACTTAACTTAAACCATGCCTGTAATATTAAAGCAATAAATAAATTAGAGATAATATAGATGGATGAGATTTCCGAATGGGATTTGCGAACAATGTTTACACTAGATATTAACAAAAAAAAACTCGAGGAAAAAACTTGTCTCGGGAGAGAAGGAATGGCCTGATCATAGGTTTCCGGAGCTAGCAATGCCTGCTAGCAATTACGTTGTTTAAATATAGTGTAGTCCGCCGTGCCCTAGCTCCTACGTTTCACTCTTCATATATATATACATATATATATATATATATATATATATATATATATATATATATATATATATATATATATATATATATATAGGTATAACGCGGAAATTGCGCCCATCACTTTGCGACTTCGTAAACTTGATCTTCATGCCAGAATAATTAAAATTTAGAATGAAAGATTAAATTTTAATGTACAAAGCCTTTTCACTCCGGACAAAAGGAAAAGTTATAGGAGATTCTAACCCTATAAAGTGACAACTTTCACACTGGCGCTATTTTGTATGATTCACTAATATCTACTTATTTTTCTCAACGTTCTATTGTTTCTTTCATACAGTATTCATTTCATCCAACTTCTACTTTTCTGATTTAAGAAAAGTGTTTCATAATTTGAAAGTTTTGACTAAAACGCTGAAAACTTGTTGAATGAATAACGCCTTTGTTTTCCTAAAATGTTAACATATTTCTCCTTAAAAAATTCCCAATTATTTTTAAATAAAAATTTCCCATTTATTTCCATTTTTTTTTGATTCTATAAAAATTGCACCAAAAATTATATTTTTTTCACAACAATTTTCCATTTATTAAAAATGTGATAAAGTTGTGCAATTAGTGTAAAAACACGTTTATAAGTTATTATTCAATTTATGTAGATTTATCGGAAACATTAATATTTGTTTCCGATAAATCTACATAAATTGATGTTTTATAAACTTATTAAAGACGAAGTATAGCTTATATATACATATATATATATATATATATATATATATATATATATATATATATATATATTTCGATTAGAGATCGATATATATCGATTTCTATATAACACATATATATATATATATATATATATATATATATATATATATGTGTTGTATTGTTTTTTCGGGGATTCCGCGTTGATGCTGAGGGTTGGCTCTGAAAAGAACCGGATTCTCGACGTTTCGGCGAACTAACATTCGCCATTCTCAAGAGATATATGCGTCCGTACGGGTCAACCGTTCTACGCATACTGAGAGCTCGTTCGTGCGATGCGACTACTTATAGCTGTCTGGCTTCGGGTCATGCGCGTTGTGTGCGATGCTTCGGTTCGGTTGTTTGTTTGTTTTGTTGGTCGTACATGAGTCTGAGGTGTCTGGGATTGCATTTTGAGGATGGATATGATCGGTCACCATGCTGGGGGCAGTCTCAAGGAATCGTCTCTCGTGTTCATGCAGTAGTCTCGTTTTTCTATCTCTATGGCTTCTCTGTATACTCGTGACATTTCGTGGCTAATCTGTGCAACAGTCCTTGAATTTCTAAAGTCCATCCAGTGACCAGTGTTTGTGTGTTGGACAAGTGCCGATGAAACTTTGTCTCTGTGTCTGATTGAAACTACATGTTCTTGAATCCTAGCAGATATTTTTCTATTGGTACGTCCAATGTAGGTCCGTTCACATGTTCCGCAAGGTATTTCGTAAATTCCATGGGATTCTAACGGGATGGTGTCTTTAACGCTGCGTAGCATGGAGGATATTTTCTGGTTAGGTTTGAAAATGGTGTCGATGTTGTGTCTTTTAAGTATTCTGGCGATTTTGTCAGTTGATCCATGAACATATGGTAGGTATGCTGTGCTAACGGGTTTCTGGCGTTCTTCAGTTTTTTGGCTACTGTTCTCTGTACGACGGAAAGCTCTGGATATTAAGCTGTTTGGATATCCATTTGAAGAAAGAGCTTCTCGTAAGTTCCTCAATTCTTTCGGTAAGTTAAGCTGGTCTGCTAGTCTTTTGGATCGGGTGGTAAGAGTGTTGACTACAGATGCTAGTTGTTTGGGATGATGGTGCAAAGAAGCGTTCAGATATCTGTCTGTGTGTGTTGGTTTCCGGTACACAGTGTGGCTCAAAGTGCCGTCAGGTTTCTTCTGTACCAAGACATCTAAGAAAGGAAGTTGTTGATGCTTTTCTATCTCCATTGTGAATTTAATTTGGTCGTGTTGGGAGTTAAGATGGTTAAGGAATTTGTCCAGCTCTGGTCTGCCGTGGGACCAGATTACAAATGTGTCGTCAACATATCTTAACCAGAGTGTAGGTTTAAGTGTGGCGGATGAGATTGCCTTTTCCTCAAAATCTGTAAGAAATATGTTGGCTATTACTGGGGATAGAGGTGAACCCATTGGTGCTCCTAGGACTTGTTTGTATATTTGACCATCGTACCTAAAGTATGTGTTCTTTAAACAATGTTCTGCCAGATCTGATACATACTTTTCTGGTTTTAATTTTGATCTTATGATGTTTAAGGCCTCAGGGACCGGTACTTTTGTGAATAAAGATACAATGTCAAAGCTCACAAGGAGGTGGCCGGGCTGGAGTTTTTTCAGTATGTCTATGAAGTGTTCAGCATTGCGGACATAGGAATCACAATCTTCTGCGTATGGTTGTAAACATTTTGCTAAATGTTTCGCAAGAAGTTGGACCGGTGAACCAAAGGAGCTTACTATTGGTCGTAGTGGGGCTCCATCTTTGTGGATCTTTGGTAAACCATATATCTTGGGACACCGTGAAGATTTCTCCCTTGGTATAAGGTAATTCATTGATTCCTTGTCAATGCTAGAGCTTAGGCTCTTTTGTCTATTAGTTTTCTCAAGATAGGTTGTGGGGTCCGTTGTACTGGGTAGATAAGCTGGATCATCTAAGATTGTGGTCATTTTTTGTTTATAGTCAGCACTGTTCATGACTACAGAGCAATTTCCCTTGTCAGCTGGTAGGATCACAATGCTGTTGTTTTCTCTTAGTGCCTTGAGGGCTTTGAATTCCTCGTATGAGATGTTTCTTGTCGGTGGTTTGGCAGATCTTAAAATGTGGCATGTTTCCTGTCTTATTGTCTCGGCTAATGTGGCAGGGAGTTGTGAGATAGCAGTCTCGACGCCAGTGATTATGTCTTCTTTGGGAAGGCGAGTTGGTGCTATTGCAAAGTTAAAACCCTTGGCCAGTACTGTTTTGGTAGGTTCGGTGTAGGTTTAAGTGTGGCTAATGAGATTGCCTTTTCCTCAAAATCTGTAAGAAATATGTTGGCTATTACTGGGGATAGAGGTGAACCCATTGGTGCTCCTAGGACTTGTTTGTATATTTTACCATCGTACCTAAAGTATGTGTTCTTTAAACAATGTTCTGCCAGATCTGATACATACTTTTCTGGTTTTAATTTTGATCTTATGATGTTTAAGGCCTCAGGGACCGGTACTTTTGTGAATAAAGATACAATGTCAAAGCTCACAAGGAGGTGGCCGGGCTGGAGTTGGTGATTTTTCAGTATGTCTATGAAGTGTTCAGCATTGCGGACATAGGAATCACAATCTTCTGCGTATGGTTGTAAACATTTTGCTAAATGTTTCGCAAGAAGTTGGACCGGTGAACCAAAGGAGCTTACTATTGGTCGTAGTGGGGCTCCATCTTTGTGGATCTTTGGTAAACCATATATCTTGGGACACCGTGAAGATTTCTCCCTTGGTATAAGGTAATTCATTGATTCCTTGTCAATGCTAGAGCTTAGGATCTTTTGTCTGGTAGTTTTCTCAAGATAGGTTGTGGGGTCCGTTGTACTGGGTAGATAAGCTGGATCATCTAAGATTGTGGTCATTTTTTGTTTATAGTCAGCACTGTTCATGACTACAGAGCAATTTCCCTTGTCAGCTGGTAGGACCACAATGCTGTTGTTTTCTCTTAGTGCCTTGAGGGCTTTGAATTCCTCGTATGAGATGTTTCTTGTCGGTGGTTTGGCAGATCTTGAAATGTGGCATGTTTCCTGTCTTATTGTCTCGGCTAATGTGGCAGGGAGTTGTGAGATAGCAGTCTCGACACCAGTGATTATGTCTTCTTTGGGAAGGCGAGTTGGTGCTATTGCAAAGTTAAAACCCTTGGCCAGTACTGTTTTGGTAGGTTCGTCTAGGGGCTGGTCTGAAAGATTGTAAACCACTTTGTCGATGTTGAGTGGTTTTTCTGCAGGTTTTTGTCTCCGTCTGAGAAGGTTGTATTTTTCTTTCTGTCTATTGGTAATTAATAATCTATTCTGTTCGGCTCTGTTGTTAGATATTAAGTCTATCTGTTGCCAGAGGAGAGGGTGTAGCGTAGTGGTTAGAGCTATGTGTGTTGTCAGGATATTTTGGCTGATGCTGTCAAGTTTCTGTCGTTTGGTTTGGATTTCGTCCCGAAGCAAAGCTTGGCTTGCGTTGTGTAGTATTTTGTTTGACCTGGCTGTCGGATTTTGGTGTGACAGCCTCATACAGACGGGTGTTATGTCTGTATCTCTACAGCGACGTAAAAATGCTAAATCGCATAATAATTGAGAGCGTTTTGTCCGTAGTTTCTCGAAACTACGGGTGAGGTGGTAAATTTCCTCCCCGTGGAGGTTTATAATGTTGTATTTGAGGTTTTCGCGGATAGATACCTGTGTTGTATTGTTTTTTCGGGGATTCCGCGTTGATGCTGAGGGTTGGCTCTGAAAAGAACCGGATTCTCGACGTTTCGGCGAACTAACATTCGCCATTCTCAAGAGATATATGCGTCCGTACGGGTCAACCGTTCGACGCATACTGAGAGCTCGTTCGTGCGATGCGACTACTTATAGCTGTCTGGCTTCGGGTCATGCGCGTTGTGTGCGATGCTTCGGTTCGGTTGTTTGTTTGTTTTGTTGGTCGTACATGAGTCTGGGGTGTCTGGGATTGCATTTTGAGGGTGGATATGATCGGTCGTCATGCTGGGGGCAGTCTCAAGGAATCGTCTCTCGTGTTCATGCAGTAGTCTCGTTTTTCTATCTCTATGGCTTCTCTGTATACTCGTGACATTTCGTGGCTAATCTGTGCAACAGTCCTTGAATTTCTAAAGTCCATCCAGTGACCAGTGTTTGTGTGTTGGACAAGTGCCGATGAAACTTTGTCTCTGTGTCTGATTGAAACTACATGTTCTTGAATCCTAGCAGATATTTTTCTATTGGTACGTCCAATGTAGGTCCGTTCACATGTTCCGCAAGGTATTTCGTAAATTCCATGGGATTCTAACGGGATGGTGTCTTTAACGCTGCGTAGCATGGAGGATATTTTCTGGTTAGGTTTGAAAATGGTGTCGATGTTGTGTCTTTTAAGTATTCTGGCGATTTTGTCAGTTGATCCATGAACATATGGTAGGTATGCTGTGCTAACGGGTTTCTGGCGTTCTTCAGTTCTTTGGCTACTGTTCTCTGTACGACAGAAAGCTCTGGATATTAAGCTGTTTGGATATCCATTTGAAGAAAGAGCTTCTCGTAAGTTCCTCAATTCTTTCGGTAAGTTAAGCTGGTCTGCTAGTCTTTTGGATCGGGTGGTAAGAGTGTTGACTACAGATGCTAGTTGTTTGGGATGATGGTGCGAAGAAGCGTTCAGATATCTGTCTGTGTGTGTTGGTTTCCGGTACACAGTGTGGCTCAAAGTTCCGTCAGGTTTCTTCTGTACCAAGACATCCAAGAAAGGAAGTTGTTGATGCTTTTCTATCTCCATTGTGAATTTAATTTGGTCGTGTTGGGAGTTAAGATGGTTAAGGAATTTGTCCAGCTCTGGTCTGCCGTGGGGCCAGATTACAAATGTGTCGTCAACATATCTTAACCAGAGTGTAGGTTTAAGTGTGGCTAATGAGATTGCCTTTTCCTCAAAATCTGTAAGAAATATGTTGGCTATTACTGGGGATAGAGGTGAACCCATTGGTGCTCCTAGGACTTGTTTGTATATTTTACCATCGTACCTAAAGTATGTGTTCTTTAAACAATGTTCTGCCAGATCTGATACATACTTTTCTGGTTTTAATTTTGATCTTATGATGTTTAAGGCCTCAGGGACCGGTACTTTTGTGAATAAAGATACAATGTCAAAGCTCACAAGGAGGTGGCCGGGCTGGAGTTGGTGATTTTTCAGTATGTCTATGAAGTGTTCAGCATTGCGGACATAGGAATCACAATCTTCTGCGTATGGTTGTAAACATTTTGCTAAATGTTTCGCAAGAAGTTGGACCGGTGAACCAATGGAGCTTACTATTGGTCGTAGTGGGGCTCCATCTTTGTGGATCTTTGGTAAACCATATATCTTGGGACACCGTGAAGATTTCTCCCTTGGTATAAGGTAATTCATTGATTCCTTGTCAATGCTAGAGCTTAGGATCTTTTGTCTGGTAGTTTTCTCAAGATAGGTTGTGGGGTCCGTTGTACTGGGTAGATAAGCTGGATCATCTAAGATTGTGGTCATTTTTTGTTTATAGTCAGCACTGTTCATGACTACAGAGCAATTTCCCTTGTCAGCTGGTAGGACCACAATGCTGTTGTTTTCTCTTAGTGCCTTGAGGGCTTTGAATTCCTCGTATGAGATGTTTCTTGTCGGTGGTTTGGCAGATCTTAAAATGTGGCATGTTTCCTGTCTTATTGTCTCGGCTAATGTGGCAGGGAGTTGTGAGATAGCAGTCTCGACACCAGTGATTATGTCTTCTTTGGGAAGGCGAGTTGGTGCTATTGCAAAGTTAAAACCCTTGGCCAGTACTGTTTTGGTAGGTTCGTCTAGGGGCTGGTCTGAAAGATTGTAAACCACTTTGTCGATGTTGAGTGGTTTTTCTGCAGGTTTTTGTCTCCGTCTGAGAAGGTTGTATTTTTCTTTCTGTCTATTGGTAATTAATAATCTATTCTGTTCGGCTCTGTTGTTAGATATTAAGTCTATCTGTTGCCAGAGGAGAGGGTGTAGCGTAGTGGTTAGAGCTATGTGTGTTGTCAGGATATTTTGGCTGATGCTGTCAAGTTTCTGTCGTTTGGTTTGGATTTCGTCCCGAAGCAAAGCTTGGCTTGCGTTGTGTAGTATTTTGTTTGACCTGGCTGTCGGATTTTGGTGTGACAGCCTCATACAGACGGGTGTTATGTCTGTATCTCTACAGCGACGTAAAAATGCTAAATCGCATAATAATTGAGAGCGTTTTGTCCGTAGTTTCTCGAAACTACGGGTGAGGTGGTAAATTTCCTCCCCGTGGAGGCTTATAATGTCTCGTTTTTCTATCTCTATGGGTTCTCTGTATACTCGTGACATTTCGTGACAAATCTGTGCAAAAGTCCTTGAATTTCTAAAGTCCATCCAGTGATCGGTGTTTGTGTGCTGCACAAGAGCCGATGAAACTTTGTCTCTGTGTCTGACTGAAACTACATGTTCTTGAATCCTAGCCGATATTTTTCTATTGGTACGTCCAATGTAGGTTCGTTGACATGTTCCGCAAGGTATTTCGTAAATTCCATGGGATTCTAACGGGATGGTGTCTTTAACGCTGCGTAGCATGGAGGATATTTTCTGGTTAGGTTTGAAAATGGTGTCGATGTTGTGTCTTTCAAGGATTCTGGCGATTTTGTCAGTTGATCCATGCACATATGGTAGGTATGCTGTGCTAACGGGTTTCTGGCGTTATTCAGTTCTTTGGCTACTGTTCTCTGTACGACGGAATGCTCTGGATATTAAGCTGTTTGGATATCCATTTGAAGAAAAAGCTTCTCGTAAGTTCCCCAATTCTTTCGGTAAGTTGAGCTGGTCGGCTAGTCTTTTGGATCGGGTGGTAAGAGTGTTGACTACAGATGCTAGTTGTTTGGGATGATGGTGCGAAGAAGCGTTCAGATATCTGTAAGGGTTGATTTCCGGTACACAGTGTGACTCAAGGTGCCGTCAGGTTTCTTCTGTACCAAAATATCCAAGAAAGGAAGTCGTTGATGCTTTTCTATCTCCATTGTGAATTTAATTTGGTCGTGTTGGTAGTTAAGATGGGTAAGGAATTTGTCTAGCTCTGGTCTGCCGTGGCGCCAGATTACAAATGTGTCATCAACATATCTTAACCAGAGTGTAGGTTTAAGTGTGGCTGATGAGATTGTCTTTTCGTCAAAATCTGTAAGAAATATGTTGGCTATTACTGGGGATAGAGGTTAACCCATTGGTGCTCCTAGGACTTGTTTGTATATTTGACCATCTTACCTGAAGTATGTATTCTTTAAACAATGTTTTGCAAGATCTGATACATACTTTTCTGGTTTTAATTTCGATCTTATGATGTTTAAGGCCTCAGGGACCGGTACTTTTGTGAATAAAGATACAATGTCAAAGCTCACAAGGAGGTGTCCGGGCTGGATTTGGTGATTTTTCAGTATATCTATGAAGTGTCCAGCATTGCGGACATTGGAATCACAATCTTCGGAGTATGGTTGTAAACATTTTGCTAAATATTTCGCAAGAAGTTGGACCGGTGAATCAACGGAGCTTACTATTGGTCGGAGTGGGGCTCCATCTTTGTGGATCTTTGGTAAACCATATATCTTGGGACACCGTGAAGATTTCTCCCTTGGTATAATTCATTGTTTTCTTGTCAATGCTGGAGCTTAGGATCTTTTGTCTGGTAGTTTTCTCAAGATAGGTTGTGGGGTCCGTTGTACTGGGTAGATAAGCTGGATCATCTAAGATTGTGGTCATTTTTTGTTTATAGTCAGCACTGTTCATGACTACAGAGCAATTTTCCTTATCAGCTGGTAGGACCACAATGCTGTTGTTTTCTCTTAGTGCCTTGGGGGCTTTGAATTCCTCGTATGAGATGTTTCTTGTCGGTGCTTTGGCAGATCTTAAAATGTGGCATGTATCTGCCTTATTGTCTCGGCTAATGTGGCAGGGAGTTGTGAAATAGCAGTCTCGACACCAGTGATAATTTCTTCTTTGGGAAGGCGAGTTGGTGCTATTGCAAAGTTAAAACCCTTGGCCAGTACGGTTTTGGTAGGTTCGTCTAGGGGCTGGTCTGAAAGATTGTAAACCACTTTGTCGATGTTGAGTGGTTTTGGAGCAGGTTTTTGTCTCCGTCTGAGAAAGTTGTTTTTTTCTTTCTGTCTATTGGTAATTAATAATGTATTCTGTTCGGCTCTGTTGTTAGATATTTAGTCTATCTGTTGCCAGAGGAGAGGGTGTAGCGTAGTGGTTAGAGCTATGTGGGTTGTCAGGATATTTTGACTGATGCTGTCAAGTTTCTGTCGTATGGTTTGGATTTCGTCCCGAAGCAAAGCTTGCGTTGTGTAGTATTTTGTTTGACCTGGCTGTCGGATTTTGGTGTGATAGCCTCATTCAGACGGGTGTTATGTCTGTATCTCTACAGCGACGTAAAAATGCTAAATCGCATAATAATTGAGAGCGCTTTGTTCGTAGTTTCTCGAAACTACGGGTGAGGTGGTAAATTTCCGCATCGTGGAGGTTTATAATGTTGTATTTGAGGTTTTCGCGGTTAGATACCTGTGTTGTTTTGTTTTCTCGGGAATTCCGCGTTGATGTTGAGGGTTGGTTCTGAAAAGAACCGGATTCTCGACGATTCGGCAAACTAACATTCGCCATTTTCAAGAGATATATGCGTCCGTCGGGTCAACCGTTAGATGCATACTGAGAGCTCGTTCGTGGGATGCGACTACTTATAGCTGTCTGGCTTCGGGTCATGCGCGTTGTGTGCGGTGCTTCGGTTCGGTTGTTTGTTTGTCTTGTTGGTCGTACATGAGGCTGGGGTGTCTGGTATTGCATTTGAGGTTGGATATGATCGGTCTTCATGCTGGGGGCAGTCTCGAGGTATCGTCTCTCGTGTTCATGCAGTAGTCTCGTTTTTCTATCTCTATGGCTTCTCTGTATACTCGTGACATTTCGTGGCTAATCTGTGCAAGAGTCCTTGAATATATATATATATATATATATATATATATATATATATATATATATATATATATATATATATATATATATATATATATATATAGGAAGTAGTCGTTTCAACATGAGATTTGTTCATAGTCGTAATAAGCCTTTTTTTCCACAATATATATATATATATATATATATATATATATATATATATATATTGTGGAAAAAAAGGCTTATTACGACTATGAACAAATCTCATGTTGAAACGGCTACTTCCTGGGTAATATCACACAGTGTAACGTCGGGACGTAGAGGTTCGGGTTCGCAAATACAAACGAAAATGTGATGTATTTACAAACAACGATTTATTAGCTAATTAGCATTTAAGTCACAGCTACTTTTATAATGTGAGGATCTACCAAGGTCTACTAAATAAAGCCAGGGTAGTCAAGTTCTAGTTAGGTGTTGCTGCAAGCAAGCGCCTAGACGAACTCTCTTCTCTTTATGGTATCCTTTGTTTCGTGGCGGCTTGAGCGGCTTGCTCGTCTTCCGCCGTCTTTGTCTTATTTTTCGGTTTGTTTTTTGTTGTTTTTTTTGTTGTTTGTCTTTTGTTGTTGTCTGTTGTTGTTGTTTTTTTTTGCGGTACTGCTTTGGCGAGTACAATAAACCGTTTCTTTTTGTTCCTTTTTTTTTCCCTTGGTTTCCTCGTTTCTTCTGCTGTGTCCTCCTGTCCTCGGCTGGGTTGGTCCTTTGGCTTCCTTCTTTGTTTCTTCTGTGTTGTCTCGTTTGCTGTGCTGTCGGTGTGGTCCTTTTGTTTCACCGGGGTTGGTCTTGGTACCCTGTAGGTAGAAAACAGTGTTATTTATTGTCTAAATGTGGTTTGTTGCAGTTTTGGGAATTTCCATTTGATGTTTGTTCTATAGTTTGAGGTTTCTTGGATTGTGGTGTTGTCATGTTGTCGCATGTTCTCAAATGTTTTTTTTTGTAAGTTTTGCTCTGTGATTGTCTCCATTTCGAGGTCTTTATGTATTTGCTCGTTGGTTATATACCATTGCGAGTGTGATTTGTCTCAGTATTTTGTTTTGTAAGATTTGTAGTTTGTATTTTACGTGCTTGCTAGCTTGCATCCAGCACGTCGGCGAATATGTCATTATTGGACGTATTACTGTCTTGTACAGTTTCAGCTTATTTTACATGTTGAGTTTGCTTTTCCTGTTGATGCGGGGATAAAGATAGCCTTTAATTTTTTTTTTTTTCTTCGCAGTTTCAATCCACATGCCCTGCGAAGGTTAGTCTTTTGTCCAGTATAATACCTAGATATTTTACCTGATTTTCCCATTTTATAATTGTGTTATGAATCTTGAGGCGTTTTGTTGGGATGTGTTTGAATATTCTTCTTATTAACATGATGGCTTGCGTTTTCTCAGCGTTAAGTTGAATTTTCCACGTGTTACACCAGCGATTTATCTCATCTAGGTGGTTTTGAAATTTCTCGGTGATGGTGTTCGCCAATATTTCTCTCGTGAATATAACAATGTCATCTGCGCATAGTGCAATTTTTGTGTTTTCCATTCTGGGTATGTCCGCGGTGTAAATGTTGTAGAGCACGGGCCCCAATACGGACCCCTGGGGGCACCCGCTCTCACTGGACGAGTCGTCGACATCGTGTCATTTAATTTCACCTGGAACGTTCTGTTGCCGAGGTACGAAGCTAGTAGCTTTATCATCCCCTTGGGGATTTTGAATTTATTCATTTTAAATATTAAGCGTTCGTGCTACATCTTGTCGAAGGGCTTTGAGACGTCCAGGAGTACCGCTCCCATGGCGTATCCTCTGTCGAAACGGAAACTGGTTGTCTGGTACGTTGTGGAATGTTCTTGTCTGAATCCGTACTGTTCTTCGGGGATTATTTGGTTCTAGTCAACTATGTCTGTCAGTCGTTTGTGTATTATTTTCTCTGTTATTTTTCCAAGTCCTGTTAGCAGGCTTATTGGCCTGCAGCTTGAAGTTATGTTCCTTGGTTTGTTGGGTTTGGAAATCAGTATTGCTGTGGCGTGTTTCCATTGGGTCAGAAACGTTCTGTGTTTGAGCGATGCGTTAACTACTTGATTCATTCTGTCTATAGCGGGCGACAACATTGTTTATATTGTCACAACCGGGTGCTTTCCTGGTTTTAAGGTTTTTTATTATTTCGGTTATTTCCTTTGGCGTTGATTCTCTTATTTCGCAGTTTTCTACGCTGTTTAGAATCCTTCTTACCGTTTCGTAGATTCCTTGAGAGTTGTGGATTGCGTTTGTGATATTTGGTGTGAATTGTTCTTCGAGGGCGTTTGCGAAAGTCTCTGTCTTGTCAATGTCAGAGATTGCTGTGCTGCCGTCTTTCTTTTTGATAGGTTGTGTTGCGGTTCTGTTGTTTTAGGGCCTTGGCTAAATACCACGGTTCGTCTCTGGTGTCGTTTATTCGGTCCAGTCTGTTTTCCCAATCTGTGTTGTGTTGTTCTTGTAGTGCCAGTTTTTCTTGTTTTGTCAGTCTGTTCAGGACCGTTTTGTCTGTTGGTGCTAATGTACGTTGGTACGTCTTGTTTGCTTTCCGTTTTGCGCGTATTAGGCTCATTATTTCCTGTGGGATTGTGGCTGTTCTGTTGATGTTTAGTTTTCTTGTGTCGGTTTGGATCGCCACCTTTATTTCGTTCTCGAATGCTTGCGCCGCCTGTTCTAGGCTTAATGGGTTTGTGATGTCTGTGTAGGTAATGTCTAGGTTCTCTTTAAACTTTTCCCAGTTTATTGACGTTTTCTCGAACGTTCTTCTCGCACTTTTTGCTTGGACGTTCATGTGCACGGGGTTGTGATCGGAGCTCAAGTCTTCAATACAGACTATATCGATATTTGCTGTGACGTTTTTCATTACCGCTATATCCAATATGTCCGGCGGGTATCTGTTATTAGCTGTGAAATATGTTGGCTCGTTTGGGACTAGAACCTTTAGTAGGCGGTTTTCTGTGTAGCGTTTTAGTTCTCTTCCTTTTTTGTTTGTTTTTCTTTAGTTCCACTGTGTGTGTTTTGCGTTAAAGTCTCCTGCGGCTATCATTGCCGTGTTATTTCTGAAAATTTTATCCAGGTCTGCAGTGTTTATTTCTTTCCCTGGTGGCGAATATAGTGAGAATAAGGCCAGTGGACCGTCTGCGGTCATTATTTGGATTCCTATCGTTTCTGTGTTATCCGTCGTGTCTACTTCGGGTAATTCGTGGTGTTTCAGATTACTCTTGATTATTATGGCAACTCCGCCTCCGGCTTGTTGGCCCCTGTCTTTCCTGTAGATTTGGTAGTTTGGTATGTTCAGGCGATTGCAGTGTCGCAGGTGCGTTTCGTTGATTAGCGCCACATCCATGTTGTATTCCGTCATGTGTGCTACTAGTTCGACTTTCGACTCCGTTTGCGTTCAAGAAAACAATCTTTCGTTCGTCAACGTTCCGTTTTCTAGTCATTTTTGACGATTTTGATGATATTTGCGATGGTTTTTGCGTAGTTTGCCAGTTCGTCCTCGTCTGTTTGTATAGAGGCGTAATTCTTTAGCAGTTTCGTTAATTCGTTCGTTACTTTGTCTGTTTTTGTCTTTGTCGTCGGTGTTTTCCTTTCGGTTTTTTGTCTGTTTTCGTTGGCGGTTGCTTGTGCTGTGTCCCGCACTACAATAGACACTAATTTAAATTTCTAGCACATAAACCTAAGTAATTAAATTAAAGCTTAAAAAATAATGAAACCCAGCCTTAATTAAGAAAAACTAATGAAAAATTGAACTATAAATGTAAAATCAATAACAATTAAAAAATTTTTGGCTTCCCCCTAACCAAAAACAAATTTAATTGCTAAAAACATTAGCTTTTAAGAACAATAGACACTAATTTAAATTTCTAGCACATAAACCTAAGTAATTAAATTAAAGCTTAAAAAATAATGAAACCCAGCCTTAATTAAGAAAAACTAATGAAAAATTGAACTATAAATGTAAAATCAATAACAATTAAAAAAATTTTGGCTTCCCCCTAACCAAAAACAAATTTAATTGCTAAAAACATTAGCTTTTAAGAACAATAGACACTAATTTAAATTTCCAGCACATAAACCTTTGTCTGTTTGTCGTGTTTTTCCTATCTGTAACTTGTCTGTAACTGTTCGGGTTTGTCCTGGGAGTTGGTCGTTGTCTTGTCGTCTCTGCGGTTCTATTTGTTGATTCGGCGGGGCAGTTCCTCCATATTGAGACGTGTTCGCCTCCGCAGTTTGCGCATTTTGGTGTCAATGTTGGCGGTGTTTCTCTGCACATATCATGCACCTATATTCCGCGTTGCAGTTTCCTTGTACATGTCCATAGAGCTGACATCTGTGGCATTGAACTGGGTCTCCTCTGGGCTTGAGCGGCTCTATTCTTACGCACCACCTCTGCGTATTCTTTCCATTTGATAGATGGAGTTGTACTGTTTAGGTATTTCCACTAATACCATTTGGATAGGGGTCGCGTCCCTTCCCTTCATTCTTGTCACCTTGATTGCCGGGTAACCCTTTGGCCTAAGTCATTGAGTATTTCTTCTTCCTCGACTTCGGTGGGGATTCCCTTGATCACCACCTTGAGGTTCTTCTCGGAGCTCAGTTGGTGAGTGTGGAACTCGTAGTTTTCCTCTTTCATCAGTCTGTACATTTCATGTACAGATAATCCGTTATCGTTTGTGGTTGAATTCTTATTCCGTCTCTTGCCGACGTGGCTCTTGTGAAATTGATGTGTTTGTTGTCCAGTTTCTTGCTGAGTCTGGTCCATTTTTCTTTGTTCCGTAGAATGATGGGGGTGTTGTTCTTTTCTTCGGTGGGGTTTTCTGTTTCAGTTTCTATATCGTCTTCGTCGTCACTGTTCTCTGTGTCTAAGCATGCATACATGTTCATACTTACTTGAGATCCTAACGTGCTCGGTCTCTCCAGTTTGGCAGTTTTCTTGGGAAACTTGAACGTTTCCTCGTCCTCCTGTTCGGGTTCCCTTGTACGATGTAGCGGTTTATATACCGTAGGGTTATTTACACAACGGCCGATTACAGTCAGGGTGGTGAAACTCGAGAGGGGGTGGACCAATAGGGTGCGACCCGGTACAGGGTTGCTCCGAGCGCTCCGAGCGGGTACTCGCGGGGCGCTCTGGTACTATTTCCGCTAAAGTCTCCCCCTCAGGTCCAATGTAGCGTCTCGCTATTGGGCCTGTTTCGGATGCTTTCGGGGGAGTCCTAGGCATCGGATGGGAGCCACAGGTGCTGGGAGTTCCTCTGTCGGCGACACGAATGGAGTCTGCTGGGAGACGTGATAAAATCCGATGATCCGCGAGGGCTGTTCCAAGGACTCTATTTCGAAACTGCGGATGCAGTAGGGACCATCTCGTCTGGGCAAAAACTTGGCGTAGAATCCTTGGCGTGCCTTAATGAGGGCGTCTACGTCTACCAAGACTAAGTCACCAACTTGGAGGACAAGGCTGGGCATTCGGTGTTGATCTGCGTACTTTTTCCGACGATCCTGTTGTTGCTCGTGGACTTCTCGGGCTAGTTTTAATGTATATGCAACTGATAGGAGGAGAGGTGTGGTCTCGGCCACGAAGTTTTCAGAGGTTACGATACTCCGAAGATCGCGTTTGACGTCATCCACGATGCGGAGTTCTCGCCCGAACATCAGGTAGGCGGGAGTAAATCCAGTGGCTTGACTGCGGGCGGTATTCATGGCAAATATTATAGAGGCGAGCTGATCCGGCCACGAGGGGTGGGGTTTATCACCGATTTGTATAGCTCTTTGCGTTTTGAGGTCTCCGTTCCACAGAGTTGGCCTCAGGGTGATACACCGGGGTGAAGGAATGGGTTATTCCTAGGAAAAAAAGTAATTTTCTGCATTACGGCGCTGGTGAAGTGGGTCTCATTATCGCTGATGATGCGACGCAGCAGTCCATACCGGAAGCCGAATTCTTTTATGATTGTCCACGCACAATTTTCGGCTGTAGCTTCGGTGAGGGTGAATAGTTCGGTCCACCGGGTGGCGTAGTCCTGGATGATTAAAATCCATATCTCGTCCTGTTTGGAGGCCGGGAGAGGGCCGAATAAATCGACCGCTATCACCTCCATTCGTTGGTTTGGTACCGGAGTCAATACTGGAGCAGGCCCGCCGGCTTCATGTTGCTGGGCTTGTAGCGCTGGCACTCCAGACATGTCCGTAGATAATCAACGACGTTTCGCCGCATCCCGGGCCAGTAATATCGGGCGGAAATACGGTGAAGTGTTTTCTCCACGCCGTAGTGTCCGGCGCTTGGGGCTTCATGATATTCACTCAGGATGCGGAGGCGGTCGTGGCTGGGACCTCACCAGCTGGGCCCCTTCGTTGTCCGTCTCCTGAGAATATCGGTATAGCACACCTTGGTTCAATATGTATCCTTGGGTGGTTCATTGCGTGGATATCTCGGGCTCGAGGGAAGTTAATTGTTATATGATGTGTTTTAACTCGGGGTCCCGGAGTTGTCCTTCCCGTAGCTCTTACGGGCAGTGGACCGGGATGTCCACTTATATGGTACACAGGAATCAGGCGGCTGTGGAGACGTCCGTGCAGAGGGGGCAAGAGAGTAAGTGGGCTAGCGCATTGGCGCGTCCTGATGTGTGTTGAATCACCAGGTTATATGGCTGCAGGTGCGGGGACCAGCGGGCTAGGCGTCCTGTAGGCGATTTTATCAGCCAGCGCAGGAGCTGGTGGTCCATTATTACAAGAGCCGTGGTTTCTTCAATATAACTGCGAAACTTGTTGACGGCGTATACGATGGCAAGAGCCTCTCACTCCGTGGTTGTGTAGTTTCTTTCGGGGCCGGTCAGTAGGCGGCTCGCATACTCGATCGGGTGCTCGTCGTCCCCCTCCTCCTGGAGTAGGGCTGCTCCGATGGCGCGGGCGCTGGCATCGGTGCGTAGGATAAATGGTTTAGTCATGTCGGCCTGTCTTAAGATGGGGGCCGTCACCAGTCGTGTTTTTAGCTTTTCGAAGGCGTTTTCGAAGACAGACCCCAATCCCAGCTGGCGTCCTTTTTCAACAGGTCGCTGATGGGTTTAGCGATGTCCGCGAAGCCAGAGCTAAGTCGGCGAAACCATGAGCACGTCTGTAGAAAAGAGTGAACGTGCTTCAGATTTGGTGGAGGCCCTAGGTCGGCTATCGCTTTTATTTTATCGGGATCGGGCGTGATGCCGGCGGCGGAGAGACGGTGTCCTAGGTACTTAACCTCGGAGCATCCAAAGAAGCATTCATCACGATTCATTCGTAGCTTGTAATGTCGCAATCTGTCAAACACTTCGCGGATCTGAGCGAGGTGGCCTGTGGTGTCTGCCGACAGCAAGATTAAGTCGTTTAGGTAAGCAAGTAGGTTTAGACTAGGGAGGCCAGTCCGTAATCGGTCCAATAGGCGTTGAAATGTGGAGGGAGCGTTTCTTAAGCCAAGCGCAATCCTAGTAAAACGATACAGGCCAAAAGGACAGATAAACGCAGTCTTGTCTCGGTCCTACATTCGTAGCGCCACTAGCCAATATCCTGCCTGTAAATCCATCGTGCTAATACACCGAAACCGACCGGTTGTTTGCAGAAGATCGTCTATTCGCGGCAGTGGATAGGCGGCGGGACGAGTGATAGCATTCAAGCGTTGGTAGTGGACGCACAGTAAGCGCACAGAGGGTGTTGTCGGGCTGGGGACCAGGACTACTGGGGCGGCCCAGGGACCGTCGCACTCCTGTACGACGCCGGTGTCGATCATTTTTTCAATTTCGGTGCGCAGAAATTCTCGCTTCTGTGGTGTCAGCCGGTACGGAGGCGCCGATGTGTGGGTTGTTGAGGTGGTTTCGATTATGTGCTCGGCGAACGGCGTCGGCGGTCCGTTGCCCTGGAATAAGTCTCCATATTCGTCGGGCATGGTGTTGAAAGTGGTGCGTTCTTCGGGGGTAAATTCCGGGCCTTCCTGCGGCAGGAGATGTAGGGACGCTGCGCCCAAGAAAATAGGTTCAACCTCCATCATGTCGTCGAGGAATAAATGAGATGTGGTGGCGATAGCGTCGGTCCACATACATTCGGCGGCACTAGAGGCAAGAAATACTTGCCAGTAGTTCGGTGTCTGATTTTCTTGTTGTGTTATCGGACTCGGAGGGTCGTAGCCCCTTTCCATTTACAGTGAGTAAAATTGTTGTTGTTTTCCGTTGGCGGACGTTCGTAATTCCGCAGGAGTGCCTGGAATTGCTCCGCTGTAAAATGTACTGCGGCCATGTTTTGTAGTCGAGGGCTTCTTCTCGGCTGCGTGGTTATTCGGGCCGCACGTTTGGGCGCCAGTTGTAACGTCGGGACGTAGAGATTCGGGTTCGGAATTACAAACGAAAAGGTGATGTATTTACAAACAACGATTTATTAGGTAAGTCACAATTACTTTTATAATGTGAGGATCTACCAAGGTCTACTAAGTAAAGCCAGGGTAGTCAAGTTCTAGTTAGGTGTTACTGCAAGCAAGCGCCTAGACGAACTCTTTTCCCTTGCATGGAATCCTTTGTTCCTGGCGGTCGTGGGCGTGTGCCCGTCCTTCCGCCGTCTTTTGTTTTGGTTCGTTTTTTTTTGTCTGTTGTTTGTCTTTTGGTTCTGTTTTGGCGAGAAACGTTAAAACAACGGCTCTTTTCAGTTTTTTTTTTCTTCCTGGTTTCTTCTGCTGTGGCTTGTTGTCCTCGGTTGGGTTGATCCTGCTGTGGCCTCTTGTCCTCGGCTGGTCCTGCTGTGGTCCTTTAGCTTCCTTCGTTGTTTCTTCTGTGTTGTCTCATTTGCTGTGTTGTCGGTGTGGTCCTTTTGTTTCGCTGGGGTTGCTTTGGGTACCCTGTAGGTAGAAAACAGTGTTATTTATTGTCTGAATGTGGTTTGTTGCAGTTTTGGGAATTTCCACTTGACGTTTCTATTGTAGTTTGCGGTTTGTTGTATTGTTATATTGTCATGTTGTCGCATGTTGTCAAATGTTTTTTGTGTAAGTCTTGCTATGTGCTCTGTGATTGTCTCTATTTCGAGATATTTATGTATTTGTTCATTGGTTATGTACCATCGCGAGTCTGTGATTTGTCCCAGTATTTTGTTTTGTATAATTTGTCGGTATTTTGTGTGTTTGTCAGCTTGCTTCCAGCACGTCGCCGAGTATGTCATTATTGGTCGTATAATTGTCTTGTACAGTTTCAGCTTATTTTCCATGTTGAGTTTGCTTTTCCTGTTGATGAGGGGATAAAGGTGGCCTTTAATTTGTTTAGTTTTCTTCACGATGTAATCCATATGTCTTGCGAAGGTTAGTCTTTTATCTAGTATAATACCTAGATATTTTACCTGATTTTCCCATGTTATACTTGTATTATTAATCTTGAGGCGTTTTGATGGGATGTGTTTGAATTTTCTTCTTGTGAACATGATGGCTTGAGTTTTCTCAGCGTTGAGTTGTATTTTCCACGTGTTACACCAGCGATTTATCTCATCTAGGTGGTTTTGTAGTCTCTCGGTGATGATGTTCGCCAAGATTTCTCTCGTAAATATAGCAGTGTCGTCTGCGTATAGTGCGATTTTTGTGTTTTCCATTCTAGGTATGTCAGCGGTGTAAATGTTGTAAAGCAGGGGCCACAGTATGGATCCCTGGGGGATACCCGCTCCCACTGGACGTTCCGTCGACATCGTGTTATTTAATTTCACCTGGAACGTTTTGTTGCCGAGGTACGAAGCTATTAGCTTTATCATCCCCATCGGGATTTTGAATTTATTCATTTTATATATTAAGCCGTCGTGCCACATCTTGTCGAAGGCCTTTGAGACGTCCAGGAGTACCGCTCCCATGGCGTATTCTCTGTTGAAAGCGTCAATTATCGCTTCGGTTATTCTAGTTGTCAGGTACGTTGTGCAATGTTCTTGTCTGAATCCGTACTGTTCGTCCGGGATTATTTGTTATATTCAGGCGTTAGGTTCTTGATAGTCGCATTGTTTATATTATCACAACCGGGTGCTTTCCTGTTTTTAAGGTTTTTTATTATCTCGGCTATTTCCTCTGGCGTTGATTCTCTTATGTCGCAGTTTTCTTCGCTGTTTAGAATCCTCCTTACCGTTTCGTAGATTCCTTGAGAATTGTGGATTGTGTTTGGGATATTTGGTGTGAATTGTTCTTCGAGGGCGTTTGCGAAAGTCTCTGTCCTGTCAATGTCAGAGGTTGCTGTGCTGCCGTCGTTCTTTTTGATAGGTGATATTGTGTTGCGGTTCTGTTGTTTTAGAGTCTTGGCTAAGTACCACGGTTCATCTTTGGTGTCGTTTATTCGTTCTAGTTTGTTTTCCCAGTCTGCGTTGTGTTGTTCTTGTAGCGCCAGTTTTACTTGTTTTGTCAGTCTGTTCAGGACGGTTTTGTCTGTCGGTGCTAATGTACGTTGGTACGTCTTGTTTGCTTTCCGTTTTGCGCGTATTAGGTTCATTATTTCCTATGGGTGTGTTGTTCGTAGCTGTTTTGTTGAAGGTTAGTTTTCTTGTGGCGGTATGGAGCGCCTCCTTTATTTCGTTCTCGAATGTTTGCGCCGTCTGTTCTAGGCTTAATGGGTCTGTAATATCTGTAAGGTAATATCTAGGTTCTCTTTAAACTTTTCCCAGTTTGTTAATGTTTTCTCGCACGTTCTTCTCGCACTTTTCGTTTGGACGTTCATGTGCACGGGGTTGTGATCGGAGCTCAAGTCTTCAATACAGACTATGTCGATGTTTGCTGTGACGTTTTTCATTACCGCTATGTCCAATATGTCCGGCGGGTATCTGTTATTAGCTGTGAAATGTTTTGGCTCGTTTGGGGCTAGAACCGTTAGTAGGCGGTTTTCTGTGAACGTTTTAGTTCTCTTCCTTTTTGATTTGTTTTTCTGCAACTCCACTGTGTGTGTTTTGCGTTAAAGTCTCCTGCGGCTATCGTTGCCGTGTTATTTCTAAATATTTTATCCAAGTCTGGAGTGCTCATTTCTTTCCTTGGTGGCGAGTATAGTGAAGACAAGGCCAGTGGACCGTCTGCGGTCATTATTTCGATTCCTATCGTTTCTGTGTTATCCGTCGTGTCAACTTCGGGCAATTCGTGGTGTTTCAATTTCCTCTTGATTATTATGGCAACTCTGCCTGCGGCTTGTTGGCCCCTGTCTTTCCTGTAGGTTTGGTAGTTTGGTTCGTTGATTAGCGCCACATCTATGTTGTATTCCGTCATGTGTGCTACCAGTTCTAGTTTCTTACTTTCGACTCAGTTTGCGTTCCAGGAAACAATCTTTAGTTCGTCTACGTTCCGTTTTCTAGTCATTTTTGACGATTTTGATGATGTCTGCGATAGTTTTTGCGTAGTTTGCCAGTTCGTCCTCGTTTGTTTCTAGAGAGGCGTATTTCTTTAGCAGTTTCGTTAATTCGTTCGTTACTTTGTCTGTTTTTGTCTTTCTCGTCGGTGTTTTCCTTTCGGTGTTTTGTCTGTTTTCGCTGGTGGTTGCTTGTGCTGTGTCCCGGTATGTCGTGTTTTCCCTAGCTATAACTTGTCTGTAACTGTTCGGGTTTGTCCTGCGAGTTGGTCGTTGTCTTGTCGTCTCTGAGGTTCTGTTTGTTGGTTAGGCGGAGCAGTTCCTCAATATTGAGACGTGTTCGCCTCCGCAGTTTGCGCATTTGGTTGGCAGTGTTGCTGGTTGCTCGCATAGGTGCGTGCTGTGTTTTCCAGCACATTTCGTGCACCTATATTCCGCGTTGAAGTTTCTCTGTACGTGTCCATAGAGCTGACATCTGTGGCAATAAACTGTGTCTCCTCTGGGCTTGAGCGGCTCTATTCTTATGCAGAAACCCCACCGAAGTCGAGGAAGAAGAAATACTCAATGACTTAGGCCAAAAAGGTTACCCGGCAATCAAGGTGACAAGAATGAAGGGAAGCAACGCGACCCCTATCCAAATGGTATTAGTGGAAATACCGAAACAGTACAAATCCATCTATCAAATGGAAAGAATACATCAATGTGATGTATTCTCTGTTGGCTTGAATGTTGTTGGCTTGAATAGTGTAACGTTCTTCTTGCGAAGGTCGGTTAGACTATGATGACTCTTCCCTTGTATCATGTGTCCTGTGCTGATTTGGCGGTTTTGAGCTATCGCCCAGCTATCCCTCTTGGGGTTTGGTTGTCGGTGTTTTTTTTTTTTTTTTAGTCTGTTTGTTTGTCTGTGTCGTCTGTTGTTTGTCTTTTTGTTGGGTTTGGGTTTCGTTGGCTTTACTTGATTACAGTTGGGTCCTGTTGTTTCGGTGTGGTTCTCGGTTTTCTTCGTTGCTTCTTCTGTGTTTCATCTTCTGTGGTTGTTCTCCAGTGGCCTGTGGTCCTGATGAGCTTGGTCTTGTCGTTGATGTTGATGGTTTCTTCTTCTTCTTGGTACGGTTTACGCTTGGGGGTGGCTTCGGTGGCGCTGTGTGTGTCCATCTGTGTGGTTCTTCTCCGTGGGGCGGCTACAGTTGCTCTTTTGGAGGCGGCTTCGTTTGTCTTCTCGGGGGCGGCTTCAGTTATCCTTTCGGGGGCGGCTTCAGTTATCTTTTCGGCGGCGGCTTCGGTTTTCTTTTCGGCGGCGGATTCGGTTTTCTTTTCGGCGGCGGCTTCGTTTGTTTTCTCGGGGGCGGCATCAGTTGTCTTCTTTGGGGCGGCTTCGGTTGTCTTTTCGGCGGTGGCTTCGGTTGTCTTCTAGGGGGCGGCTTCGTTTGTTTTTTCGGCGGCGGCTTCGTTAGTCTTCTCGGGGACGGCATCAGTTGTCTTCTCGGGGACGGCATCAGTTGTCTTTTCGGCGGCGGTTTCCTGGGGTTTCTCGTTGGCGATTCGGGTCTTTTTCAGTTCAATTATGTAGTTCATCATCTGGACGAGGACGCTGTCGTCCACGGTGTCCAGGTAGTCGGGGTCGAGGAATTTCGTTGGGTGTTGTCGGAATAAACATGTTCGTTTTGTTGCAGCGGAGGAGCGAGCGTGATTGCCCTTGTCATGTGGCTTTTTTGACGGTCGTGAGCCTTCCGCTCAGCTGTTCCGTCGTCTTGTTGTTTGTTTCTGTGTTTTTTTTTTTTTTTTTGTGTCGGTTTGCTTGTTTGTTTGTCGGTTTGTTTGTTCTTCTGTTTCACTCATAAACGGTTTTCTTTTGTTTTTTTTTTTTGTTTTTTTTTTTTTGGTTCTGTTTTTTTTTGGTTCTGTTTTTTTTTGGTTCTGTTTTTTTTTTGGTTGGTTCCTGGTTCGCCCTCCCGGCTGTTCCTGGTTCGTCCTTCGTTCTCGTGGTGGTTCCTTGCTCGTCCTCGTGGTGGGTGCTGTGTCTCTCTGGTTTGTTCGTGTTGTTCCTGCCTGTTTTTGTTCCTGGGTGCTCCGCTGGGTTCGGGGATGTGGGCTTTCCTGTGAAAAAAGAAAGATCAGTGATTACCTATGTTGTTGAGGTTTTGGATGTTTCCATTTGACGTTGATGTTGTAGTTTGCTGCGTTGTTGATTGTTGGGTTGTCATGCGTTTTCATGCGTTCGAAGCTTTTCGTTGCTAGTTTTTCTATGTGTAGCTTGATTGTCTCCATGTTTAGATCGCTGTGCAGCTGCTCATTGGTCATGTACCATGGCGAATCTGTTATTTTTCTCAGAGTTTTGTTCTGGATGATTTGGAGTTTGTAGATTTTCCTTTCTTTGGATTGTATCCAGCACGTCGATGAGTACGTCATTGTCGGCCGTATTATGGACTTGTAGATTTGTAGTTTGTTCCTTATGTTCAGCTTGCTTTTCCTGTTTAAGAGCGGGTAGAGGTAGCCTTTAATTTGTTTTGCTTTTTTCGCTGTCTGATCGATGTGTTCTGAAAATGTAAGAGCTTTGTCTAGGATTACGCCTAGATATTTGATTCGGTTTTCCCATTTTATGTCTGTGTTGTTGATTCTCAAGCAGCTACTGGGTTCGTGCTTAAATTTTTTCTTCGTGAAGATAATTGCCTGTGTTTTTTCTGCGTTTAGTTTGATCCTCCAGGTGTTACACCAGTCGTTAATCCTTTCCAGGTGATTTTGGAGCCGTTTTGTTAGGGCCTCGGTCGAGTATCCTCTTGTGAAAATTGCTGTGTCGTCTGCGTATAGTGCAATTTCTGTGTCGTTTAGTTTTGGGATGTCTGCGGTGTAGATGCTGTAAAGAAGGGGGCCCAGGACAGATCCTTGTGGGGCACCGGCTGTCATTGTCTGAGTTGTGGAGATGCTGTCGTTTATTTTGACTTGGAATGTTCTGTTACAGATAAAGGACGTCACTAGTCTGATCATTGCTGTTGGGATTTTAAATTGGTGCAGTTTGTATATTACACCTAGGTGCCATACCTTGTCGAAAGCCTTAGAGACGTCCAGAAAGACGGCTCCCGTGGCTAACCCTTTGTTGAAAGCGTCGATTATTGCTTCGGTTATTCTTGTCGTCTGATAGGTGGTAGAGTGCTCTGTTCTGAAGCCGTATTGTTCGTCGGGTAGAATACGTTTGTCTTCAGTTATTTCTGTCAGTCTTTTGTGTATTACTTTTTCTGTGATTTTACTGAGACCTGTCAGCAGACTTATTGGTCTGAAACTGGAGGTGAGGTTTCGGGGTTTGTTCGGTTTCGGGATTAGAATCGTTGTTGCGTGTTTCCATTGGGTCGGAAACACTCCAAGTTTCAGTGCGGCGTTTATGATTTGTGTTATTCTGTCTATTGCGTTCGGTGTTAGGTTTTTTAGCCCGGCGTTGTTGATGTTATCGCAGCCTGGTGCTTTCTTGGTTTTTAGGTTTTTAATTATACCTTTTATTTCTTCCGGTGTTGTTTCCTCTATTTCCAAGTTTTCTACGCTACTATTTAGTACTCTCAGTACGGTTTCGCGTATTTCTTGCCTTTTGCGGAGTGGGTGTGTGTCGGCGTTCGGTTTAAACTGCTGTGCAAGCGACTTTGCGAATTCCTCCGTTTTCTCCTCATCCGTGCTTGCTACAGTGTCGTTTGTTGTTTTCAGTGGGGGAATTGTTCTCCTCTCCTTGTTTCTAAGATTCTTGGCTAATTTCCACGGTTCCTCTATTGTTTCGTTGATGCGTTCTAGTTTGTCTTCCCATTCGGCGTTGTGCTGTTCGCGCAGTGCCCATTTCAGTTGGTTTGTCAGTCTGTTTAAGACGTTCTTGTCCGTCGGTGCCAGCGTCCGTTGGAATACCTTGTTAGCTTTGCGCTTTTCTTTTAGTAGATTCCTGATTTCCTGTGGGAGGGTTGTTGTCGTGTTGGCTGTCCGTTTCCTTGTGGCGACCTCGAGTGCTGCTTTTATTTCCTTTTCTATCGTCCGTGCTGCTTCTTCTAGGCACGGGTGGCTTGTAATTTCTGTACAAGTGACGTTCGTCAGATTATCTTTGAATTTGTTCCAATTTGTGATAGTTTTCTCGATTGTTTTCCTGGCCGTATTCGCTTGGAGATTTATGTGCACTGGGTTGTGATCTGAGCTCAAGTCCTTGATGCAGATTATTTCCACGTTTGCTGTGATGTTTTTCATAACGGATATATCCAAAATATCCGGCATTCGCTGAACTCCTGGAAAGTGTGTTGGTTCGTTCGGTGCAATTACTTGTAACTTCCGGTTTTCCGTGTACCTTAGTAATTGTCGGCCCTTGGTGTTTGTTACTCTGCAATTCCATTGCGAGTTCTTTGCGTTGTAGTCTCCTGCGGCTATGGTACCTATATTTCTGTCGAATATTTTGTCCAGGTCGTCGGCGTTTATTTGTTTCTGTGGCGGCGAGTACAGTGCGTAGAGGGCTATGGGTCCGTCAGTTGTCTGTACTTCTACTCCTACCGTTTCCGTGTCCGTGGTTGTTTCTACTTCCGGCAGTTCGTGGTGTTTTATGTTTCTTTTGATGACGATGGCGACTCCACCTCCGGCTTTCTCGCTTCTGTCTTTTCTATAGACTTGGTAGTTTGCTATGTTCAGTTGGTTGCAACGTCTGTGGTGCGTCTCGTTGATCAGGGCCACGTCGACGCTGTGTTCGTTTAGGTGTGCTACTAGTTCCTGTTTCTTGTTTTGTATTCCGTTTGCGTTCCAGAATGTAAGTTTCAGATTGTCTCTAGTTCTTCTAGTGGTCATTGTTGAGTGTGAGCATGATGGTTGTGATTCTTCTAGTTAACTTTTCTGTTTCCTCTTTGCTGTGTCCCATTTCGGCAAAGTCGAGCATCATTTCCGTCAGTTCAGATCTGATTACTTCGTTGCTATTCCTTTTGTTTCGGCTGGTTGAAGGTTTTGTCTCCGGGTTGGGGTTGTTGCTTCTTCTTATCGGTTTCGGTATTTGGCTCGTTGTCGGTGTTTGAGCTGTTTGTCTCTGTGTTTGGGCTCTTTGTCTCGGTGTTTGGGTTGTTTGTCTCGGTGGGGGTCTCGTTTCCTGCTGTCTTTGTTCCGTTTGTCTGGCTATTTCCGGTCTCGCCGGGCAGTTTCTCCATATAGAGGTGTGTTCGCCTCCGCAGTTTGCGCATTTCGGCGGCAGTGTTAGCGGTTTCTCACACAGGGGCGTGCTGTGGTTCTGTCCGCATTTCATGCATATGTATTCGGCGTTGCAGTGCCTCTGCACGTGGCCGAACAGCTGGCATCGGTGACATTGTACTGTTTCTCCTCGTGTTTTCAGCGGTTCCATTTTCACGTTCAGTCCGCAGAATCGATCCATTTGGTAGATGGATTTGCATTCCTTCCCAATTTCTACCAGGACCATTTGGATTGGCGTGGCTTCTCTCCCTTTCATCCTGGTCACTTTTATGGCCGGGTATCCGTTGTCGTTGAGGTTCTCATTGATTTGCTCCTTCGTCAGGCCGCAGGGAACTCCCTTCACTACGACCTTCAGGTTCCTTTCCGTGCTCAGTTGGTGCGTGTGAAATTCGTAATTGTCCTCTTTCATTAGTTTGTACATGTTTCGGTAGTCCGTGATTGTTTGGGGCTGGATTCTTATCCCGTCCCTGGTCGATGTTGCCCTGGTGTAGTTTATTTTGTTCCTGTTGAGCTTCTTCGAAAGCCCTGCCCATTTGTCCTTGTTTCGTAGAACTATTGGTGTTTTGTTGTTGGTGTTTTGTTGTTGGTGTTTTCGGTGGGGGTTTCGGTCTCAGTGACTTCGTCTTCGTCGTCGTCGTCGTCACTGTCCCTTGTGTTTAAGCATGCATGCGTGGTTGGGCTCGCAAGCTTTGCGGTTTTCTTTGGAAACCGGAAGGTTTCCTCGTCCTCCGGGTCAGTTTTGCGCTTGGGGGCGGCCTCGGTGGTGCTGTCCGTGTCCATCGGTTGGGTTTTCCTCCTCGGGGCGGCTTCGGTGGCTCTCCTCGGGGCGGCTTCAGTGGATCTCTTCGGTCCGGCATCATTGCTTCTCTCGGCGGCAGTCGTTCTGGTCGCGGCGGTGTCCTGGGGTTGTTCGGTGGCGGTGGTCTTCATCCTTTTCGCTATTTGGTTGAATAGCTTCTTCAGGCCGTCGTCGCTGATGGAGTCCAGGAAGTCGTAGTCCTTGATTTCCATGGAGGCGGCAGTTCCGTTGGCGCTGGTTTGCATGATTGGGTTCATGATTTCTCGGTTGGGTTTTTTTTAATTATTTTGTCAAATAATTGCTTAAATGCCATTGTGCCTTAATTGCCATTATTTTGTCAAATAAATGCTTTAACGTCTGCTTCGTTTGAAGTTCGGTTAAGCTGTGAGTCGTGGAATGAAGTGAACGCTCTTCCCTTCATCATGTGTCCTTTGCTTTTTGACGGTCGTGAGCCTTCCGCTCAGCTGTTCCGTCGTCTTGTTGTTTGTTTCTGTGTTTTTTTTTTGTTTTGTTTTTTTTTTTTTTTTTCGGTTTGCTTGTTTGTTTGTCAGTTTGTTTGTTCTTCTGTTTCAGTCATATGGCTCTTCCCTTGTATGGGATCCTTTGTTCAATGGCGGTTTTGGGCGTGAGCCCGTCCTTCCGCCGTCGTGAGTTTTGTTTTTCTGTTGTTGTTTTGTTATTTAGTCTGTTGTTGTCGTCGGTTTTTGTTTGTCTTTCGTTTTTTTTTTTTTTTTTTAAATTTTAGTTTTTCATTTCGTTTCCTCCTTGGTTTGCTTCGGTGGGCTGTGTTAGGTTCTGCTTGGCTGGGTCTTGTTTTCTAGTTGATTCTCGGTCCTTTGTCTTTTTGTCTTGGTTTTATTTGTGTTGGTAGTTTTCTCTTGGTCTGGTTGCACATCGGGCGGTTTCTTCTGGGGGCTTCGGTTCTTTTCTTGGCGGCGGTTGTGGTCGTATTTTTAGGGGCGGCATCGGTGGTTTTCTTTGGTGAGGCTTCGGTTAATTGCTTGGCGGCGGCTTCAGTTTTCTTTTCCAGGACGGGGTCAGGTGTCTCTCCGGGGGCGGCTGCGGTTGTCATTTCGGCGGCGGTTACGGTGGTCTTTTTGGTGGCGGTTTCAGTCGGGCATTTTGCGGCGGTTTCAGTGGAATCTTCGGCGGCGGTTTCGGTGTAATCTTTGGCGGCAGTTTCGGTTGAATCTTCGGCGGCGTTTTCGGTGTAAGCTTCGGCGGCGTTTTCGGTGTAAGCTTCGGCGGCGTTTTCGGTGTAAGCTTCGGCGGCGTTTTCGGTGTAAGCTTCGGCGGCGTTTTCGATGTAATCTTCGGCGGCGTTTTCGGTGTAATCTTCGGCGGCGTTTTCGGTTGAATCTTCGGCGGCGTTTTCGGTTGAATCTTCGGCGGCGTTTTCGGTTGAATCTTCGGCGGCAGTTTCGGTTGTATCTTCGGCGGCAGTTTCGGTTGAATCTTCGGCGGCAGTTTCGGTTGAATCTTCGGCGGCGTTTTCGGTGGAATCTTCGGCGGCGGTTTCAGTGGAAAATTCGGCGGTGGTTTCGGTGCAATCTTCGGCGGCGGTTTCGGTGGTGTCCTTGGCGGCGCTTTTTTTCTCCAGCAGTAGCGTTATATAGTCCATCATTTGGGCGAGGACGCTGTCGTCCACGGTGTCCAAGTAATCGGGGTCGTAGTACTTTGCCACGAGGGCTTCGATGGGGTTTGTCGTTGTAACGGTGGTCATCTTGCGGCTGCGACGGTCGCTGAGACTATGATGGCTCTTCCCTTGTACGATGTAGCGGTTTATATACCTTAGGGTTGTTTACACAACAGCCGATTACAGCCAGGGTGGTGGAACTCGAGAGGGGGTGGACCAATAGGGTGCGACCCGGGAGAGGGTTGCTGCGCGACGGGCAGCGCTCCGATAGGGTACTCGCGGGGCGCTCTGGTACTATTTCCGCTACAACAGTATATTGAATTATATAACAGACATTTGCAAGTTGTTACTAGTCCCAGTACATTTTCAAGTCACTAACAGTACTAGACAAATAACATTGTTTTTAAGATCGTTTCAAATTAAGTGAATAGCCATCTGCAGGCGCGTTTCGAGATGGCTATTCACTTAAATAGAAAGAAATGATCCTAAAACAGTGTTATTTGTCTAGTATTGTTAGTGACATGAAAAAGTACTGCGACTAGTATTAACATGCAAATGTCTGTTGAATAATTCAATATCTTGTGTGTTATTAGCCAGGAAGTAGTTTCAACATGAGATTTGTTCATAGTCTTGATAAGACTTAATATTATAGAGCTACGAACAGGTTGAATATATTTATATATTCAAGCTAGATTTCGTCTTTGATAGGTTTATATGATTGTATCTATAATCAGTATGGTTTCACCAATATTAAATTAAATGTTTTATTTTTCGAGCTGAAAGCTTGATAACTTTCAATACTTGTTGGCAAGTATATTTGGTTAAGTTACATTAAAATTGTTAGAACTTAATTTGATTAATTAATTTGCGACTGAATTAATAATTATATATTTTTTATTTAAACAATTACATAAATAAAGTAACTTAGTTCAATTACATAAACAGAATGTGCACTGATAATAGGAGTGGAAAAGAAAATTGGTAGATGGTATTGTGTAAATAAAATTAAAGTCAATCTTATGGTGTAGTGTTCAAAGTAAAGTCTATTATCTAAATACATACTAGCAATGATTTATAAATTTTCTATTTTCATGTAATTTTATTTCGTTGACAGGGCTGTTCTTGGGCATACGTACCCCCAAATATAAAGGCAATAGAAGTAGGAACAGGATGTATTGACATATTTTTTTTTGTCGACTCTCATTGACAAGCGATATCAACGCTTTTACACCTGTGCATCTAACAACCTAAAAACGGCAATGTTAGATTTAAGCTTTACTGTCTAAATTTGACTATATTATTTTAAACGGCTTAGCCTAATCTTGAGAGCTTATTCGAATCCTAACTGCTTAGTTAATACATAGTAATACATAGTGTATAGTCTAAACACCTTTTTGACTTTTACTGTCAGTGCACAAACAGGTACATCGTACCTGGTTATCTTAGTGCTTCACTGTCTAAATTAGTTTTGGTAAAGTTACGTTTACAAAGAAAGAATTTTGAATTTCTACAGTTTATTAATAATCATTCAAATCCTTAGTTTTACCAAGCTTTATCAATATCTGTCCGTCCGTTTGCCTGTAAAAGTTTACAAATAAAAAAAAAGTCAGAGCTATATCTTCAAAGTAAGAGTTTTGCAATTGCACTATTTATTAACAGTCATCCAAATCTTTAATTTTACCAATTTCTATCAAAATCAGTCTGTCCGTATGTCTGTAAACACAATAGGCCAGGCGGTGCTCAGACTGTACTACCATAGATTCACTATAAATGAATTATTATTATATATATATATATATATATATATATATATATATATATATATATATTATATAAGTAGATATTGAAATAAGTAGAATACATGGTTATGAAAGAAGTTAAACTAGGATATAGCTGCTTGACTAACACGATCGCCTAAGTCTTACACTAAGTCGAACACTGGATCCGCTTCGCTCGGCTCACTTGAGCTACGATCGTGTCCGCTCCTCCCAGCTCCGTCATTTTTCCGCATTTTGCATCCGCTCAGCTCCGTCACTTTTCCACACACTCAATCCCTTCCCACCGAATTCTTTGTCAACTTATTAGTTTATGTATAGGGCTAGAAATGTGCTGCTATCCTGGTTGCATATATGCCTTAGCGCATATATGAAAACGTTATTGATGCGCCTGCGTGAACCATCCGCCAGCATCCGACCTCCGGACTAGTATTCTTTACAAACAGAGGATGCGGAGCGAAGCCTGGCCGAGCTGAGCTGAGCGGACGCAGTATGTGCGTCTCCATTTAAATACACGGGTTTTATATTTTTCTTTGCTGAAAGGCTGAGCTGAACGGAGACCAGCGGATCCAGTGTGCGACAAGCCTAAGAAACTTCTGGCGATCGACCGTTTGAGCACCTTGACCCAAACTCTATTGCCTAGGCTATTCTGTTACTGCCCAATAATAGTTCGCAGCGGTATGTTATTCCAAACATAATTGTTATGCATATTGTTAATTGTTAAATATATTGCAAGTCATATAAACTAGATGTAATCCTCTTCACACTAGTTAAGTCTTATTTAGTTCAAAATAACTCGAAGATTAGATTAGGTGCAAACACAGAATTTGATCTAGAATTAACTAGTTGGTAGGCAAGGCTAGGAGGCTAGTGTGTGGTTTTCGAAAGCCAAGGCTTTGTGATCATTTGCTGACCAAGGGTTTCAGAAACAATTAGTGCTGCAGTTTCAGTCAAAATTTTATTGACATTAATTGCCAAGTAACTATTCAAGTTATCATTTTACAATAATTAATTATTAATTATTATAACACTTTAGCTTTATTATCTTTAGCTTTATTATCTTATAAACTTATTAAAGGCGAAATTTAGCCTGAAAATAAATATATTCATCCTGTTCGTAGCTCTAGTGTAACTAAATTGACGTCTTTCTACACAAACGTCAAATTAAAATCTAACCTCGCCAGTCATGCACGAGGTGTTCAAGTAAGTGTATTCCAATTTATAATTCAAACAGCAAAGCTGCACTGATAAGAGATAAATCTCGAAACGCGTCTGCAGATGGTTATTCACTTAAGTTAAATACAAAGAAGTGCTCTTAAAAACAATGTTTATCTATTACTTGTTTAGTGACATGAAAATGGGGCTGATTATAACATGGAAATACTTGTATTATAGTTCAATACCTTGCGTGGCATTAGCAAGGGAAGTTAGTTCCTTAAACATGGGATTTGTCTCGTAGTCTTAATAAAACTTAATATTATAGAGCTACGAACAAGTTGAATATATTTATATATTCAGGCTTCATTTCGCCCTTAATAAGTATACATGATTGTATCTTTATCATATTTGTAATTTTTTGGGAGCGTGAATTTTTTGTTTTTATTTATTTTTTTTTTCTCTTAATTTATTACTTGGGTATTTGATTGTTTGTTTAGTTATTTTGTTTTTGGAGAATTTAGCACTTTGGTTGTTGAAATGTATATGTATTTAATATTGCCAATAAAAGTATATACTACTATTACTAAATAATCAGTATTTTGTTTTCTTTTTCCAATAATATTCTAATTTAAACCACATACTTTCTCGCTTTAACACAATTTTACCAGAATTTAGAAATCTATGAATTTGGAAATTGATTTTTTTTTGGATTCCCAAAAATTTTTCCCACGGGAATCCCAAAAAAAATCAATTTCCAAATTCATAGATTTCTAAATTCTGGCAAAATTGTGTTAAAGCGAGAAAGGATGTGGTTTAAATTAGAATATTATTGGAAAAAGAAAACAAAATACTGATTATTTAGTAATAGTAGTATATACTTTTATTGGCAATATTAAACACAGTTCATGATAACACAATACTACAGAAAACGCGTTATTTAGAATTCCTTCCAAATCATATTTCTAGCATTGTCTCAAATCTAAACCATCAAACGATACAAATCAACAATTCCTTCTTTCCTATATAAAACCGATTTTAGCATACCAGAACAACATTTCGAACTACTTTACATTTATATTGTCTCGCTTTACATTTATGGCTGCAAGTGAAAGTTGAAATAGTCGTTAAAATATTTTTAGGTTGAAAGGTTACGGTATCAAAGAAAGTAAAATGTACATAGCAAACCAAAACAATTATTGTTAACAAAATAATCTAAAACATCTTAATAGTGTAGAAATGGTTACCTAAAACATCTAATGTTGAGAAGCCCTGCCTAATTAGTTAATACTAACAATAAACTAATTAATTAATATTAACATTAAATTAGTTAGTTTATACTAACATCAAACTAGTTTATTAAAACTAACTAGTAAGTTTGTTAATCTCTCATTAAACTAATTAGTTAATACTAACATTAAAGTAATTAGTTAATACTAACTTTAAACTATTTAATGAATATTAAATTAATTAGTTAATAAATCTCTTATACTTAAAAATAGTGAAAGAACAGGACTATCAGAATTCAGACCAATAAAAATTGGTGCTCCGCAAGGAAGTATTTTAGCTCCCATTTTATCCACTCTATATACGGGTTATCTAATTCAAAATATCGGTGGAAATCATTGTACTCTGTATCTTGATCTCGAAGGCCTCTCATACACACACAATAATTTCCTGGCAAAAAACGAATCCTAAGATTTCTAGCTAGGATCAAGCTCTCCACATCTAGTTCAATCTTTCAAAAATGTAATATTTTAACGGTGCCCTCCATATACATATGGGAACTTTCGTGCAAGGTATTTACAACAAACTTCCCGTGACATAGGAACATCATATACACAATACCAGATATTGTCTAAATCTGAGACCAACAAAGAGCAACCTAACTATATGCACAAGTACACCAGATACATTAAACGCCAGATAGATTAGCACTTTAAACAACTCCTAAACGCACACATAAACGCAAAGAAACCCCAGAAATCGGACAACAAATGGGCGAAGAAGAGATGGAACCACATAGTAGACAAGAAATTATAGACGCCCTTAAAAAGATAAGGAACTATAAGTCGCCTGGCAGCGACCGAATACCTGCAGAATTCCTAAAACAGGGAGGAAATAAGTTGATTAGTTAGCTACAAATAATATACTCTGAAATATGGGCGAAGGAACAAATGCCCGAAGAGTGGATCGAAGGAGTAATATGCTCCATACACAAAAAGAGGACCCTCTAAACTGTAAGAATTATGGAGGCATTACGTTGCTAAACGTCCAAAGGCTATTGGGTGGGTTTCCGCCCCGGAAAATCCACAATTGACCAAATATTAGCGCTTAGCCAAATATTAGAAAAAAGCACGGAACATCAAATGGACACGTACCATATGTTCGTCGATTTTAAAACAGCATATGACAGTATTATACGAATAAAACTCTATGACGCTCGAATGGCCCTAGAAATACCAACGAAGCTAGTGGACTTGTAATGATGACAGTGAAGAAGGTTAAGTGTACCATAAAAATACAAAACAATATATCAGAACACATAGAAATACACAACGGACCTGGGAGTCAACGTAAACGCAAAAAATAACTACAGGGCTGAAAAAAAGAAAGAGAATAATGCTCGGTAACAGGGACTACAACACACTTCAAAAACAAGTAGCAAACCCTAGCATTACTAGAAAGCTGAAGATGGTCATATACAAGACTCTAATACTGCCTGTAGTAACATATGGCGCGGAAACATGGACAATAAGCCAACAAGACGCCAACCTCCTAAGCATTTTTTAGAGGAAAATCTTAAGCACAATCTTCAAAGGGATATGCGACAACGGTACATGGCAACGTAGATACAATCTTGAACTGCAAACAAAACTGCAAAAAGCACGAAGGACCTGACATCGTAACCAGGGTCAAAATATTGCGGTTACAATAGGCAGGACATGTTCCAAGAGTCCCGGAAAACAGAGTACTAAAGAAGCTATTAAACGCCCAAATACAGGGAGGACGAAAAAGAGGCAGGCCAAAAGTAAGATGGGAAGACGGAGTAACGGAAGACGCATCAAAGTTAGGACCGCGAGGCTGGAGAGAAGTAGCACAAAACAGGACCCGCATAGGGCTGTAGCGCCACAGATGATGATGATGACACCAAACAGATGGTGTTTCAAATTTTCAATTGCATTCCAACGGAAATACGTGGAAAACATAGTTTTAAAGCTTTCAGGAGACGACTTAAAATTTATTTAATTGAAAAATGCCATTACACATTAAATGGCTTTTATTTAAACCAATAATGTAAATTGTGTAATGTAAATGTGTGTGTAAATATTAATATATTTATCTGAAGGAGTATTTATTTATCATGTTTTCGATTGTTTATTATCAGTATTCGCTTTATTTGCTATATTCTTGTGGCGTGTCCTATATGTAAATTACTTATATCTGGGAATAAATAAAATTATTTGATTGATTGAAACTAAAATTAAACAAATTATTCAATACTAATGTTAAATTATTATTTTATGATATATATTAAGATAAAAGTCAAATAAGAATAACAAATAGCTAGTAAATGTTTGAATGCTTTAAGGTGATTTGTGAAATGTATAGTTAATTTAACATTAAACTAATTAGTTAATATTAACATTAAATTCGTAAGTTAAAGCTAACAAGTAGTTTGTTAATACTAACATTAAACTAATTCATTAGTACTAATATTAAACTAATTAGTTAATGCTAATGAAAAAAATAATTATTTAAAAGCCTGATAATAATCTGTGAGATCAAAAGTCAAATAACAATTATAAATAGCTAGTAGATGTTTTAAATGCTTTAAGTTTATTTGTGAAATATATAGTTTATTTAATTTGTTTATATATATATCTATAAAATGAAAAATGAATTGGTCACGTATATGTGACACTAGGTAATGTTATTAAAGGATTTGTCATAGAAATGTGACAGTTTAATAGTTAAGTAGTTAGTATTAATAGTAAATAATGAAGACGAGTAGTTGGTAGAAGATGGCATGCGGATAGTAATGAATGTAAATGTAACAATTTCGAGTGGTGTTTAACAGCGTTAAACGCATCGTTTTGTAAGCGCAATCGTGCCTCAATAACTGGTTACCCGTAGTAACCAATATCGCATAATTGGAACTGAATGCACTCAACCGAATCTAAAATTTTCGTTTTGCATTTTCTATAGGGAATGATTGTCGAGCCCTAAAATACGGTCCAGGGCCGTAACACCTTTCATCTCGTTTCAGCCGAAAGGTCGATTTAATTGTTGCCCAACGTTGTGCTCGTCGCGTCGCAAGACTCGGCGGAAAATGAAAAGGTTTTTTTCATATATTTTCTTTTATAAATCGGTTTCAAGCTAGGATTTTCAAGAGATAAACTAATAATTTACGACGTCTCCATGCGCTAAGGATCGTTCTATTATCCTGAAAATTTGCTTCATGTTACTGTTTATAACAATTTTTCAAAAATTCTAACCAGTTTATACAAATTTCTCCACTACACGAAGCTGTTAAGATAATTATGAACACAAAACTAACAAAGTTTGTTTCAAAATAAATATTCATAAAACATTTAAATTTTATATCTATAACAAACAAAAACTTTATTGTCACCAACAGTCACAAATAAGTATCGACCACAAGGCCTTTCTGACAAGGTGTCACAATCCGTGACTCCTTTTCAACAACAGTCCGTTATATATGCTATATATAATTTAAAAAAAAATGTTTTGGGTGATATGCGATGTTTAGTCGTCATATTCGTCATGGTCGTTATATTCTGTTTTGTATACAGTCTAAATGATGTCTGCGATTGTGGTGTCTTAGGTCGCATGTTATCGATAATAAACCTTTTTTAATTTAATTAGCAAGTTTTGTAAAGTTTTCAAAATTGTAAATTTTTCAAAAATTGCAATTTAAAATTTAACACAAAGAAATTTTTTTTTAAATATGTAAAAAAATGGTCATTTTAATGAAATTTAGGTTTTATCCACTATCAATTTTCGTGCGATTAATTTTCCCAGCGATAAAGTTTCTGCAATCATTTTTCTGCGAAAAAATTTTCGTGACCCAGTTTAGACAACACACAGTCTAATCTTATATGGAGTATTAGAGAATAAAGACATTTTTTTCACATACTAAAATATAATAAATATTTTATTTTATTTCACATACTTAAAAATAGTAAAACATACGCAAATTTCTAGGCCAATCGGATCGCTAGTTTTCAAGTAAGGCAATATTTTGTAATACTAAATATCCAAAAGCCGACATATCGAACATGGAAATTTTTAATTCGTTTTTTTAAAATACGCATTCACGGATTTTTTTTGAAACTTTGCACGCTTATTAGAGATAGTCTAGATTAATTAAGCGCCAATTTTTGGGCGAATCGAATCACCAGTTCTCAAATTAGACAACATTTTAAAAGACTAAATATTCAAAAGCTGAAATATCGAACTTGGAAATTATAAATGCGTTTTTCCAAAATACGTATTCACAGATTCATTTGAAACTTAGCGCGAAACTTATAAGTTTAAATTAGTTTTAAAAAAGTTAATTTAAATTTGTTAGACGCCATTTTTTAAACAAATTGAATCGCTAGTTTTCAAGTTACACATATATATTCAACATTTTGTAAGACTAAATATTGAAGGCTGAAATATCGAATTTGGAAAATTTTAATTTGTTTTTTCCAAAATACGCATCATTCATACGACGTTTTCTAAGACTTTTCAAACCTTGCACACTTATTGGACTTAGTTAGAGATAAATAGGCGCCAATTTTTAGACAAATCGAATTTCCAGATTTCAAATTAGACAACTTTTTGTAAGACTATATATACAAAAGCTGACATATCGAATATAAATTATTTTTTTCAAAATACGTATTCACAGATTCTTTTGAAATTTTGCACTTATTAGAGATAATTTAGAATAGTAAGTCGTCAATTTATAGAAGGACCGAATCGCCAGTTTTCAAGTTAGATAACATTTTGTAAGACTAAGGGCCGATTTTTCAATCCTCAGATAAATCGTCGAATAACTATCTGGAGTATAATATTATCTGTCTGTTTATCCGACGAATAAATATTTTCAATTTTTCAATCGTATAATATCTAGCGAATAGCTATCAGTGGTGTATACTAGCGAACTTCACACATATCATGTGCAAGCGAGATGCAAAAATGCAGTATTCAAGGTGTTAGACAAGAATAGCAACAAATCGGCTATTACACATCTACGCCGAAGGCCGGCGTGCTCTAGAGGCAACGCTCTAAACTACAAATCCGGCGATCGCGGGTTCGATCCCCACGCCAAATATATCGGCAATTTTTCGGCCAAGGTTCACTCATTGTCAGCCTTTGAAAATGAGGAGCTGGGGTTAAACCTGACGTAATAATAGGCGGCGTAGGAGCGTAAAGCCAGCCAACCTATCTCCAACAAGAAGCCTAGGCTAACAAATAGCTGCCCTTGCTTAGCTATACCCCCCAAGGCAGATTGGTGTCAACAAATAATTATTCAAAAAGTAACCGCTATCACCAAGTACAATCCCATTACCAAAAGCACCATAAATAAGCACACTGATATTTGGCAGTTGAATTTGAAAATATTAGACTGTCGTGAGTTGAACCTGGCCAACGTGTGACAGCGAAACTGCATGAATTAAGTGCAGCATGACTGGAGCTGGTACAGCTCCAAATAGAAATTGCGAAGAAGGAGCATTACAACAAATACAAAAAAGAAATGGCACATCTTGACAATGAAGAAGCAAGAAAAGAGCAATTACATCACTTGAAGCTCTGGAAAATGCAGAACAAAGATTAAATTATAAAAATACTTTATTTATATGATAATATATGTTTTTTATTAAACCAAAAAAAGATATTTTTAAATGTAATATATTATTTAATAATAACTGTTTACTATATTTTGTTACAAAATCAGATTGTGAGTGATTCAAAATATTCTAGCATATTTACACAGTATACACAGTATCCCTTGTGTTTCTTTGTTTCTCGCTGTGTTCAGTAAGTAACGGTGGAAATACTGGCTGAGGTGGTATCTGAACCTCAGGGTCTATCGGTGGCTCACCTTCATTTCTGCTATGTTTTATATTGTGTAATACAGCCGTGGCCACAATAATATCTTGGGCAAGAGATTCATTGTACAATTGTTCGGCTTCTGTTTGGGGATTGCTAAGTGGCGTCAACAAAAAAATCATTCAAAAAATATCCGCTATCACCAAGTACGATCCCATTAACAAAAGCACCTGGCCCTCGTGTAACAATGTCGAGAAATTGTAAATCTGCATTGCACATAGCTTGAACATTTAAGGAGAAGTATCCTTTGCGGTTCCTGAAATTTTCTGCAGTATCCCCATAAAATAATAGTTACATATATTTACTATAAATTGATAAAGTGAATAGTTGATAAAATAACCTGGTGAAATTATTTTGATGTAAGTACAATATACTATAGAAACATTCTTGTGTGGACAAGATTTCAACACGACTTTTAGGCAATGAAACAAAATTTTGTCGCATTGAAGAAATAGCTTCGGTCACTCTTTTACAATTTTACATAGTGTGGAATTATGCAGTCCTCCAAAGGATTTCACGATCTTCCTCGATTGCTAAGTCGTCAATTATTGCTAGTCGTCGTAGGTACACAACTATTTCGTTTTACCAAAATGCACAACACGAAACGAAACTGTCAAACATAACCTAAAACATGACACTTATCGGACATATAAAACCCTAACTGGCGCTTGAATCAGCAGATAACTTAATTCCTCCAATTGAGGGTTTATTCGATAGTTAACGACTATCTGACTATTGAAAAACCAAGAATATTGATATTCATCGAATAAAGCTTATCTAAAATATAGGCCCTAAATATCCAAAAGCTGATAAATCGAACTTTTAAATTTTAAATTCGTTTGTCCAAAATACGTATTAAGTCACGGATTCATTTTAAACTTTGCACACTTATTAGTTTAAATTAGTTAGACGCCAATTTTTAAACACATTGAATCGATAGTTTTCAAGTTAGACATTAGGGTGGAGCGAAATATTTTTTTGGGTTGTGAGTGATCTAATAGTGAAAAATCGGTGCCTTTTTGACTCAAATTAATCCATGCAAAATATTATTTGATTTAATTTATAGTAATAGCCTTCGCAGCGTCATTGAATTTTTGAAAAAATATAGTTTTTAATTGAAATTTTAATGAACTGACATATTTTATTCCAATAAACTACAGTTTATTTTCTATACAAAAAAATGCATGATCTTAAGTTTATAATATAAAATAAGGGGTGTGAGGGAGCGCAGGACGGGACAATTAGAACACTTGTCTTGTCGTCAGTGGACTATGGGTTTTGGCTCGAATTGGACTTGCGCTAGTTATTTAAGAAGTAACCTAACCTCAATTTTATATCGTAAAAAAACATGCAAACAACACGTATTTAAATGTCCTAGTTTTGGTGATATTTGTGAGATAAAAGACAATATTCTACCTACTTACGAAGATGTAATAAAATACTATGAATGGACAAGACATCAACTGAAGATGCAAATGGAAATTGCAAAAAAGCCCACATTTTCAGAAATTGCAGATATAGTGACATCCAGAATTGAAAATATATGGCAAACTGCATCTATTCCGATAGTAACACCAACAAGGGTCGTACAGATGTTAAAAGCATACCATTTAAAATACAAAAACCTACTTAATTCTGTCAAAAGACTCTCTCCAGAAAATTCGACAAAGTAGTAAGGTACTTTTAGATATTGCAGCATGCAAGTGTAAAGATTTCCCTCAATGTATCTGTCGCAAGGATAAAAAGGTTCCCAAACAAGAACATACTTTTTTAATTGATCCAAGAACCTCTCGAAGTATTATAATAGGTGGAATCGACGTAAGTGTTAGGAAGAAGTTGCAAAGGACCCTAAAGAGGAAACAGGAATTAGAAAACCACCCAACTACAGTCTTAAATACTTCATTATCTGTTATGAATTTAGTACTTAATTTAGTACGGTATCGTCAGCGTCAGAAAGTCGTAGTAGTTCAGATAATTCCACTAACACCGTAAACAAAAGCACTCAAGTAATAATATAAAAAAAGTATGCGTCGATTTTCCTACTTTATCGAAGACCTGCGACAGGTATGGGTGTATCAGATAGAGCAGCTGCAGCGATTGCGTCGCCTATATTGCCGCCTATAAATTTTAATGCTTCAACATATATTGATTAAATAAATTGGCAAGAAATATTAAGTGAACCAACGATTATGAAAAACTTGCCTGACCAAGAAATTCAGTCTATCGTTTAATCAGGTGGTGAGGGTGTTGTTTTTAAGGCATCCATACCACCGTGCAAACTCAAGCTGTTGAACGGGCTGTAAAATTGACGACGATAGCTGCCACTTCTCAATGCATAAAGAAGTCACGATTAGGTGCAATAAGAGCTGAATTGGAATCACGAAACGTAATGCCTAAATTTGGGACAAAAATAGATTTTCGAGCAAATTAATTGTTTTAATATCGCCAATAATTATTTATAAAAAAAATGTTGTATTTTTGATTAAAGGTGATATATATATATATATATATATATATATATATATATATATATATATATATATATATATCTGAATTATCCCATTTGTACCCATTTATCATTAAATTAAACTTAATATTTGACCATAACTGTACTAGACTTTTATCATTAAATTTATTTTTTGATTTAATTAATTTTTGAGGTCAGTGCGGAGGCAGAAGATCATCATCATCAAATCGTCAAATTAATTCAAAAATTAAATTTATTTTAACTTTAATATAATGCACCAATCCCGTCCACCCCCTATTACAACTTTAAATCTCGAAAAAAATATTTTTGCATACATCTGTGCTCCACCCTATTAGTCATAAATATTTAACATTTTGTAAGACTAAATAGCAAAAGCTGAAATATCGAATTTGGAAAATTTAAATTTGTTTTTTCCAAAATACGCATTCAGGAATTCTTTTGAAACTTTGTACACTTATTAGAGATAGTTTAGATTAGCTAGTGATAGGGTTTCTGGTTCGAATATATCCGAACCGACAAACCGCGGTTTTCTCTGCAAAAACCGAAACCGCATAACCGTCATAAAGAACCGCTGATTTCGGTTTTTCCTAAAAATAAATAAAAATAAAATACAATAAATTAGTGCTCTTTCAAACATTGCAAACTGTTGTTGCAAAAATGGCAACCATCGACGGTATCTGTTCGAGCAATTTCAAATTCTGCATTTATACGGAAAGCTGGCCGCTTTCCCAACCAAATCTTGCCAAAAATTTAATTGCAATTTAGGCTTTCTGCGAATTGAAGGAACTTGTTCTGCAAATACTTAATATCGCAATATGTGTTGAAAAACATTTAGATTCATTTATTATTAGTTTCAGAAATGATATTGTGGGTGCCTGTGACGGTGACACATGACGTTGCTCGGGTAATTGAAAAAATAGTATAGATTGTCCTGCTGAATCACAAATTTGTCCTGCTGAACGCACAAGAAATAATAGGATTCTTGGAAAAGAAATTAATTGGTTCTGATATAAGCAAAGCTTCAATGAAAAATATCATGGAACTTTTGAAGACCCGTCAAAATCTGGAATTAACAGAATTGGCTAGATGCTTATTCGATCCTTCGAAAGTTCCAACAAAGTCTGCTTTAATATTGGCCGAAATCTTTTTGAACAACTTTATCCAGACAACAATAAGGTTGAAGTCAAAGGTGAATGTTTGGCAAATTCAGAAGAATTAGAAAAAGTGACCAATCTAAACTATTCCTTGCAAGACGATGTTCAAAAAGCTATTCAAGAAGTATTAAACAAAAATTCTTATATGCAAACAAATCGCTATCCTAATTCTATGAAGCAGGAGATTGGTACATATAAAAGAACTTCTGAGAGAACAAAAATATTAAATATTTTCGAGCACTCTCTACAATTACCCGCCGAAAAATCATTTTCCCTAAGCCTCGACTTTCGTAAAAAACTAAGATCTCGTTGAAATATCAGACACAGACAAATACCAAAAGTCCTTAAAAAGCGAACCCGAATCCGCGGTTTTTAATTTTCAAAAACCCAAAACCGTGGTGCTGAAAAAATGCTGATATTCAGAAATCCTAGTTAGTGGCCAATTTTTAGAAGAATCGAATGGCCAGTTTTCAAGTTAGATAACATTTTGTAAGACTAAATATTCAAAAGCTGATATATCGAACTTTAAAATTTTATATTCGTTTTTCCAAAATTCGTATTCACGGATTCATTTGAAACTTGGCGCACTTATTAGTAAATTAGTTAGGCGCCAATTTTTAGACAAATTGAATCGCTAGTTTTCACGTTAAACAACATTTTGTAAGACTAAATATAAAAAAGCTGATATATCGAACATGGAAATTTTAAAATCGTTTTTTCAAAATACGTATTTACGGATTCTTTTGAAACTTTGCACACTTATTAGATATAGTTTAGATTAGTTAGGCGCCAATTATTAGACGAATCCAATCGCCATGGCGCGCCAGTTTTCAAGTTAGACAACATAACGAACTTGGAAATTTTAAATTCGTTTTTCCAAAATACGTATTCACGGATTCTTTTAAAACTTTGCACACTTATTAGATAAAGTTAATTATTGATTAATTATTTCAATTGATTGATGTATGATTAATTCAATAAATGTATAAGTCAATAAATATATCAATATTGAATTGGCATTTGGAGGGGTTAGTCTCAACGATTAAATCATGGGAGGACACATCTAAAAATTCTTAAATTTTCTAATTATTTTTTTTGTATCTCGATGTATGTAACAAAAAATCAGAAAACAATGAAAATTTACGAGAAATCGTCTAGATTTATTTTTAGTAAATGTATTTTTACAACTTTACTAATACCATACGCAATATCAGGCTGAAAAAATTGAAATAAAATTTCTACGTGAAAACCGTTTTTTGTTAAAAAAAACTGATTTATTGTTCATTTCAGCATAAAATTGACAATACAAAACATATTCTCATAAATCTCAAAATAATAATTTGATCGGTTTTGTATCAAACTGGCAACATGTAAAAGGAAACTGTTGTTTGGCCAATAAATCACGAAATTTGAAACTCGAGCCCCTAATTTAGGGTTGCAAACTACCCAGGAATTGTTTGCATTTGAAAACAAACTCATATATCTTGCACAATTTATTCAGCCCTTAAACAAACAGAAAAAAGGGATGATTACCGCATAAATGCTTAATTAGTAGTAATATTGGTAGTAATAATAGCTAGATTAAGTTGGTTAGTAACAGAAGCTATTAATCTTTGGGCTAGTAAATTTAGTAGTATGGTAATTTGGGGTGGATCTATTATAATAGAGACATTATCTTCCGTATTTAATATGCAGGGATGATAAATTAAGGAATATGGTTATTGCAGTATGCTTATTATTGATTTACCGATTAGTTTGCTCTGGTAGTCTCACTTGCATCCTGTTTTAAGAGGTGAAAAGTGGGATGACGGAGGCCGGAACGAGGGATGTGACGGGGGTTGTACTAACAGGCGGCTTTTTTAGATCGGAAATGAAAATTTTAAAGGGAATATTTACAAACGGAACATGAAACACATATAGGGAATCAGAGGATGGAGGTGTTGTTGGGATGATAAACGAGGGTGGACTCCTCAAAGAATTCTACACCTCGGAGCTTAAGGATTAAAGTAAATTACTTCGATATGCATCTTGAGTTGCATCTTGAATTATTTCCAAAGGAATTCAATTCCATGAGTTTTTATTTTTGTTTTGCCTTTCAAGTCTTTATAAACGTATCTTCCAATTAGCACTTGAAACAAAGACGGTGTTTTTATTAAACCTCACATAATAGTCTAAACTACTTTAACAGCTTATTTTAATAACTTTGAATTGAAAAAAATTTGAAATATAAATTAGTTTTGTGATGATTGATTACAGCTAAGTGAAAAATATAACTTAAAACAGTTATTCAGTAAATCATTTTTGTAAAGAATCAATTTTGAAGTAATTAAAAAATAATAATGTTAATCTTTATTGTCAACAAAAGGGAACAAATGGCTATCGACCATAAGGTCTTTCTGCCATAAATTTTCTAAATTTAATCAAGAAAACGAAATTTGGAAACAAAAACAAAAATATGTAATTAAATATTTTGTGTTAATTTTGAAATGACTTTCCTCTTTATTAATAATGTCATGAAAGAGATAATAAATTTATATTAATACATTTAACGGAAACAATTAACTGAGTTTTAAAATATTTTATGTACATAATACGGTCGGGAGCTAGCAATTTTCTCTTCGGAAACAATATAGTTCTAAAAACTTTTTCCAATAGTCTTCCCTTCTGTTTTTGTTGAGATTGGAACAACATTACCGTACTACGTTTATCTTTATATTCGTCTGTATGTATTTTATAAAATAAACAAACTAAATATTGATTTTATTAAAGCCCGTTGACCGGAAACAAGTCAACCCGTCTGCTTTCCACCCTCAATTAAGAACAACATAATTCGAATATAATCGCCAGCAATAAATTATGCACCTCACTTTACATATATAAACAAAGCTACAATACCAATAAAAACAAAACATAATCAATAACAATAATTTATTAAAAGTATTTGTTTTTTTTTTCTTTTCTGGTTATATATAAACACCTAAAGCGGGAAATCTATAAAAGTCCTTTTGAAGGGTTTAGGTGTCTTCGGGAAAATCGCGTTTCTTTTTGCAGTTTTCTCGGGAAATATTTGCGCTGGTGGGATAATTTCGGTAACAAAACACGTGGAAGAAAAATGGAAGAAAATAAGTTTTCTATAAGAGAACATACCGAGAGCATTTCCCAACTATATTTCGAGGGAAAAATAACATAGCTAAACGGTTTTTCACTTTGTATCAAAGGCAAATCAGAAGGGAGATAATATACATGATAACGATGTTATTGGTAATTTCCTTGTAGCAATTTCACAGGAAAATCAACATTTTGAAAAGTACATTTTGTTGATGCTTTAAAATTATTTTCTAGAAATTATTTTATTAAAACACATTTTTTTCTATTTGTTAATAGTTTATTTGAAAGATACTTTTAGAGGGGAAATAAGTAATTTCTATAAATAAGATAAAAATTAAAATCGTATCATTTACAAGTGGCTTAGTGGAATTGGTGCGTTTCCGAGGGCGACATCATGAGAACTGTCGGAGATAGGGTAAACGTGATGACTCCATTCAATTCAGAGGGGTGGAAATTACACGACAACATGCATTTTATTACTGATAAGTCCGCGATAACGCGCATACTTTCTGTGTTTGATTATTCAATAAAAAATCAGTTGAGGGTTAAATTTTTCTGTGCCGTAATAGATTGAATTGTCGGTTCAAAAGCTTCTGAAATATAACAGATTACAAATCGAATTTTGCTAACAGAAAAATTAGTTTAGGTTTTTTAAAGAAATATTTAAGATGAAATTACAATTGTTGAAAAAGAATTTGTTGGGCCGTTTACACTAGCGAACATGTATAAGAATTTATGTGAGTCAACACACAAGCTGTGAAACATCACCCCATTACAGTTCATATTAAGGGTCTTCCAATAAGATGTTTTATTTTGATTGATTTTTGATTTTGATTGATTGAAGTAAAAAAAAACGAGTATTTTTAAGGGAAATCATCGGATGTTTATTTAATTGTAAAGAGGAGGGACAGAATATTCTTTTCATGAAATTCTCCATCAATAATTCGCACATTTGCGGCTGTATGTCCTCGATAACTTCACGAATTCCATTTTTGAGGTCTTGAATCGATTTTTGGCCTTTGCAATAGACCTTATCTTTCATGTAGCCCCAAAGAAAAATGTCTAGAGGTGTTAAATCACAAAATCTCGGTGGCCAATTGTGATCGCCTTTTCGATGAACCACATATTTCTGAGTTTTTTTAGTTAGCTTAAGTGAACAAACATCTGCAGACGCGTTTCGAGATTTATCTCTCAACAGTGCAGCTTTGATCTTATGAATAACAATTTGTAAAACACTTACTTAAAACCCACGTGGATGACTAGGGGTTAGATATTTTTAATTTGACATTTCTTGAGAGAGACATGAACTTAGCAAGTTATTGATTTAAATAATAATTTAATATTAGTAAAACCATACTACATTATAGATAATCATATAAACTTAATAAAGTCGGAACACAGCCTGAATATATAAATATATTCAATCTTTCCGGAGCTCTATAATATTACTTTTAGTCTTTTTAGGACTACCAAAACAAATCGCATGTAATGATATATTCAGGCTGTGTGTAGACTGTGTATGCTTCCGACTGTATTAAGGAATGAACAACCCTGAGTTTTCAACACCATGAGCTTCAACAACTATATTCTCAGTTGTTCTTGAGCGACGTGCACGAGTTCGGTTCTTTTCATTTTACATCACTAACTTGTCCCAACAACTCAAACTTTTCCACCAGCTTCACAATTGCTGGCCGAGAAATTGCTATTCGACGACACAAAAATGCTTCAGTTTTGCGAACCGTGACCGCAAAATTTTTGTTTCGAATTTCGCTAAATTCGTAGTTTTTACTTGTCATTTGTCAAGTTGTTACAGATTGACTAATGACAACTGTTAAAATATGGGGCTATTGAAAATGAAACCTCTTATTGGAAGACACAATATTTTGTTTGAGCTCATACATTTCCTCAAACATTTTGAGTGAGCAAAAAAAGGTCATAAATCTTGTGTGAGGTGAATTATATTGTTTTCATCAGCTGATTATAGTAAGATTTAAAAGGGTGAAGTTATGATTTATTCAAATATGAATGCATACAAAAATGCAACAATAATATACGCAAAATTTTGTTTATCTATTTAAAGTGCTGTAACTAATGTCACAATTATTTATTAAATTAATCCTTAGTTACACGAAGCGGGGAATTACCCGCATTTTTTTAGTTAAAATAACTCGCCAATCGTTCTTTATTGTCAGGTGGTGATTCCGGTAACTTCCTTCTAAACTTAACTCTCTGTAAATCTGTGCAATGGCCGTGGTTTGAACTCTTGATTAGTCTGCGATGAGCGTCCAAAATTTAAAATTCATGTCAACAACAACAATGACGAGGAATAAAAACTTCTTAGTTTTATCTTGTTTCATTTTACTGCTTCTTTTTTAATTTTTTAATAAAATTTGAGTTACCTCCGCAATTGCACCTTTTTCAAAAAAATGTTGGCAACAATTTTACCAGTTTAGGTCCAAATGTTTATTATTGAGTGTTAGAAACTTGGATGCATTTTTTTATTTTATTAGCTTCATAAGCTACGTACACGCGGTATAGAAAACTAGCGTATAGTCCTGCTATAGCTAGACTATAACTGTGGACCGCTTCGTATAATCCAAAACTATTAGTATAGTTGAGCTATACGAAGCGGTCGCACAGCTATAGTCAAATTATAGCAGGACCTTATGCTAGTTTTCTATACCGTTTGAACGTAACTTTATATAGGTTCTTTCAACTATCACGCGTCAACTTTGATATTTAATTGTGGTTCGGTTTTGAAACGCTGTGTTGTTATTTAGCTGCGTTTTTTATTTTGCTATAGCCCCCATTTACTCACGCAAAAGTACACGCCTCAAAAACGCATACATATTGTAAAAATGTATTATCAAATTAGTGCTCTGTAAGTCAGACGCTAAGTGTACATCCTGAAGTTCACGGTCGTAATGATCGTCCAAACAAGATCACGATTGAACTACTGATGAAGAGATTTGAGGAAACTGGGTAGGTTTCTGGTCGTCTAAACCTATCACGATAACGTCGTCCCAGGCGTTCGAGTAGGCGTTTGTGAACGCCTAAACCTATCACGCGGTATCATTGGTATCATTGGTCCATACATCTTTCGAATCGAAAGAGATCAGGCAGTAAGGCCTAGGCTGCACTACGGTTAAACCGCCGCGGTTTTTAATCGCGTGATTTTGTGACTCAAGTAAGCTAATACAAGCGGCCTCACTTGCGGTTTTTTTCCCGCGACTGATTTTTCCCATAGCGTACGGCGGTTTCGCGGTTATAGCGGTTACCGCTCGCGGGAAAAAACCGTAGTGCGGCCTCGGCCTTAAATGTAAAATATTTAAATACATTTGATACTTTAATGTAAAATATTTAAATACATTTTGAGAAATTTGAAAATGGCGCGCATGTGTCACAGGTTGTGTGATTTGCGCTTTGCGTCACTTCTACGGTTAAACCGCCGCGGTTTTTAATCGCGTGATTTTGTGACTCAAGTAAGCTAATACAAGCGGCCTCACTTGCGGTTTTTTTCCCGCGACTGATTTTTCCCATAGCGTACAGCGGTTTCACGGTTATAGCGGTTACCGCTCGCGGGAAAAAACTGTAGTGCGGCCTCGGCCTTAAATGTAAAATATTTAAATACATTTGATATTTTAATGTAAAATATTTAAATACATTTTGAGAAATTTTAGAATGGCGCGCATGTGTTACAGGTTGTGTGATTTGCGCTTTGCGTCACTTCTAGTGCTGGGAGACACCAAATCAGCAACACTTAATGAAGTGTGCACTAATGTAGTGTTATAATTGTGTTGTAATAAATTTTCAGTGTAGTTAGTTGTCTCTGTTATAACACGAGAGTGGACATCACAAGAATAACATAGTTTTTAACTATCAAAATTAAAAAGACATCTTAAATCAAAGCATATTTCGTATGCCAATAAACCAAAAGAATATTTTGAAAGACGTTAAAAACGTCGAGGAAATATTGTTATTATGTCGTACTTTGAAAGACCATACTATAGACGTATATTATAAAGTTGACAAACTTTTAAAAAGAAATGAAGCAGAATTAGTTCAAGAATTTTACAATCAAAGCGATGACCGAAAATATCTGTTTTAAATCATGTTTTCAAGCTGTTCATTATGATCATATAACTTTTCCTCGCTGCCTTATTCATCAGAAAGCCCTCGCAGAAAAAAATAGCACCAGAATTGAACGATGTACTTCAGGATCCTGTTATGATTATGATTACAAGAACCATGCTCTTAATCGCAGCTAATTTTCAAATATCTGTAAGGATACGGATTCCCACTATACAAATTTATTATTGTATGCAGAAGTAAGATTGATAGCAAGAGGTCGAACTTTAAGAAGATTATTTTTATTAAAGGACGAAATCTAAATATTTTTACCTGAACAAAAATGCGATCTTACTACTTTTTTTCAAAACAACCTATGGCTATGTTTTCTGTCAGATATTTTTTAGATTTTCAGCGGAATTAAACGATCTCAACTTGTCACTTCAAAGAAAAAAAGGTAATAGATTTAGTTCGAATGATAAAATTGAAAGTTTTATTAAGAAGATCAACATTTGCAAAAGTAGGGTAGAAAAGAATTCGTTCGAAATATTTTCCAGAAAATATTTTATATCCGAGAAAAATCGTTATAAAGCTTTTAACGCAAAAATTATTATAAGTCACTTAAAAGCGTTAGAAATACAGTTTCGTAAATATTTTATATCAAATATTGATTTTGAAAAGATATGTTGGTTTTAAAAACCATTTTTAATTGACTTAGGTAAGATTGATCACCTGCCATATAAAGCTGAAGAGGAATATGCTGAGCTTTCGAGTGACTCAAACCTAAAAGTAGATTTTTCAAAATAGCTCTGGATCGCAACTAGAACTGAATTTCCCATAATCTCTGATATAGCATTACATGTTCTTCTGCCATTCATACATATTTGTGTGAAATTACTTTTTTACCTATAACGCATATCAAATCCCAATATCCAGTAGTAGTGTCTACTAGTGTCCAGTAGTAATCAAATATTGAACCAAGATTTAGTTTTGTACAGTATCAATTTTTAATCACTTAACGTCTGCGCTCGAATATATTCGAACGGAATTAGACTCGAATATAGCAATTTAGCAAAAAATGTTTTGAGTAGAAACAGGTATATAATTTTTGTAACTATAATAAGAACCTGCAAGAAATGAATGGAAACAAATCATGGAAGAGTGTGATGTAAGTACCTCAGGTGCACATAAGTGCACAAGCAGACATTCGTATTCTGGGGAGTTTGCAGCATTACACAGAGACGAGTCGGAGGGTCTTAGAACCTCAAACAAGATTAAATTTAGAAATCTAATTACATGGCTGCATTCAATTTAAATTCACCCTCACAAGCCATAATGTTATCATAACAGCTCTCCAAGAAACAAGATTCTTGGATGAAAACAGTTTTGATTCTGAAGGATTCAGAATTTACAAAGGAAAAGTTGGTAAAATAATAATGAAGAACACACCACACCTTGGAACTGGCTTCATAATAACCAAACACATTTTGGATTCTATTATTAGCTTTGAATTACAACCTGATAGACTTTCAACTCTTACTTTTAAATCTGCTAATGGAATATATTCCGTTGTAAATGCGCATGTCCCCATAAATGGAGACAATAAAAAGAACAAAGAAAAGGTGAAAATCTTTTGGGAACTATTAGATGATTAAAAAATAATGTCATACTTATGGGGGACTAATGCCCAAGTAGGGAAAGAAAAGAAGTACAAAAACATTGTCGGGAAGTACCCAGCACATAATAGGACGAACCAAAATGGTGTTAGACTAATAGAACTTTGCCAAGCACACGACATGATCTTAAAATCTACCGCGTTCAAGAAATGGCCAAGGAATCAGAAAACATATCTTACCCAACCCGGTCTTAGGAGAATTTCAATTAGATCATGTAGCGGTTAAAAGGAAATTTAATAAAGAAATAAAAAATGTCAAAGTACTCAGGGGTGAGATCTTAAAATCGTATCACTATCTTTCTAAAATAAAACTCCCAATATCAAAAACATCCCCAATAGGAAAATCTGCACTATCTGACTAAAACATAGAAAATACGATCCTGAAAAGATAATGAACTCAAAAGAGTTTTCAATCGCCACTGCAGATTTACAAAATCAAGGCTGGGATCAAATAAAAGAAAGTCTAATAATTAAAGAACAATTTGCTCCACTAACTTAAATAAAAAACATTCATGGTGGACAGAAGTGTGCGATAGTCTCATTGAACTAAGAAGAAATGCGTGGAACCAGTGGCAATCACAGAAAAACGACCATAACAGACAAAATTTCTTAAATGTTAGAAAATTTGTGACTAAAAATCTTAAGGGAATCAAAAAAGCTCGAGATGATAACATACTTATGCAAATTAATGAAGACTTTCACAGGAACAATGTACGAAACTTTTATAAGAATTTTAAGAAGAAATTGAATAAGCAGAAGTAAATAAAGTAATAAAGAAGGATAAAGAAGGAAGACAACTGCAAAGTATTAGCAGAATATTTCGAAAATCTCCATAACTCTGAGGAACCCATAGATAAGATGGATTTCATATTTCCACATCAACCAAACCTGAGTCATAACCTCCAACCATTGAGGAACTTCATTCAATAATATCGAATGTTAAGAATGTTGAAGCTTTTACTTGACTGAGAGAGAAATAAAGAGAACATACACTTGTTTTCTAACTGCCTTTATTCAAAAAGGGTTAATTAACATGTACGCAGTGGACGGCACTCAAAACTTGACTTAACATTATCATCCAACTACTTCCTGTAGAGAGACACACGGTCAAGAAGTGAACTACTTGACACATGCTAAATCATCTTAAATAAAAGTAGGGAAATATTCAAACAATTCCAACACTTCCGCCGTTTGAATACTTCACCTTTCTTACACATATACCCATAACATTACTTAAATTCAAAAAACGTTCCCTGGGCAGAGCTTTAGTGAAGATATCGGCTTTTTGTTCTCCAGGTTGGACATATTTGACAGTTATATCTCCTGACTCTACCTTCTCACGTATATTGTGATAACGAATATCTATGTGCTTTGTTCGTTGATGAAATTCCGGATTTTTGGTTAATTTAATCGCGCTCTGTTTGTCTACATTCAAAAATGTCGGACCAGCACATGGATGTTCGATATCCTCGAGAAGCCTTCGAAGCCAAATAGCTTCCTTCGATGCTGTCGCTGCCGCGACATACTCTGACTCGGTGGTACTCAAATTGACTAATATTTGTTACTTGGAGTTCCAAGTAACGGGTCCATTGGCCAAAGCAAAAAGATAACCAGTTGTTGACCTTCGAGTTTCAATATCACCTGCATAATCGGCATCGGAAAAACCTTCTAGCTCAAACGTTCTTCCTCCTTTTTCATATTCGATGCCATACTCTACTGTCTCTGCAGGATATGCAAACACTCTTTTTATAGCGCGCCAATGACATTCATTATGATTGTTCAAGAATCTTCTCAGGGAATTCATTGCAAAAGACAAATCAGGACGAGACACAATCGATAAAAATATTAAGGAACCAATAGCCTCGCGATAAGGTACACTGCTTTGGATTTTTTCATCTTTACTTACAGGATACAAGGTTATATTCGGATCTATCGGCACACTGAGGGGCTTTGCATCATTCGTACCAAATTTTGTAAGAATTTTTTCTTGCATATGCAGCCTAATGCAAGAAAATACATTTAGATCGATCCGATCGATTTGAACGCCTGCGAACAAACTTTAATCTGGGTGAAGTAATTCTAAATTCACATTTCAAATGCTCAACCACACATGCAAGAATTTCTTGTGATTTCGCAGCAATCAGCCCGTCATCTACAAATAGAGCAAGGAATACAGAGTCACCATCGATTTTTCCTGTAAAAATACACTTATCTGCATCTGATTCCTTAAAATTAAATCGATTTAAAGAAACACAAAACTTTTTGTTCCAACAGCGTGGAGACTGTTTGAGCCCGTACAAGGACTTTGACAATTTACAAACAACAATTTTTCCCGCACTGGCACTTTGCTCTGCTTTGACAGTTCCGGGAACCTCCATATATATGTCCTCATCCAGATCACCGTAGAGAAAAGCTGTTTGCACATCGAACTGAACCAGGTCGAAATCTGCCACTGCAACCAGAGCTAGGAAGACACGTAACGAGTCGTATCTCAGGACTGGAGCGAAGGTTTCTTTGTAGTCGATGCCTTGTTGTTGCATGAAGCCACGAGCACAAAGTCTTGCTTTGTATCTCTGTACATTTCCATACGGGTTTTGCATAAGTTTAAAAACCCATTTAGAGTCAATGGTTTTAATTTCAGGTTTCTTCTCTACAATTTCCCAGGTTTCGTTCTGTTGCAAAGCTTGCAACTCAATCTGTATAGCCTGTTTCCACTGGATTGATTCTGGTTCATTCATGGCTTCTTGGAATGACTGTGGTGTCTCGTATTCTGCGACGTTTGACTCAAAACGGTTCGGTCGTTTGATGTTGTCACGGTCTCGCAGGCTGTTCTGGTTTTCCGACTTGAACTAACCTGGGGATTTGGATTATTATTGTCATTGTTACCTATTCCAACTTCACAGCGAAGATGCTCATCTGACTCCTGGGGTTGTTGGGTTTCTTCATTTTTTATGATGGGCTCTGTTTCCACTGAGGTTTCGTTAAAAACTACATCTCGTGAAACTGACACTTTCTTTTCAACTGGATCATAAACACGATAATTCGGTGACTCTCCATGGTAGCCGGCCAGCATCATTTTTCTGACTCGTGCATCAAGCTTCTTGGTGAATTGCTTCGGAATATGCACATAAGCTTCGGAGCCAACAATTCTCAAATGCTCGAGATTAGGTTTTCTACCCATCCACAACCCGTATTGTGTCGCTCCATCTCTGGTACTTGATGATCCAATGCGATTAAGAATGTAAATTGCTGTGTTTGTCGCCTCGGCCCATAATGACAGCGGGAGAGATTTGGCGTGGAGCGTTGTTCGCGCACTCTCTACAATTGTTCTGTTGTCTCTCTCTACCTTGCCGTTTGGTTGAGGCGTGTATGGCGCCGTATTTTCGGCGAGATAGTTGTCCAGATTTGTATTGCAGAACTCTCCGCCAATGTCAGACCGTAATACTTTGATTTTTCTTCTGAACTTGTTTTCGACCACTTTTTCGTATTCTTTGAAACATTCAAAAACCTCTGACTAATGTCGCAAGAAATAAACGTACCGAAAACTTGTTGCATCATCTTTAAAAGTTGGACCGCACGGACCGCAAAGGTCCGTGTGGACGAATTCACCTGGAATTGTCGACACTTTTCACTATCGCACTTGAACGGCTGTCGATGTGATTTTCCGATCTGCACGGCGAGCAAAAGAAATCGTCTTTTCCTGATAAACTGACTCCCTTCACAAGACCCTTCTCAATCAAATCACGTACCGCGCGTTTATTTACATGTCCAAACCGCTCGTGCCACACGCGTAAACTCGCGACTGCATTGGCTTCTATGTCACAATGTGGATTCACAACTCTGAAAAACAGCCGGTAAAGATCGTTTTTTTTTCGTTTCACTCCCGACGCGATAACACTGTGTTCTTTGTCCGTGATGATAACGAATTTATCTTTGAATTTCACTTCGAAACCTTTCGTTGTACACATTCCAACCGAAAAAAGATTCTTCTTAAGATCAGGAACGTACAAGACTTTATCAATTTTTGCGTCACACCAAACACCGTTCACAAGTCTCTTAATTTTGACAGTTTCTTCTCCGCCAACTTCACAGTGATTATCAGCTCCGAGCCGCACAGTGTCCCCCCACTTTCTTCGCGAAATTGGGAAAACCAATCGCGACGATATGTCATGTGCCTCGATGCCCCGCTATCGGTAACGTCACAGATGTTTTTGTTTAGCAATTTATCAATCTCGTTGCTCGGTGGTTTGTTCGATTCTCCTCGTTTGTTGGATTCGACGCATTTCTGTTCTGCTACAAATGCACAATCACGCGACTCACCAGATTCGTTTCCTTTCTTTTTGTTTCTACACTGGGATGCGTAGTGTCCTCTTTCATCGCATTTATTACACTGAATATTTTTCTTTCCTTTTTTTCTTTGATTGTTGATCCTTTGAATATTTTTCGCACCGCTATTTTTGTGTACGGCAAATGCACTCGCGCCATCTCTGTCTGCAGAGTCGAGTCGAGCTTCTTCTTGTAGAAGTCTTTCTTGTAAGTTTTGAATTGTTTGCCGAGCTCGATCCACACTGTCCCAAGCTGTTTGAAAACTACAAAATTTCGCTGACAAACTTCCAAGAAGCTTCGCCATTATTGACGTATCGGAGACGGACTCTCCAAAGTCGGCCATCTGCGCAGCCATATTTTGTACCTTCGAGACATGTTGAGTCATCGTATCTCCTGGGGACATTCTGTACTCATGAAACTTTTGTGAAAGCAAAAGTTTGTTTGATGATTGCTGATGATCTGTCTGATGCTGATTTCTGCTCATGTAAGCTGCTGAGCTTGTCCCACATTTCTTTAGAGGATTTAAAAACGAGTAAGGACTCGAGCTGTCCGTACTCCATGGCCGATGATATGATGAACATGGCTTTGGCGTCTTCCTTTTTTCACGTTTTCGCCGCTTGCGAATTTGTTTCGGCGGGAATCGTCCGCGTTCCGTCAACCACGTCTTTGATGCCGTTCGCGATAAACAGAGCGTTCATTTGAAACTTCCAGCTTTGATTTTTTTTTTCCATTGACCTTACTTATATTTCGAACCGAAGTTTCTTCTGCCATTGTGCACTTTTTTTTAAACACAGAACAGGCCTAACGAATATCACAACGCGAACGCACGCTTCCACTAAAAGAATGGCCGCCAACTTTTTATCTCGCACGCCGTCACCTTACCAGTTTTTTTCGGTAAAATTTTATTCTCTCACTAGTTATCTCTCAGGTAGGGTGACTGGGCCCATAACCTGTTGAAGCTTTTATTTGACTGAGAGAGAAATAAAGAGAACATACACTTTTCTAACTGCGTTTATTCAAAAAGGGTAAATTAACATGTACGCAATGGACGGCACTCAAAACTTGACTTAACATTATCATCCAACTACTTCCTGTAGAGAGACACAGGGTCAAGAAGTGAACTACTTGACACATGCTCAATCATCTTAAATAAAAGGAAGGAAATATTTAAACAATTCCAACAAAGAATTATAAGGCTTCAGGAGAAAATCACAACTGAACTTTGTAAAGAATGTTAACGAAAATGCTATACAATCTCTCGGAAATATCTTTGAAGAAATTTGCATACATGAAAGAATACTAGATGACTGGAAAACAGCCCTTATACATCCACTTCCTAAGAAAGGGTTCTTAAACAGACTCTAACAACTACACCAAATATTCTCCACTGTCCTACTACACAGGGCAGAACCTCAACTATACAATCAACTTGGGGAATACCAAGCGGGTTTCAGGAAAAGGAGAGCCTGTCCGGAACTAGTTATCAACCTCAAACCTATCATGAAGTACCAAAAATCACCGGCTAAATCGTATGTTATCACTTTCATTGACTTCCAAAAGGCATACCACTCTATAGATAGGGAATCCTTGTTCTCGGTCCTGAAAGAACAAGACCTCGATAACAAAACTACAAACCTAATCAACCAATCAAGTGTGTCAACCAATATATAGACATCGTCAAAAAATTCAAATATCTTGGGAATGGATCAGCTGGAATGCGCTAAGAAAAAAGGCAATGGAATCTAGGAGAAATAAAATTGAATTGGCGTTCCAATTTACGAAGGACACTTATAACAAAAAGTCTCTCTCCTGGAATACCAAGATAGGACATTATAACACGGTAATTAAACCAGAAGCCTATATGCAGCCGAAACATTGTCTCTCACCACCCAGGGACCGCTTGAAAGGCTGGAGGTCAAGGAAAGAACGATATTACGCAAAATCTTAGCCTCCAAATTTCATAACAACAAATTAATCCATGTCAGGAACGAAACTCTTCACCCAAAGACCGAAAAACTCTCGGACACAATAAAAAAACGAAGAATTGATTGTTATAGGCACATCCTCCGAATGAATTCAAATAAACTTACCAAAAACATCTTCCACCATTTTATCTTTGGTTTAAGGAAACTGAGAAAAACCTCGTAGACCTCCAAATTACAGACACCATGCTTAAGGACAAAACAGCCAAAGCCATCACGAAGGATAAGAAGCAACCGTTCCAAGTTAAAATCAAATAAAAGTGTACGATCCACATGTCTGCCGAAGAAGGGGAAGCAAGATCTCAAAGGATGAGGCAATTCTGGGCTGAAAGGAAAGCTCTAAACAATAAAAATTATTGATTTCATGTACCCAAAAAGTTAAGTGAAACAAATAAAGAAGAAATACAATTTTAAAACAATCAGAAATGGGATCGTGAATGAAAAAAGTTTAAGTTGCCCTGGTCTACGCCAATAAACCAATAACTCTTGCCCAACTGGAATAAAACATTAATAGAACGATTGCAGAAATCCAGCCCGACTTACTGAAGAAAGTAATCCAAAATTAGACCTGTGCGGTTCTATTTTATTATATCCATCTTCAATAAACTAATAAATAGCATAACATATACATATATAGCTACGTAAGTTAAAAATAGAATACTAGCAAGTCATGTTTTTTTATGGTTCCGAAAAACCATTAAAACGGAAGTGCGGGGAAATACCCGCTAGACGGTACCTACGTTACTATCTACTATCTGGGGGGAGGTGGGGGGGGGGGTTGCTATAGCAAATATATATATATATATATATATATATATATATATATATATATATATATATATATAATTATTACATAACCTTTTCAATTATTACATAAACATAACCTTTAAATCATCTAATCAGCTAAAACTTGTTTGTGAACTTGTTGAAGAAGTATATGCAAGTATGAAGTACATGACTTGTATGCGCAAAACTTTTTTATATAACCTCACGCTTGTTTCTCAGACAAATTCTCATTCTCATGTAAACGTAATTTCACGTAACTTTACGACGTAACTCTAAACGTACCTTTAATATCTTTGGATGGGGGCAGAAAGCTTTCAACAAATAGGTTTGCAAAAAATGTTCATTATGTTCATTAATTATTAATATTTGTCAGGATAAGGTATTTTTTGTAAACCACATGGTTTCAGGTGGCACGAAAGTGCAGGACACTAAATTGTACTTGTAATTATATTTATTTATTTTATAAGTCATTATTAAATGTAAACGTAGTAATATCTTAATTAATTACTTTGAATTTCAACTTCTATTGGTGTTTTCTCTCTCCTTTTATGCAGCTTTAACTAACTAATCATCCTTTATTTATTAAAAATATAATTTATGGAAAATTCATTTCACTCATATGATTTTGCCTGTTACCGCGAATTTATTTTCATAGAATTTATTGCTTTACCTTCATATTTTTTACATAATTATTTTTTATAATTATTTATTTTTTACATATATTATTACATAATTTATGTTAAAAAGGTTGCTAGCTAATCTAACGTAACATATTAAATATATTTTGTGCGTAACGTGACCTAACCTAACATTAAGAATAAAAACATTTGTTTTCTAAACTTGAAAATACAATAACATACATGATTGTGATAGTTTGTAGCGTTTTATAGATTGTGATAAAAGTTTAGTATAAATTTTTTTTTAAGAGTTTTATTCAAGGTTTTATAATATATTCTCTTATTCAAAATGGAGATTTTATTTCGTTGGTTTCTGCAATAAAACGTATTTTATATAGCAACACACATGTATATTTGTTAAGAATATTGGAAACAATGTATACAAAGAAGTTTGATTGTTTTGTGAAAATATTGATAACATTGTGACTTGTGAAGTAATCGATTGTATATGTGTTTTGATGTGGTTAAAGAGAATTCCATTAGAGTAAATCCTTTTGGGTTTATTTCAATACCTTATTGACATTTGTAGTATAAATCGCGAATAACATTATCTCTGTAACCGGTCTGTGATTTCAGCTACCGTATGTGTTATCAGTGAACTACGACAGCGAGGGCGCAATGTTGCCACCCCAGATGAATATTTCATCAGCCGGTGTGATCCCGACATCTGTGCAGACGTTTAGGTTCGTGGACCGTAAGAATGTGTGTCAGCCGCAAAAACATAATTATATTCTGTTGCAGAGTGCGACTGCTCTGCACCGGGTCAAAGAGTGCGCAGACTGAGGTGCAACTGCAGCTGAACGTCAGCACACACAACAAGCTGCACAACAACACGTCGCTAAGCTTCCGCAGGAACAAAATTTGCATAAAAGGTTAGTCAAACAGAACATTCGCCGCGTATAATGTTATATTAAGTTTTAAGCAAAACTATTTGTTTTGTAGCTCACAACGCCCGAACACTTCAAACTCTAATATATTCACAACATTCTCATACACATCTAAGAAAAACAAAACATCCTTTTTTTTAATCAAATTAATTTTATTTTAATCAAATCACATTTTTTAGAAAATTGACAAATAATATATTTCATTTTTGGTCTGTATATTATCATTTGCTTTACGAATTAACCCTTTCAATACGATTTTTTTATTTTCATAATATTTAGATCAGTGAATGTCAACTTTTTTTTAACACATTAATAAGTAAATTATTGTATGTGAAGGATGCCATTATTATAATCGTGTGTAAAGTATCCAAATCATGCTAAAAAATCCAATGTAAATCAAATGGAAATTCAATATTAAACGATTTCTGTTTATTGTTACTATGGCAACAACTCGCGTCACTAAACAAAAAACATAGACGTAATGAAAATACATTTTCTGACGAATATTAAAATTGAATTAATTTTTCTTATTTTGAATCAAGAAGGCTCGGTCCCTAAGTCTAGATTTATCTGGCTCTAATATAACTTAACCTAACCATTACCTAACCTAGATTAAATCTAGGTTAACCTAGATTACATCGACAACGACCAAATAGTGTTCCCGTCACTGTGCGTTTTAACTAGTTAAAACAAGCAATTTTAGCAATGTTAGCAATTTTTGCCACGGAGGCGCTGAACGTTCTAACCTTATTGTGTCAGTGATTTATAGTATTTTGTCCGTCAAAATTACAATTTTTCAATACTATCGATAAGAAACAATTATTTTTTGCAGATTCAACAGTATAATGTTTTAGTAACTAGATAAAATAATGTATGATACAAGTTTGTGAAAGACATTTTATAAAGCCCTTCTTCACACACTTGTATCATAAACCACTATTTAGGTTTTATCTTTCGTCTCTCCACACAATTTTCTGATATAATTGCCCAACAATAAATACCAATGTGACATATAAGTCCCAGTGTTAATTTTTCGAACTTACAAAAATGAGTTTGTAATCATACGGGCGGTTGAAGTAAAACTTCTTTGAGGGTTGTGGCACATATTACTAAAAACAGTAAACTTATTAAATTTCTTAAATTAAATATTTATAAATAAAATAATAATAATTATTTAACTTTATCACTCACGCAATTCTATAATCATTCGAGGAAGAAGTTTTAGTTCTACTTCAAAAAAATGACATTCATTAAAACACATTTTATATTTTTAACTATTGACTCTATTCAAAATTTAATTTTATAAAGAACGGAAACTATGTTAGCAGAATATACACTTTACTTAACATTATTTCCGTCAGAAAAAAAGATTTTATGCCTATTTATCTACTTATTAATTATGTGTCATTAACGAGCAGTTTAATAATATAAATGTACGAATGGGTCTCAAATTTAAAAAACTCGTTTTTAAATTTTTTTTATTTAGTCCTTTCTTGTTAATTAACAGAACTTATAAAAACACAATTAATATTCATAGTAGTAAATGTCACTTGCTTGAAAATAAAGCTAAAACTAATGTAATAAGCAAAAAATCAGACAGGTGCTGACTTGTTTATTGACTTATGAATGTACAGTTCTAATATCCCAGATCCCAATACATTTTTAAAAGATATAAAATGTTCTTAGGTACCATGTGTCCCAACAGGAAAGGGTTAAGGCAAAGGGATCTGCAAATGAGGAATAATTATATCTCAAGAACTAGAGATGTTAGAGATGTGAAAATTGGTATTTAAACTCCAACATTTTCAAATCAATTTTATAATTTCTTTTTCTTTTGTATAAAAACTTCAATTAAGATCCAAACGCTAAAACGATGCGATATTAAAACAAAATGTCAATCAAAAACACAATTTTTCCCGGCCGCCTTTTCGAAAAATTTTCTCATTAATTTCCTGACTTTTAACAGTAACAGAAAGTAAAATTTAAAAAACGCATTTCGTGATATCAAAGCAGATTTAAATCTCGAATAAACATCGCAGGTTGGACACAAAATAAATTAAAAAAATTATATAGAGAAAAAATAGGTATTAAACAGATGTAATTACGAAACTTTTCTTCTTCGCTTTGAGCTGTTTTTTTCGGAGGTAATTAAAATTATGATGTACGTTGGGTGATTGGTGAAATTAGTACCTGAAAGACGATATTTATCGTCGGCTTAAATTACACATGATTCGTTAAGGTTGCTTTGCTACGTCGAATCACTTGCACACTTGAGACTTTTTGTGTAATTAATGAAAACCCTTATCATTGGATTTTAATGTTTTTAGCTTCTATACACAACATTTTATTTAGCACGGCTTTATATTATAAGATTTATTTACACGTATTTTTACACATAAAAAGAGGAAATGTTTAATGTATGCATTGTACACAAAGGGCTACCGATCACAACGACTTTCTGCCCTTTCATCTAAATAAATTCAATTTATTGCATTAACAAAAAGATCTTGCTCCATTATCATTACGATTTATAAATGAACAGTATATTATCTTTATAGTTCTATTCCATTCCATTCTATCAAATCTAGAGAGCTTCCTCTGAAGGTTTGCAACTCCTTTTCGTTCAAGCAGTGGGCCCCAAAATACATCTATATCTTATAGAGTAGTGCTCCGCAGTGCCCAGAGCAGATGTATGGGAGTTTCCTCTGCCGAGCTGCAGAATCTGCAATTGTCATCTTCCTCTAGGCATAGGGCTCCTGAATTCTAAACTTGTTCCTGTTTAGTTACAAGATTTTATTCATTCCAGGTTAAAAGATTCCAACATTTACTTTGGATTGTGTTAGTCCTCGAAGTTCTTTCCAGGTTTTCATTTCCAGTTTTCTTATTTCCTTATCTAAACTTTTGTGGATGGTGATTCAAATCGGGAACTTATGGCTTGGTAATCTGACACCTTAACTACTAGGCCACCACCGAGTTACTCTGCTCAGAAGATACTTGGGTAGATTCCCATGGATTCAAAGTACTTGGTACGAGGTCGAAATACTCCGGAACCAGTACCTTCTTTTTCGAACCATCTGTATACCACTTGAAGATACCTTGCTCAATGTGGTATGCTGAGGTTTCGTCGCTCCATTTTGTTTTTCTGCTACACATTGCTGTGTAGACAGCAATGTGTAACAAACCATAAAAACAAACCAATCAGCATGGTGTGCTATGCGGACGATGCTGTAATCCTGGCAGAATCAGAAAACGATTTGCAGAGGCAAACACGTAAGTTCTATCAGACTAGTGAAAAATACAACATGTCAATCTCCATTGATAAAACAAAATGTATGACCCTCTCCAAAGAACCAGTAATGTCCGCCATACACGCTACGGTCTACCGGAGAGGTTACATGTGCAGGTTTGCCTGCGCAGGTCAACCGTACGCAAGTTACTGCACAGGTTTATTCCCACACACGCTCCGGTCAACCTGCGCAGGCAATCCTGCGCAGGTAGACCTCTCCGGTGAACCATTGCGTGTATGGCGGGCATAAGGTGTAAAGTCGTAATAGAGAATAAATCAATAGAATAGGTAATGAGCTTCCGTTACCTAGGAGCGGACACATCACGCAGCAACAACCCGATAAACGACATAAAATCACAGGTCAACAAAGTCAACCAAAGCCGCAACAATCTCAGGATGCCTGAGAGATATCATCTGGAAAAACAACCACATGTGCATTGATAGTAAAGTGAGGATATATAAATCCTGTGTTAGACCGGTGCTAACCTATGGTATTGAAACGAGAGCTGACACGAATAAGACAAAAAGCATCCTCAGAACGGCGGAGATGAAAACATTAAGAACCATCGCAGGGAAGACACTTAGAGATAGGGTGAGAAACAACGAGACAGAATGAACCAAGAGAGACTAGCATACATCGCCAGAGATGGAAAACCAGGTGGCCGACGCCCGCCAGGGAGACCACCTAAGGGATGAAAGGATATTTGGAGCTCCGCCTCACAGGATAACCAGCCGAATTGAGCCTTAGCAATAAACAGACCTCAAGGTCTTCTCGAAGTATAAGAAGAAGAAGACATTGCTGTGTAGTTTTTCTCGAAATGTTATTTGCATACCCTTTCGTTCTTTAGTACTTGTAGCCAGGATATCATGACAGCGATCCTGTTCCGTTCTCTGCTCCCGATTATTTTATCTCCTATTCCTTCCTAGCTAACCCTTACAATCGCCGATCTGGCGATCCCCTCACCGACAAAGTGCAACGGAGTTAGACCCAGTAGCAGTTCCATTGCTGCTCTCAGACATGACCCCGTCGTCCCCATCGCAAACTACATTAATCTTTGAATAATCAATCTTTGAATCTCAAGCTGTTTCTTTATAGAGACCAGGTTGGTTCTACTTCCCCACGCAACTGCCGCGTAAGTGATCGTAGGTCTCACATCATGGTGTATATCTATCGCAGGATTGTGGAGTTAATTAGTAATTTGATTTTTGATTGAATGAATAATTAACAAAATAATAATTACCAGTAGTTTAATGAGTAATTTTGTATGTTCATAATATTTACTTGACGCATATTTCTTTACTTTATATACAATTCGATGGTATAACATAATGATTGTCTTATTTCAAATTTTATTTCAAATTTTTGAAAAATGTAAATTTAGGTTCAAAATTTTTCAAATTGATGATGGAAATATGGTCATTACGATTTACTAATTAACTGTCATTTAATGAGAAATGTTTAATACCCATAGTATTTACGCGACACCTATTTCTTTACTTTTTATATAATTCGTTGGGTATAACATAATGAATATAATTTATCTTCAAGTTTTTGCAAACGAAAAATAATTTTTGGTAGAAAATTTGCAAATTGGTGAAGGTAATATAAACTTCATTTATAAATCTGAAACTTCAAAGAAACATCATTGATAATAAAGAGTTATTTAAAAAAAGATGATGTGCTCAGGAAAACGATTATAATTTGGAAAATTAAGAACTGAAGAAAAAGACATTTTTTACCATTTATAAATCCTAAACTTCATTGATAATAAAGAGTTATTTAAAAAAAAGAAGTACTCCTGAGTAATATTGTAATTTGTAAAATTAAGATATGAAGTAAAAAATATTTTTTCCATTAATATATCTGAAAATTCAAAGAAACTGCATTAATACTAAAGTTATTTACAACAAAAGATAAAGTACTTATGAATATTAAGGTAATTTGGAAAATTATGAAATGAAGTAAAAAAATATTATTTTTCCATTGAATAAATTTAGTTTCTAGTAAATGTGTAAAATCTGTTGTTTGTGTAAGAAATTGTGCAAAAATAACACTCTACACCTACATAAAAAATATTATTTATTTTCTTTTGTGTTATATGACCTGGAAGTCTAAATTTCCTCCCACTTTAAAATTAATTAATAAATAACAAATACTTTTTTGCCGTAAAAAAATATTTATACCAAATTTTCTTAAATAAATACAAATACATACAATCAAGTTACCTATATATTTATTTTCAAAATTGCATTCAAATTTAGATAATTTTTTGCTGATCAATTAATTAATTTATTCTCAAAATCTTAAATATTTAAACAAATTAAACACTAAATTTACAAAATTAAATCTTTATAAGAATTTTTTAAAAATAATTTCTCACAATTATAATTATTATTTTAAGAAGAAATAATTTATTATAAGAACCGACGATTAAAGAAAAAATAATTTAAATAATAAATAATAATAATAATCTTTATTAGCAAAAGCTTATACCAAATGCAAATAAAGAATTGAACTCTTAAACGAGCAGTGGCTAAGAGTTTAAATAAATTATTAACATAAAACTAACACAATTTTAATTGTTAGCAAAGATTTAGCAAAGTTAGATAATATTAATCCCTTAAATATTTAAAGTTGTTTAGTATATTGCAATTTTTCATTTAAGGAGGCAGCATATTGTACTGAATCAGCCCTCTCTTGAAGACAGAGTTGAATCTCCTACAGAGAAGTAATCTACATTTTCTAAATTATAGTTAGTTTTCTGATTGACAAATGAGACTTTACTATTGGTAAAACCATACTACATTATAGACAATCATATAATCTTATTAAAGTCGGAACACAGCCTGAATATATAAATATATTCAACCTTACTGTAGCTCTATAAAATTAATAAGTCTTTGTTTTAGGTCTACAAAACAAATATTATGTGAAATTTGTAAGTTATTTACTAGCTTCCAGTCCACTTTCGTAGCACTAAAAACAAGAACTATAAAAATAATATTTTTGTAAGAGCATATCTTTCTATTAACTTAAGTGAATAGCCACCTGCAGACGCATTCCGAGATTTATCTCTCAACAGTGCAGCTTTTCTGTTATGACAATGGTTATGGAAAACACTTATTTGAAAACCTTGTGGATGACTAGAGGTTAGATTTTTATTTTGAAATTTCCTGACATACTGATTTAGCAGGTTATAGATTTAAATAATAATTTACTATTGGTAGTGTCAAGTTTAGTGCCACGAAAGTGAACTAGGAGCAAGTAAATAACATAAAAAAATCACATGAGATTTGTTTAGTCCTAAAAAAGAATAATAATATTATATAGCTACGGAAAGGTTGAATATATTTATATATTCAGGCTGTTTCCGACTTTAAGATGTTTATTTGACAGTTTGTTTGTTAAATACTTTGCTATGAGATTATTTAGAATGTTGTATAAAAGTGTCATGGTACTATATCCTATTCGGTCTTTCATTGACATAAGTCCCAGGCACTGTAACATGTGAATTTACAAATGTGTATATCTTACATTTGATTACTTTATGCATTCATATGTTCTGTATAATTTCGTGCCTTTTTATTAAATATACCGGAAGCTTATACAAGACAGGTGCACAAAAAATATCATGTGGTTGTATCAATGATTTCTATAATAATAATTTAATTTGTAAGCTCGGTCTTTTGCCAACTCTTCTTACTAAATATGATTTCTATGACATTTTATTCTTAACAAAATCTGCACAAAAGCTTAAAAAAAAGCTGGATGAAGTTGAGTCTATTATCAATAATAACACCGAGATACTTGTACTCTGATACTTCTTCAAGGGGAACATTGCAAAGAAGAACTTTCGAGTCATTAGTCGACGCAGGCAAATTGAGCTTATTGTGTATTATCAAATATTTAGATTTATTGACATTTACACTAAGACTGTTTCTCCATAAGTACTCAGTTAGATTTGCAAGATCAGAATTGCTCAAACAATACTTTTAAATCCGTACCAGATGCATTTAGCATTGTGTCATCTGCAAACATTTCTATATTACAGCTTATTATGCTATCAAGTATGCAATACTGCTTTTGACTTTATTTCAGCTGTGCGCGAGGTTTATATCCGACGCGAGACAGCGGAAAGAAAATACACGTGTTTCCCCAGAGTGTCGGATTTACCAACCGCCGGATTGTCAAGAATATACTGTATGTTGACATTTGTAGATAAAATACTAATATTGCTGTCAATTTTAGATCTATTATTAACTTGAAAAACCCAATTTATTCTCTTATCATCCATTAAGTACTACATAAAAATTGGGTTCAATTTATATAAATTTACAAATAGTTCCTAGACCTAGTTACATTAAAAGTTCACTGCAACTGAATATGGTACCGGTCCGCAACACATTAGGACAAAAAAAATGCAGGTCCGCTACATTGGATAGTTTGAGAATCACTGCTCTAGAACACGCCGGTTTCAAAAATGCCGTCCTAAAATCTAGAAATACGTTCAAGATATATTTTTGATGATCTATGGTCATGTAATAAATGAGATAATCAAATTTAAAAATCGAAAACTATTTATTTAATTCAGGGGGCGTTCAAGTATAACACTATCAAGGATTTTAGACCTATAACACCCCGTCAAATTCAAGTATAACGTAAACAAACTTTCAATGATTAAGGAAAAATAAGAAAATTGTGAAAAAGTAAGAAAAACTTACCGTTATACTTGAACGCCCTTGAAGTTCGTTCCGCAAATTATTTTTTTTGTTTTGTTGTTTAAAGAAAATTATTTGTACAATTTTTTTTTTAAGAACTGAAATTCAGAATTATCTAGGAAAACAAAAAGATTTAATAATTGAAATGGTATTTCCTTTTCTAAAAATATTTTGTTTCAACAAATAAAAATAATTCAAATATTCTAAAATATAAAAACTTTTCATTACAATCACGATTATTTTTAGCAAGGAAAATATTTTCTAATTAATTCTCTGTTAATTATTAAATAAAATGCAGGAATTTTTAATATTATGAAAAATTTTCTATAAAATATTTTGTTCAAATTTGACAATCTTTTTGACATCTTTTGGGAACTTTTTCCAATCAAAAAGGGAAAATGGAAATTTGAAGCCGAGCAGTCCATCTCTACGGCGCGCGGCGCAGCGGATAGATTCATCCACAGTTTGCCCACCGAGTTTAAGCGAAAGTCTCAAAAACAAAACTTGTCCGGTCGAGTTTAATCTCAGAGCAACATCGCTTGCTCCCAATCCACTAATCACTTTGTGATATAAGCACTATCAGTCAATATTTAGTCAAAATTAGATCTGTTTTAGATTTGGACTGTTGCAGTAGGGAAAGATCCTATGTTCTAAATCCACCTCCACCTCTGACATGCGCATGCGCGATGACCTTTGACCCCTAACCTAACCTTGATCTTGACCCCTAACCTAACCTTGACCTTGGAACTTCCTGTTTCGACTTCCTGTTTCCGGTTTTGACTTCCGGTTTCCGGTTTTGACTTCCGGTTTCCGGTTTCGACTTCCGGCCGCCATTTTCGGAACTTCCAGATGCGCGGGAAAATTCAAAATATAGACGCGAGGCGGGGAAATTCAAAATTAGACCCTGTTGAGACAAATGAGGTGTGAAGTTGGTTGCATACATCAACGGGACTAAATACATGAGACTAGACAGACGAGGCTAGAGCCATGGGGCTAAATACATGAGACTAGACAGACGAGGCTAGACACATGAGACTAGATACATGAAACTAGATACATGGAGCCAGACAGATGAAGCTAAATACATGAGACTAGACAGACGTGGCTAGATACATGAGACTAGATAGACGGGGCTAGATACATGAGGCTAGACTAGACGGACTAGACTAAACCATTTTAAACCATTTGATGAGAAAAATGAAATCTGGTGTCAGAACGGCTCTAGCATGTGCCTTAAGCGAGATACCGCCCGACCGCCTACCCCACAGTTGATGTCGTCATCCGCCGCGGCAGATATTGCTAAACTAATTACCTCGATGCTGATTGGCTGATTAACGAATAAATAATTACAGTTGACCTTTTCCCTCAATTTATATGTAATGGACAAGACTGGACAGACAAGACTAGACAGACAAGACTAGACGAGACTAGTTAGATGAAGCTAGGCAGATGGGGGCTAAATACATGAGATTAGACAGACCAAGCTAAATAGATGGAACTAGATTAGACTGAACTAAAATTTATAAGGGATTGTTTAATTTAAATAAAATATATTTTCGATTCTTTTTCTTATAATTGTTAATAATGTTTATATTATTACTTTCATTTTGTTATCTACGTTTTATTTTGATTTACGGCTTGTTGATTAGACGCAACCGGATGTTTGTTAGTCATAACACCAGGCAAGAATAGAGGGACTAGACTAGACAGACTAGATTAGACAGACAGACAAGCGGAGAAAATTCAAAATGAGTTGCGGATGGGTAGCGGACAATCCTGTATGCATGCATAATTGATTGCAAACATATTACGGATTGATTCATATGAGATTATTGGTTTTAGGCCGGACAAGATCGGACAATACCGAACAAGAACAAGGTCGAACAAGAACGGACAAGACTATACAGAACTTATATTTATCCGAATAATTTCCTATGAGTAAGCGAAATTTCTTATACTTCTCTGTGAACCAGATCGTATTAATGTTTTTCATTTATATAAATACCAAAGAGTTCAATTCTGGCATCCACTTTTCATCTACTTGCATCCACTTTTCATTTACTTGCATCCACTTTTCATCTACTTGCATCCACTTTTCATCACGCCAAACAGGGTGTGAGGTCTATGTGACCCCACGCCAAACAGGGTGTGAGGTCTATGTGACCCCACGCTAATCAGGGTGTGAGGTCTATGTGACCCCACGCTAAACAGGGTGTGAGGTCTATGTGACCCCACGCCAAACAGGGTGTGAGGTCTAAATGACCCCACGCTAAATAGGGTGTGAGGTCTATGTAACCCCACGCTAAACTCCGTCCACTTTCCGTCCACCCCATCCACTTTCCGTCCCCTTTTCATTCTTTCAGCTTTAATCTCATTGGGTTAGTTGGGTTAGCATTGGGTTAGGTTAGCATTAGGTTAGGTTACGGGAGGTTGGCAATGAAGTGCGCTTCATTCCTAATATCTCGTAACCTAACCTAATGCTAACCTAACCCAATGCTAACCCAACTAACCCAATGAGATTAAAGCTGAAAGAATGAAAAGGGGACGGAAAGTGGATGGGGTGGACGGAAAGTGGACGGAGTTTAGCGTGGGGTTACATAGACCTCACACCCTATTTAGCGTGGGGTCACATAGACCTCACACCCTGTTTGGCGTGGGGTCACATAGACCTCACACCCTGTTTAGCGTGGGGTCACATAGACCTCACACCCTGTTTAGCGTGGGGTCACATAGACCTCACACCCTGTTTGGCGTGGGGTCACATAGACCTCACACCCTGTTTGGCGTGATGAAAAGTGGATGCAAGTAGATGAAAAGTGGATGCAAGTAAATGAAAAGTGGATGCCAGAATTGAACTCTTTGGTATTTATATAAATGAAAAACATTAATACGATCTGGTTCACAGACAAGTATAAGAAGTTTCGCTTACTCATAGGAAATTATTCGGATAAATATAAGGTCTGTATAGTCTTGTCCGTTCTTGTTTGACCTTGTGCGGTATTGTCCGATCTTGTCCGGCCTAAAACCAATAATCTCATTTGAATCAATCCGTAATATGTTTGCAATCAATTATGCATGCATACAGGATTGTCCGCTACCCATCCGCAACTCATTTTGAATTTTCTCCGCATGTCTGTCTGTCTAATCTAGTCTGTCTAGTCTAGTCCCTCTATTCTTGCCTGGTGTTATGACTGACAAACATCCGGTTGCGTCTAATCAACAAGCCGTAAATCAAAATAAAACGTAGATAACAAAATGAAAGTAATAATATAAACATTATTAACAATTATAAGAAAAACAATCGAAAATATATTTTATTTAAATTAAACAATCCCTTATATATTTTAGTTCAGTCTAATCTAGTTTCATGTGTTTAGCTTGGTCTGTCTAATCTCATGTATTTAGCCCCCATCTGTCTAGCTTCATCTAACTAGTCTCGTCTAGTCTTGTCTGTCTAGTCTTGTCTGTCCAGTCTTGTCCATTACATATAAATTGAGGGAAAAGGTCAACTGTAATTATTTATTCGTTAATCAGCCAATCAGCATCGAGGTAATTAGTTTAGCAATATCTGCCGCGGCGGATGACGTCATCAACTGTGGGGTAGGCGGTCGGGCGGTATCTCGCTTAAGGCACATGCTAGAGCCGTTCTGACACCAGATTTCATTGTTCTCATCAAATGGTTTAAAATGGTTTAGTCTAGTCCGTCTAGTCTAGCCTCATGTATCTAGCCCCGTCTATCTAGTCTCATGTATCTAGCCCCGTCTGTCTAGTCTCATGTATTTAGCTTCATCTGTCTGGCTCCATGTATCTAGTTTCATGTATCTAGTCTCATGTATCTAGCCTCGTCTATCTAGTCTCATATATTTAGCCCAATGGCTCTAGCCTCGTCTGTCTAGTCTCATGTATTTAGTCCCGTTGATGTATGCAACCAACTTCACACCTCATTTGTCTCAACAGGGTCTAATTTTGAATTTCCCCGCCTCGCGTCTATATTTTGAATTTTCCCGCGCATCTGGAAGTTCCGAAAATGGCGGCCGGAAGTCGAAACCGGAAACCGGAAGTCGAAACCGGAAACCGGAAGTCGAAACCGGAAGCCAAAACCGGAAACCGGAAGTCGAAACCGGCAGTCGAAACCGGAAGTTCCAAGGTCAAGGTCAAGGTTAGGGGTCAAGGTCAAGGTTAGGGGTCAAAGGTCATCGCGCATGCGCATGTCAGAGGTGGAGGTGGATTTAGAACATAGGATCTTTCCCTACTTGATACGTTAATTAGTTTTGTAATATCAACGATTTTAATTGAACTAATTTAGACTACAGTATAATCTTGATAATCTCCACATATGGGACCAGACAACTGCCAGATTATCAAAAACTTCCGGATTATCAGGATTAAAACAAAACAATATTAATATTACATATTTTATGTAGAATTGTATTTCAGAAAGAATAAAATATGTATCTACATAGGTAAATGTGTACATACAAAAATATATGTACAAACTTAGAACAGAAACTTAGACAATTGTAGAGTGCAGTTAGCTTGGTCAGAATCGTCAATTAAGTTTTCAGTTATAAGCAGGGTGTGTTGGTCAGACCTTTTTCCAAGAACACTGGATGTAACTGGATGAACGACTGCTGTTGTTTTTGACTTTATTTTTTCTTTGCGCGAGGTTTATACCCGGAGTAGGGCAGCGTAAAGGAAAGACACGTGTTTTCCCAGTGAGCCGGATTACTGAACGTCACTGATTAACCATCTGCGGGGATTATCAAGATAATACTGTACTTTGAAGCACACCTTAGTCATTATGATTTAGATTAAGTGTTTGTTCATTCGGTATTAGTTAGTCCATATTATTATTAGTATCAGTTAGTCCATATTATTGTTAGTATTAGATAGTACATATTATTATTACTATTAGTTAGTCCACTAGGATCATTTTTAATCCTCACTCCTCTCTCTCTCTCTCTGACTTTCTCTCTCTCCCCCTCTCTCTCTCTCTCTACCTATGAAATATAAAATCGAATTTCGAGTTTAAGACAAATTCGACTAAACTGGACAATATTAGACAGAGCTAGTAAGGCTAGGTGAGGTTAGCAAATCTAGATAATATTAAATAGTAACATTTGTATCTTTTCTTCAAAGATTATAATTTCTAGGAAATCATTGTATAGATGTCGGCAACGAAGTTGACATCATTAGTATAACTAATCTTTCTATAAAAAAAACCATTTCTTAAAAACAACTACTTAACTGGCAAACACCACAACTGACATTGAATTAGGTATATTAAGAAAGATTTTGGGTTCTATATAACCCTGTAATTTTCCTAATAGACTATATCCTGTTCAAATACAAAAGATAATTATCAATGAATTAATGAAGAAATTAATTGATAATTATCTTTTGTATTTGATCAGGATATAGTTTTTTAGGTTTTTTTAGGAAAATTACAGGGTTATATAGAACCCAAAAACTTTCTTAATGTAATTAAATATCAGTCGTAGTATTTGCCAATTATTGAAACTAAATAATTAGACCATACTCATTAAGTTTTAGTTTGATCAAACACTATTAGACAAAGCTAGTTAGGCTAGGTAATGTTAGCAAATCTAGACAAGGCTATACAAGGCTTTTTGGAAAACTAAACAATGATTGTAGATACTAATTAGTGCAACTAATTAATTAGACAATATAATTAATTGTTAGGTTGACTGCAACGGGATAAGATTGAATATAAGCGGAACGTATGGTCCAAGTCTTGTAGTTTAATCAATACTAAATATATGCAAAAATAAGATGATAAAATACACGAGTATCAAATAGAAGATTCACATTTTATGTTCGTCTCCGAATCGGAGGCTAACAGAAAATAAAAATAAAGGGAATCCGGAATATTTTAAAATACAGATGAATGAGCACACCGTCATGTTGATCGCGCTCGCGAAAAATTGAAATTTCTTTATTATTATTACCCGAAGGGAAAGAATGCGTGTGTGTCGGGAAGAAAGAACTTGCCGAGAACGCGAGAATTATTCATCGAGACGAACATTTATTCCTTCCCTTTTCACTTCATTTTACTGTATTTGGAAATTATTATATTGCGCTCCCTTTTCGAACACATTCTAGCGTCAAAATAATTTCCAGCACACCTACCATTCATTTTCTGTTCTTTAAACTCTGTTATAGGCAACTGCGTTCGCAATTTATACTTTAAACGTTAGACACGAATATAATATATATACAGGGTGCTTCAAAAAAATGTATACACACTTTGAACTTCCATAGAAAATTTATTTACCGTTCTACAAAGTTAAATTTCAGGAAAATAGAAAGCTGAAAGTCCAATGTAAATGAAACATAAATAACAAATGTTAATACTGTTCAAATTGGTGACCTGCAGCATCAATACAATTCTGAGTACGAGTCACCACTGATTCTGTACATCGTATCAAAACGTCCAATGAGATTTCTCTACACACTGCTTGAATCTCATTCCAAAGAATGTCTAGGTTACGTGGTTTACGTTTGTACACCTCATCTTTTACTGTGCCCCACAAGAAGAAATCCAGTGGTCTAAGGTCTGGAGAGCGTGCTGGAAACTCGATTGGCCCCCTGCGTCCTATCCACTGTCCCGACAAATTTTGATCCAGGTAAGCTCGTACGTCCCTGTGATAGTGCGGCGGAGCACCATCTTGTTGAAAATAAAAATCATCATTACCGTATAATGCACGAATGGCAGGAAATATGGAATCAGCAAGCATTGTTAGGTAATTAATACCAGTTACAGTGCCTTCAAATCGAAAAGGTCCAATGAGTCCCCTTGAAGACAAACCGCACCACACATTTACACCAGGCAAATTTACAGCTTTTTCAATTGTAATGTGAGGATTTTCTTCACCCCAGTAAACACAATTGTGCCTATTGACAGTTCCATTAAGTTTGAATTGGGCTTCATCCGACCAAATGATGCTACCCATAAATCCCGGTTCACGTATCACCATCTCCTGAATCCATACACAAAATTGCAACCTTCGATCTGGATCGTCGTCATTTAGCTGTTGCACCAGCCTTGGAATGTAAACACGATACTTGCCTCTCTTCAGAATGCGTAGCACGCTGCTAGCACTTACATCACTTTCACGTGCCCCTTGCCTTGAAGATTTGTTAGGAGAGCGTTGAAACAGTTCCAAGACTGCCGTTGATGACTCATCACTTGTAGCTGTGAGGCCGACCTGAATGACCTTTATGCACATCACACACTGTTCCATGAACTTCGAATTTGTCTCGTATGCGTGTAATTGTTAATCTTGAAGGTGGTTCTGTATCATACTCCCTTCTCCACTGTCTTTGAACTTCATTTACATTCTCAAACTTCCAGTACCACTTAATAACCTGCTTACGTTCTTCAAAACTCAAACGTACGTCCCCCATGTTGATATTACAAATATACAGTATATATATATATATATATAAAGTATATACAGTATATACAAATATACAGTATATACAGTATATATATATATATATATATATATATATATATATATATATATATATATATATATATTATTGTATAATTGGAAAATAAATTGAGTATTAGTACACATTTAATTTCAACTTTACATAAAAATAGGGAAATTTAAATTGAATACACAAACGGAACTAAATTAGTGTCGGTTTAATTGCCTTTTTAGCAAAAAAGCTATTAAAAGTATATTTGGTTCTGGATATGTCTGCTGTGTATGTAAATGCATTAAGAGGGATTGTGGTGGGAAAGGGTAAAATGTTTATTATTAAAGTTGCCTGAAGAATCGGTCGATAACCATTTAAGTTTCGGACTAAGCCGACGCCTAAAAATCAATTTCCGGAAACATTAAAGATAGGACATTAATGACTTTTTTTGTTGTTGTTCAAAGAGTTAAAACAGCCGTTAATCTTCTTCTATGTCATATCAGGAAAATACAGAGTAACTTCTTCCAGAATTTCTTAAGAGGATTATTGAATATTCAAATTTCATAAACTTATTTTTATCAAACGCCAACATTTCTTGAATTTTGGCTGGATTTGATCAATTATTGCAGGCTATGTGTCCTGAACAGAAATAACTGCAAAATATAATTTGCATATTTGTAATCAACAGACAAAATGCTTTTATATATTCATTAAAATTATGATAAGGATTTTATCAAAATTAATTTTCTCGCATTTTCTGCTAATTTAGAAATTTAGTAAACAATTATCTTTAAAAATTTCCGTTAAGTTGATACATAACGATTTTATCAAAATTAATTTTCTCGCGTTTTCCGCAAATTTGGAAAACTAATTATATAAACCCTTTGTTACTATGCTCAAAATATAACAAAACTGTCTACATTCGAGATGTTTAAACACTACGAAATGTTCCTGCAAAATAAATTATTGGAACGTCTAGAAATCCCGCCAGAAAATTATGTTTGTCTTTAGCCAACAGTCTCATGTACAGCCAGTATTTTCACTATAATAAAAATTCTAGATTTGTCTGTCTAGTTTTAACAATCTATTCTTGTCTCTCCACACTAGTCTTGTCACCCTATATTATTTTCGACTCTCTATATTAGTCTTGTCCCTCTATCCTAGTCTTATCTCTACATACAAGTCTTGTCTCTCTATACAAATCTTGTCTATTTATACTAGTCTTGCTTGTCAATACTAGGCTTGTCTGTCTATACTAGCCTTGTCTCTCTACACTAGTCTTGTCTCTCTATGTTAGTCTTGTCTCTCTATACTAGTCTTGTCTCTCAATACTAGACTTGCCTATCTATATTAGTCTTGTCTGTCTATACTATTCTTGTCTCTCTGTATTAGTCTTGTCTCTCTATACTAGTTTCGTCTGTGTATACTAATTTTGTCTCTCTATACTAGTCTTGTCCCTCTATACAAGTCTTGTGCCTCTATACTAGTCTTTACTCTCTATACTAGCCTTGTCTATCTATATTAGTCTGGTCTGTCTATACTAGTCTTGACTCTATACTAGTCTTGACTCCATGTATTCGTTTTGTCTCTCTATACTACTCTTATCTCACTTTATTAGTCTTACCTCTCTATACTAGTCTTATCTCCTTATATTAGTCGTGTCTCTCTATACTAGTATTATTTCCCTATACTATACTTTTTCAACTTCACATTGGGAACAAACAATTTCAAATTGGGAACAAACAATTTTAAATTGGGAACAAACAATTTCAAATTGGGATCAAACAAGTTCAAATTGGGAACAAACAAGTTCAAATTGGGAACAAACAATTTCAAATTGTGAACAAACAATTGTATAATGCGAATAAACAATTTTAAATTGTAAGAACAAGTACATAATTTAATGTCAAAAAAACATTTTTTTCAATATTACATTATGTTTCATGTGAAATATTTTTTCATTAAATTATAAAGAAGCGACCAGAGAGGATTTACTTTCAAAATAACCCAATAGAAATAATAATTAGAAATTAGCGTCCATCATATTTAAAGCATCAGATAGGATGTCTGCCTTTAAATATGTGCAACATATCTGGTGCATTTAGCAACAGTCAGGTTCCGTAAATTATCAATTAAAATAGCACGTAGCAATAGCATTATCAACCGCTGTAGACGATACTCGGCTTGAGTAATATTTCCTCTGTCCTCTCCGACCAGAATATTTGGCATTTGAACGGCCAAATCTTTAACGTCGGCTTTTAAACATCGGCTTTTAAGGCGGACCATGCATGTTCGATTGTATTATACATTGGAATGTATGGAAAATGCCTCAGTATTTGATGTCCATTAAAATTATCTTCATGAAAAACTTCTTCGATTGAATTATGGCAAGGAGCATTATCAATTACCAATATAACTTTTGACAAATAAATATGTTTAGCATTACAAAGGCAATGTCGCACAAATTCATTCGCTTCTGGTTTCTTGATTGCTCTTCTTCTAATCGCATGATAAATCAATACCATATTCCCTATACATCCGAAGACATGAATGTTTGCTCCTCTACAGTTAGCAGAAGCATATGGCAACGAGTTCCTTTCTTTGATCGCCCCTTTCTTCTTGATATAAAATACATTGGTTATGCCAATGTAAACCCAATGTGAATTTTTTTTTTCTTAATTTGAAATTGTTTCTTCCCAATTTGAAATTGTTTGTTCCCAATTTGAAATTGTTTCTTCCCAATTTGAAGTTGAAAAGGTATAGTCTTGTCTCTCTATATATATTACTCCTCTCTCCCTATACTAGTCTTGTATCTATATACTAGTATCGTCTCCTTATAATAATTTTGTCTTTATTTACTAGTCTTGTCTCTATATACAAGTATTGTCTCTCGATACTAGTCTCGTTTCTCAATATTAGCCTTGTCTTATACAATTCTTGTCTCTCTGTACTAGTCCTCTATATCTCTATACTAGTCTTGTCTCACTATACTAGTCTTCTTTCTGTAGACAAGTCTTCTTTATCTATACTGTCTTGTCTCCTAATACTAGTCTTATTTGATTTGTCCTGCTTCCCTGTAAATATATTAGCCTTATATGCATACACGTGTAATAGTTTTACACATCTATTCCTGTCGCTCTGTACTAGTCTTATCTCTCTATAGTAGTTTAGTATCTCTATACTTGCCGCTCTCTATTTGACTTCTTTCTCTATATAGTCTTGTCTCTTTATACTAGTCTTATTTGATTAACTTTGTATCCTGCACATGTATTAGCCATGTATGCCTACACAGTCTTGTATACTTACACTTCTATAGATCTAGTTTTACCCATGTACTCTTGCCTCTCTATACTAGTATCATCTCTCTATACTAGTCTCATCTATCTATACTAGTCTTATCTCTTTATGCTAGTCTTGCCTCTCTCTACTATTCTTGTCTCTCTATAGTAGTTTAGTATCTCTATACTTGCCGCTCTCTCCCTATACTAGGTCTTGACTCTCTATACATATATCTCTATAGTCTTGTGTATGTATATAAGTCTTATCTGTCTATATTAGTATTGTCTGTCAATACTAAGCTGGTCTCTCAATATTAGTCTTGTCTCTCTATACTAGTTTTATCTCTCTCTACAAGTCCTCTATACTAATACTCTCTATACTAATCTTGTTTATTTATACTAGTCTTGTCTGTCTATACTAGTCTTGCCTCCCTATATTAGTCTTGTCTTTCTATACTAGTCTTGTGTCTCTATACTGTTCTTGTTTATGTATACTAGTCACCTTTCTCTATATAGTCTTGTCTCTTAATACTAGTCTTATTAGATTAGCCTTGTATTCCTGCACATGTATTAGCTTTGTATCCCTATACTTGTATTAGTCTTGTACACTTACACTTGTATTAGTCTAGTTCTACCCATCTATACTTGCCTCTCTGTACTAGTCTTTTCTCTCTATTCTAGTTTCGTCTTTGTATATTGGTTTTGTGTCTCTATATTAAGCAAGTCTCTCTATACTAGATTTCTCTCTCTATACTAGTCTTGTTCCTATGTACTAGCCCAGTCTCTCTATATACTAGTCCTGTATCTCTCTATACTAGTCCGGTCTCTCTCTATACTAGTCTTGTCCGTTTATACAAATCTTGTTTCTGTATACTAGTCTTCTTTCTGTGTGTAGTCTTGTCTCTTAATACTAGTCTTATTTTATTAGTCTTGTATTACACACTTGTATTAGTTTTGTATGCTTACACGTGTGTTAGTCCAGTTTTACCCATCTATTCCTGTCTCTTTCTACTAGTATTAACCCTCGATACTAACCTCGTCTCTTTAGAGTTGTCTTGTCTCTCTCTCTGCTAGTCTTGTCTCTTTATACAGGTCTTGTCGGTCTATATAAGACATATCTCTCTATACTCGTCTTTCCTCGCTGTACTAGTCTTGCCTATCTATACTAGCCTCGTCTCTCTACATTAGTCTTGTCTCTCAATACTAGTCTTTTTTCTCTATAATTGAAAGATCAAACGAGCCCGCCGAAGGCGGGCGAAGTTCGATCGTGATTATACGAAACGTCTCGTTCGAAGATGATAATTTGTAGTAATGCTCGTCATTGCTCACATTTCACACTTTTTAGAGTTGAAAATTTGGGGCCTAGGCTGGTGTGGACGGCGCGCGTCCGGCCCTGTACAGTCATATTTTTAGCGATTTTTGTAGTTGAGTTTTCCCTGCAAGATGATCTAGGGTATGTTTATTAACGGGTACATATACTGAGGGAGATTGATCATCTTCGAACGAGACGTTTCGTATAATCACAATCGAATTTCGGCTTGTTTTATCGTTCAATTATACTACACGTCTCTTTTTCGATGATAATTTGTAAACTTTTAGCATATAGGATAACTCAGTCATTTATCATGTTACATGACTGGAAATCATAAAGAATAGAGTTACCGTGCGTTAGATAATACAGATTTTGCAAACGTATCGTTATTATCTTGGATCGGGCGATTGTAAAGTTTTGCGAAGGTCTGTGACCGTCGAGGCCAACCAGCAGTATGTCTGGTTGTCTCTATAATTCCAAAACCAGTCACTGATACTGCAGCATATTTTGTACTATGTGCTGTCAAGTGGTTTGTATCCATGCCTGCTTTAGACAGCAAGGATTTTTCCCAGTGAAAAATCGTTTGAGAAGTTACGTTTTTGTATGGCTTGATGTATGATATGAGTAATTCGTTGCTTTGCTCATTTCTTAGGTCTTTTGTCTTATTCAAGTAGTGAATTACAGCTGTAGCGACACATAACCCAGGTTTTTCTTTATAAAAAAGGTAGTATAAGCTCTGGCTTATGTCTTCCTGGCTTGGACATTTTTATCAGGTCTAGTATTTTAATTGTTATTTTCCATTTGTCCATGGATATGTTTTTTATATGAATTAAAATAAGCATCGTTGATACTTTTTCTGCTACACCCTTTAGCTGCTTTTAGCTGATTTGATCAGGCCAAGTCTTTCAAGACTGGTATTGTGTCCCCTGTACTTGTATATTTAAACCTTGTAGTCATTCCTCAAACATTCCCCTGAAGAATCGGGACAGCAGTTTATCCTTACCGAGATCTTGAGTAGAGATGAGTGATATAGCTGATCTGTTGCAGTTCAAAGTCCCATAGCTTGCTCCGTTTTCGAACGGTGCTAACTAAACTTCTAACTTTCCGTTAGAGAACGTATAAAAGTTGAAAATTTTCGCCATAGCTTTAAGGTACCTTGGTATTGTTTGAGTATTGATGGTGTTATCGCCTTGATCATGATTTCTGTTGATGCTTGATTTATTCCTTTACTTAGGAACGCTTTGCGGACAAGTTGCCACTAATGAAAGTTTGTGTGCCAGTGGATTTCTTGCTTGGAAGGAGACAATAATAAATTTTTGTGAGGTTTAAAAACTAAAGGCGGTTCGGTAAGTAGTGGTTTAAAAAGCGGGTACCAGGGCTGGGTTGACCACAATGGTACCACGACTGTTCCCTCAGCTTTATCGGTTATTATTTCTCGCAAGTTCTAAGGGTAAGTGCGAAAAGAGGAAAAGAACATAGATTTTTCATTGGTTCACTTAATAGTAAAAACAACTACTGTCATCGCGTTTGGATCTGGGAAGCGAGAACAAAATCTAGGGCATTTTCGATTCAACCTTGATGTAAAAAGGTCAATGGAGAAAATTACAAACTTTATTGATTTTTCTAAATGACTCTTTACATAGCTCCCATTCGGTATCTATATTAGTGATTCTCGATACTAAATCAGCCTCTTTTTTCATAACTGACGGGATGTATGACGCGTAAATCCAGATTTTTCTCCTCTTGCACCATTGCCAGACCTCTATTGCTAATGCATTTAAGTGGGGATATTGAATGCCGCCTGTCCTATTGATATAGGAAATTGCAGACGTATTATCAATTGTTAAGAGTATTTTTGCAGTATTTTTGAGTATTTTTGCAAATGGTTGTAGATAGTTTATGATAAACTTTCTTTCCTCTTTCGTCCAGAAACCATGAGCGTTTAGGTCATTACAGTGTGCACTCCACCCGGTCATAGATGCATCTGAAGATATCTTAAATTTAAACTGAACTGTTCTAATTAGGTTAGAACTTGTTGGTGTATTTGCCAAAATTACAGTTCTTCCATTATTAGTTTATTAACATAATTTCTACCGTCGTAGTGGTTGTCACTTAAAATTAAGGCCAAATACTTTTGCCTTTCTAGTCTTTTACAGTAGATGGATACAACCATATGCCACCCCTGGGCAAGCTGCCGTCTGTCAACACAAGTCTAAAATCTACTGAATAAAACCAAAGCATTTGCATTTCTGACTAGATATTTGTTTGTGAACTTTTTTGGTGGTTTATGACAAGGCCCAAGCGTTCCAACATGTTTTTCACCAAATTCGATGAATTTTTACAGGATTCATACGAATTTCCCACAATTAATTGATCATCAAGGTAAATAATTGATAAAGTACCTAGTTGTCTATTTTTTTTCGTAACTAGTTTCATAATTTTTGTATAAACAAAAGGACTTGTGCATAAACCAAGGGGAAGGCATGAAAACTGGAAGAGCTGTCTCTTCATTTAAATTTTTTTAAATTTTTAAAATAGGAATAAAGTAGGAAATTTCTTTTAGATCTATCGAACACATATATGATCCAATGGATATTAAGTGTTTGGTGGACTTAATATCTTCCATTTTTAAAATGGATAGTATCGAAAAATGTGTTTAGATTTGAAAATCTAAAAAATTCATGAATTGAATTCGAAATGAATTCATTATCTTCATTTTGACAAGGTACTATTACATTTTTAGCTAAGAGCTTATTTATTTCATGCTTACATTTTATTATACCATTTTTGGCCCAATTTTGGTCTGTTAGTGGTTTTGTTTGATAAGGATTTCTCTGAAATGTATTTTATAACCCTTCAGACAATCTTGGATAAATTTATCCTAGGTAATTTATTCCCAGTTTTGCGTAAAGATTTTTCAAAGATTTTAGACAGCCTGCTGACTCCTTCACCTCATCTACTTCCTTAGGAGCTGCTGGTGATTTGATGACCGACTCGATGCTTCTGTCGTATTGTACCTCTTTCATTGGGTTTTTATTTATTGGAATTTTTTTAGAGTCAGGATGCTCTCCAAGCATCAGTTGCTTCTACGTATTCAGTAAGAGCTATTTCTGGCTTTTGGAGATTGTTGGATGAGATTACCTGAATCAAAATTTTATCCAGATTTTCTTCTAAAAAAAGGAATTGTTTTATAATATGGACCATTATTGTAAGTATTTTGTAACTTAGTCTAATGGACAGTTTGTCGTATGGACTGTTAGTCGTATGGACAGTTTGTGTATGGGCAGTTTGTCGTACAGGCAGTTTGTCGTACAGACAGTTTGTCGTTTCAGCGTCAGCTCTTTGTACATGTTATTTCTGAACAAAGACATACTTAAGTGTGAATGAATCACCACACTTAAAGATTTTTTAAGTAAGTATCTCATATGGAGGTTAAATATGTTTTATGTGATACCGGTTTCATATGGAAACTCATATATCTTTTTTGTTGCACAGACAGTTTGTCGTATACACAGTTTATCGTATAAACAGTTTGTCATATAGACAGTTTTTGTACATGTTGTTTTTGTACAAAAAAAACATACTTAAGTGTGAATGAATCACCACACTAAGGCATTTTTTAAGTAAGTGTCCAGTATTGATTCTAAATACTCTTTATGTGATACTGATTTCATATGGAAACTCATATATCTTTACTCATATATCTTTGTTCTACAGACAGTTTGTCGTATGGACAGTTTGTCGTAAAAACAGTTTGTCATATAGACAGTTTGTCGTATAGACGGTTTGTCATATAAACAGTTTCTTGTACAAAAACATACTTAAGTGTGAATGAATCACCACACTTAAGCATTTTTTAAATAAATGTCTCGTATGGAGACTAAATACTTTTTATGTGATACTGGTTTCATGTGGAAACTCATATATCATTGTTATACAGACAGTTTGTCGTATACACAGTTTGTCGTCTGGACAATTTGTCGTATAGACAGTTTTTGTACATGTTGTTTTTCTGTAAAAACATACTTATGTGTGAATGAATCAACCCACTTAAGCATTTTTTAAAGTGTCTTCAAGTGTCTCGTTTGGAGGCTAAATACTTTTTATGTGATAATGTTTCGTACGGAAACTCTATATGTTTTTTGTTATACAGACAGTTTGTTGTTTGGACAGTTTGTCGTGTAAACAGTTTCTCATATAGATGGTTTGTCGTATGGACAGTGTGTCATATAGACAGTTTTTGTACATGTTGCTTTTCTACAAAGAAAAAAATAAAAAACCTATTTAAGTGTGAATGAGTTCACACTTAATCATTTTTTATTTGTCTCTTAAGGAGACTAAATACTTTTTATGTGATACCTACATTTCCATTCTGATTTTTATCTGTGATGCTATTTAATTCTGCCAGTTTACAAACCAGTTTACCAGTTTTTGAGGTTATCGATCTGTTTTTCAATTTTTTACAGTCTTCCATCCGATTTTCGTTTCTTCCTATCTCTTTTCGTGATCGTGAACATGATTTTCTCTTCTTCTTATCTCGTGACATTACAAACCTTTTATTCTTATTCAGATTTGGTAATTTTTTATACTTGGAGTACTCAGTACGTTGAAACGTCAAACACAACGAACAAATATGATTGTACAGGGCCGGACGCGCGACGTCCACACCAGCCTAGGCGCCAAATTTCAAACTCTAAAAAGTATGAAATGTAAGCAATGACGAGCATTACTACAAATTATCATCGAGAACGAGACGTGTAGTATAATAGTTTTATGTCAGTATACTAGTCTCAATACTAGTCTCGTCCCTCAATACTAGTCTTGTCTATCTATACTGGTAAGTCCTATCTATACATGTGAGTCGTGTCTCTCTATACTAGTCTTGTTTCTAAATACTATTCTTGTTTATCTACAGTATCTCTTCATACTATTCTCAATAATAACTAGTCTTGTCTCTCTATACTAGTCTCAATACTAACTAGTCTTGTCTCTCTATACTAGTAAGTCGTACCTAGACTAGTAAGTTGTATATCTGTATACTAGTCTTGTTTATAAATACTATTTCTTTTTATCTACATAGTCTTATCTCCGTGTACTAGTCTTATTTAATTAGCCTTGTATCCCTTCATTTGTATTAGCCTTGAATTCCTATACTTGTATTAACCTTGTATTAGTCTACTTTTGCCCAACTATTCTTGTCTCTCTATACTACTCCTATCTCTCTATACTAGTATTGTCTGTATATACTAGTCTCTCTGTAATAGACTTGTTTCTCAATACCAGTCTTGTCGCTCTATACAACTCTTGTGTATCTATACCAGCTTTGTCTCTCTATACTATTCTTGACTAGTAAATCGTATCTCTTATACTAGTCTTGTTTCTAAATACTATTCCTGTTTATCTAAATATTCTTATCACTTTGTACTAGTCTTATTTTATTAGTCTTGTATCCCTGCCATGTAATAGCCTTGTATGGCCTACACATGTATTAGTTTTGTATGCTTACACGTGAGTAGGGATAGATGGTATGTTCTCGTATGGTATGTTCTCGGTATGTTTCTCGCTCTAGAAACTAGATACATGGGGCTAGAAACAAACCCCGCGGGACAAGAAGTAAGCCAAATTCAAATCAATTTGAAATTAATTGAAATCAATTAAAATCAATTCAAATCAATTCAAATCAAATCAATTCAAATCAACTCAAATCAATTCAAATCAATTCAATTCAATTCTCAGCTCAATTCAAATTAATCCAAATAAATTCAAATCAAGTTAAATCAATTTAATTAAATTCTCAATTCAATTCAAAATCAATCCTAGAAACAAGCCCTACGAGGCTAGATATATGAGGTTAGAAATACGGGCCTAGAAGCACGAGGCTAGATATATGATACTAGATACATGAGGCTAGATGAGACAGAAGAGGCTAGAAACACGAAACTAGGGGTCTAGATATTTACATAGACGCGACTAGAAACTAGATACATGGGGCTAGAAACAAATCCCTCTGGGGCAAGAAGTAAGCCAAATTCAATTCAATTCAAATTAATTCAAATCAATTAAGATCAATTCAAATCAATTTAAATCAAATCAAATAAATTCAATTCGAATCAATTCAAATCAATTCAATTCTCAGTTCAATTCAAATTAATCTAAATCAACTCTCAAATCAAATCAATTCAATTCAGATCAATTCAATTCAATTACCAGTTCAATTCAAATTAATTCAAATCAATTTATATTAAGCCAAATCAATTCAAATCAATCAATTCAATTAATTTCTCAATTCAATTCAATTCTAATCAATTCAATTCAAATCAATTCATTCAATTCAATGCAATTCAAATCAATTCAATTCAATTCTCAGTTCAATTCAAATTAATCCAAATCAAGTCTCAAATCAAATCAATTCAATTCAATTCAAATCAATTCAAGTCAATTCAAATCAATTCAAATCAATTCAAATCAAATCAATTCAATTCGATTCAAATCAATTCAGTTCAGTTACCAGTTCAATTCAAATTAATCCAAATCAATTCAAATCAATTCAATTAAATTCTCAATTCAATTCAATTCAAATCAACACAAATCAATTCATTCGATTTAATGAAATTCAAATCAATTAAAATCAATTCAAAACAATTTAATTCAACTATCAAATCAATTCAAAGCAATCCAAATCAATTCAAATTAATTCAAATCAATTCAAATCAGTTCAATTAAATTCTCAATTCAATTCAACTCAACTCAATTCAACTCAGTTCAATCCAAATCAATTCAATTCAATTCAAATTAATTAAAATCGATTCAAATAAGTTCAAATATATTCTATTCAAATCAATTAAAATCAATTAAAAACAATCCAAATCAATTCAATTCAAATCAATTCAATTCAAATCAAATCAATTCAATTCTATTACCAGTTCAATTCAAATTAATCAAAATCAATTCAATTCAATTCTCAGTTCAATTCAAATTAATCCAAATCAATTCAAATCAATCTAAATCAATTCAATTCAAATCAATCTAAATCGATTCAATTCAACTCAATCTAAATCAATTCAATTCAAAATCAATCCAAATCAATTCAAATCAAATCAATTCAATTCATATCAATTCAAATCAATTCAATTCTATTCAAATCAATTCAAATCAACTCAAATCAATTCAAATCAATACAAATCAATTCAAATCAATTCAAATCAATTCAAATCAATTCAAATCAATTCAAATCAATTCAAATCAATTCAAATCAATTCAAATCAATTTAAATCAATTCAAATCAATTCAAATCAATTCAAATCAATCCATATTAATTCAAATCAATCAAAATCAATTCAAATTAATTCAATTCAAATCAATTCAAATCAATTCAAATCAATTCAAATCAATCCAAATCAATCCAAATCAATCCAAATCAAGTCAAATCAATTCAAATTAATATAGATCAATTCAATTCAAAATCAATCCAAAACAATTCAAATCAATTCAATTCATATCAATTCAAATCAATCCAAATCAATTCATTCAATGCATTTCAAATCAATTCAAATCAATTCAAATCAATCCAAAACAATTCAAATCAATTCAATCATATCAAATGAAATCAATCCAAATCAAGTCATTCAATGCAATTCAAATCAATTCAAATCAATTCAATTCAAATCTATACAAATCAATCCAAATCAATTAAAATCAATTCAAATCAAATTAATTCAACTCATCTCAGTTCAATTCAAATCAATTCAATTTAACCCAATTCACTTCAAATCAATTCAATTCACAATTCAATTCAAATCAAATTAATTCAATTCAAATCAATTCATTTAATTCAATGCAATTCTAGACGTGGCGCGACTAGAAACTAGATACATGGGACTAGACATATGAGATTAGAGGCATTAGAAATAATAAGTAGGCTCTAGCAGGGATAGTGATTAGAACGCCTCTAGCAATGATATGGTGGAGAATCTGGTGTCAGAACGGCTCTAGAAAGCTTCCTAATAGAGAAGTTAAAACTGGGCTAGATTAGATATTATCATATCAGCTAAGACTGGATAAGACTAAACTGAACTAGATTTGCTAAAACCGAACAAGGTTGAATTAAAATAGATAATAATGGAGGCTTTCTATCACACTAATCCCTCTAATTATATGTAAAGAAATTTTAATTATAGGTATTTATGAAATATTTAGAGATGTTGAGTAAGAAAATTTAACCGCCACAGGAAATAATAAGAAACTCGTAATCAGTTTCCTGTTTTTCGCTATTCATTCAGATGTTAGAACGTTTTAAATAATTATTAGTTCTAAACTAGCCCCCATCACGGCAAACCGATATCGAGATTAAAAAATGTTCTAATGTAGTAAATGTCTATAGTTTTTACAAGAAAAAGATGCTCTTTTATCTCATATCATCTGCAGCAGCACAGACCTGTGAGAATGTTGAATGTATGTATGAAGTAATTTCCTACAATAGAAACAAATTCATAAAAGATATTGAGACAACACGACAGTGTAAATATTAATAATACATGGTGAAAAGAAAATATGAATTACGTAATCAGCTGCAAAGAAGTTGGAGATCTACATTAGCGAACTAAATCAGTTGAAAAATATATTAAAAACTACGAGTAAATCAGCAGTGCAAACATTTAACTAAACTTAGTATAATTATTTTCGAAGAAAAACCTATTAGTTATTTAAGTGAAAGTTCGTAGAAAAACCTATGATTAAAACCTATCGGACAATATGAACGACTTTTTCTGCTGTGAAACACCCGCAATCGAGAACCGAGCTTATGCTGATCCAAATCTTTTAAAGGATGAACGTGTGTTATTTAATTTACTCAAAACCGAGGAGAGGTATATACCAACTACTTTCCTCAATGTCCAAAAGGAAGTTACACCGGGCATGAGAAAGCTCGTGGCCGAGTGGATGGTGGAGGTTTGTGATGAGCAAAAGTGTCAGGAGGAAGTGTTTCCCTTAGCGATGAACTTTTTGGACCGCTTTTTGATGGTTTATTCCATCGGCAAGAATCAACTGCAATTGCTCGGGGCCGTGTGCGTATTGTTGGCTTCGAAACTACGATACGGCTAATAGTATTACTAAAATTGATTTATGGCGCTGGGTAGTTTTAGTGCTAAGCAAATTAAAATGGGATATGGCCGCAGTCACTCCACAGGATTTCCTCAGTCACTCTCTCAGCAGAATACCAGCCGACTCGATAGGAATAAAACACGATTTAGTTAAGAATCATTCGAAAACGTTAATCACTCTCTGTGCTAGAAAATATGAATTTTCTAGTTATCCTGCTGGTTTAATCGCGGCCGCCTCCGTAGCGTCTGCGTTATGTGGCTTGGGATGGATTTCAAAAAGTGGTGAATCAATGGACGCACTCCTAAATAGACTTCACAACATTACAATGGTTTATTTACGAGCGTGCCTGAAGAAAATAGAGTCTGTGGTTTCTGCGAATAGTGGTAGCTCTATTGAAACACCCATCATTTCTAATCAATTTCATTGTTTACCACCATAATTATTGTTATTTTGATGAATATTCTGTTGTAATATTTAATTGTTTTTCAATAAAACCCTTAACATATGTTAAGCTTATTATACACCCCCTTTGTCTTTAAATAGTTGAAGGTAAATCCTCTATCACAATTTCTGATATCAAATGAGAGAACAGATATCAAGATAAGTGATATGTTTTCTATTGGTTACTTAAAATGAATACCGCACTTATCGCTTTACCTATTCAAACTCCATTCATATATGTTCATTAGCTGTTTAAACCTCTTCATATCTTTTTAATACTCGTTTAAACCTCTTCATTTCTGTTTATTAGCTGTTCAAACCTCTTAATATTTGTTTATCACCTGTTCAAACCTCTTCATATCTGTTCAACCCTCTAAGATTAAATTATAAATGCTATAAACCTCTATTTATATCGTGTAGAATTCTCTGCATCGATGAGGGTGTGAGGTCTATGTAACCCCACGCTAAAGAGGGTGTGAGGTCTACGTAACCCCACGCTAAACAAGGTGTGAGGTCTATGTAACCCCACGCTAAACAAGTTGTGAGGTATATGGAACCCCCCAGCTAAACAGGGTGTGAGGACCACTTCCATCCACTTTTCATCTACTTTTTATCTGCTTTTAGGGTAGGCATTAGGGTAGGTTAGCATTAGATAAGTTGGGTTAGGTTATGGGAGGTTAAAGTGCGCGCGCCTTAACCTCCCATCCTAACCTACTAGATACATGAGACTAGATAGATGGGGCTACCCGAATTATGGGGTATCCGAATTATGGAATAATAGATAAGAAATATTACTTCTCAAGGAGATGGATAAGGTTGTAAAATCAAGAAAACTCCACATAAAATTTATGGTTTTATTAAATTCTAATAATAATACATTTAAATTTACATCAATACATTTAAATACTTATATAAACATTCAACATTTCTTGCAACACATATAGAATAGTCGCTAATATGATTTATACATACATTGGTTCATTTTAATTAAATTTTTAATTAATTTTCGAACTATTCCCGACAATGGAGTGTATTCAATGGCAGCTTCACACAAAATAAGGCAATAGGCTCCAGTGTTTGGTTTGAATGCTTGCGTAGCTTCAAATTCAATTTTTAAATCAACAGCAGATGATTTGATACTCTCATTTTATTTAGATACATCAAACACAAAAAGAACATGATCCTTGAATTGAATCATATCTAATATCGGCTCATTTCTGCATTCATAGTAACTGCTTTGGAAAGTGGCATACATGTAATAAAGTTGTGCATAATCACCACTATCCATATTAAGATTGAAGTTTTCATATGGATATGAATCTGAGTTTAGGTCAATTTTCATATTTCGCAGCGATGCATTATCAAATTCGGACGCGCTATTTACATGAGCATCCCTTCGCCCATTGCAATTATAACCTTGCAATTATAACGTATCGAGGCTTCTCCAGAGTTGTAGATGTTTTTACAGACCAGATATCTCTGTCAGTATTTTTTAAAGTAGGTAGTTCATGCAACTCCCACCTACGAAACGGTATTAATAGCGGCTTATCTTCTTCGAGTGTGTCCAATACATTCAATCGAGCTTCGTCGTTGAGTTGGATATGGGGAATTCGCCTGTAAACTTGATCAATATTGAATCTTATTTGCAGTTCACGTATCTACGTATCACATATCCTTGTAGCAGTTCACGTCAGTTCTAGCTCGAAGTAGAATTAATTCCTGCTTTACATTAATTAACATTTTTGTATAATCCTCAGCAAAACCCAATAAATATTTCAATGGAATTAGAGCATAGAACCTATTGTTCTCATCAAACTATGTAACATTTGTAGCATTTTCAGTCCAGCCGCAAAGGTCGAGTATATGCTGATCTCGCTTGGTGTTGGAGAGAAATCCTTTAATCGTGCTTGTAATTCCTACATCTCGGTTCTTATCTACTTCAACTCCATTCAATTCATAGCGAATTTCATCAAAGAAAAACGCATATGCGTTTTTCACAAGTTCAAAGTTGTGTGTAGTTGCAGGTGGAATGAGTTTCGGAAAATTAACGGTTGCGCTTACATAAATATAACTTTCGCTAGGATAAGTGTAAATATCTTGGTGTTGGATCCTAATACGAATCTCATCATTGTTTCTATAATTTTGAGATATAGGATAATAATTTTTTTTCCCTTTGTTTTGTCTGTTTGTGTTTCCTCATGACCGTTTCTTTTTTTTTTCTTTTTTTTTTTTCTTCATCTTCTTGCTGTTGGTCCTTGGTTAGTCCTGGTGTTAGTTCCTGGTTTGCCCTCTTGGAGGTTCCTGGTTCGTCCTTCGTCCTCGTGGTGGTTCCTGGTTCGTCCTCGTGGTGGTTCCTGGTTCGTCCTCGTAGTGGTTGCTGTGTCTCTCGGATTTGTTTTTGTTGTTCCTGCCTGTTTTTGTTCCTGGGTGCTCCGCTGGGTTAGGCGATGTGGGCTTGGGCTTTCCTATGAAAAAGAAAGATCAGTTATTACCTATGTTGTTGCGGTTTTGGATGTTTCCATTTAACGTTGATGTTGTAGTTTGCTGCGTTGTTGATTGTTGTGTTGTCAAGCGTTGTCATGCGTTCGAAGCTTTTCGTTGCTAGTTTTTCTATGTGTTGCTTGATTGTCTCTATGTTTAGATCGCTGTGCAGTTGTTCATTGGTCATGTACCATGGCGAATCTGTTATTTCTCTCAGAGTTTTGTTCTGGATGAATTGAAGTTTGTAGATTTTTTATTCTTTGGATTGTATCCAGCACGTCGATGAGTACGTCATTGTCGGCCGTCTTATGGACTTGTAGATTTGTAGTTTGTTCCTTATGTTCAGCTTGCTTTTCCTGTTCAAGAGCGGGTAGAGGTAGCCATTAATTTGTTTTGCTTTTTTCGCTGTCTGATCGATATGTTCTGAAAATGTAAAAGCTTTATCTAGGATTACGCCTAGATATTTAATTCGGTTTTCCCATTTTATGTCCGTGTTGTTAATTCTCAAGCAGCTACTGGGTTCGTGCTTATATTTTTTCTTCGTGAAGATAAATGCCTCTGTTCTTTCTGCGTTTAGTTTAATCCTCCAGGTGTTACACCAGTCGTTAATCCTTTCCAGGTGATTTTGGAGCCGTTTTGTTATGGCCTCGGTCGAGTATCGTCTTGTGAAAATTGCCGTGTCGTCTGCATATGGCGCAATTTCTGTGTCGTTTAGTTTTGGGATGTCTGCGGTGTAGATGCTTTAAAGAAGGGGGCCCAGGACAGATCCTTGTGAGACACCGGCTGTCATTGTCTGAGTTGAGGAGATGCTGTCGTTTATTTTGACTTGGAACGTTCTGTTACAGATAAAGGACGTCACAAGTCTGATCATTGCTGTTGGGATTTTAAATTGGTGCAGTTTGTATATTAAACCTAGGTGCCATACCTTGTCAAAAGCCTTAGAGACGCCCAGAAAGACGGCTCCCGTGGCTAACCCTTTGTTGAAAGGGTCGATTATTGCTTCGGTTATTCTTGTCGTCTGATAGGTGGTAGAGTGCTCTGTCCTGAAGCCGTATTGTTCGTCGGGTAGAATACGTTTGTCTTCTGTTATTTCTGTCAGTCTTTTGTGTATTACCTTTTCTGTGATTTTACTGAGACCTGTCAGCAGACTTATTGGTCTATAACTGGAGGTGAGGTTTCGGGGTTTGTTCGGTTTCGGGATTAGGATCGTTGTTGCGTGTTTCCATTGGGTCGGAAACACTCCACGTTTCAGTGCGGCGTTTATGATTTCGGTTATTCTGTCTATTGCGTTCGGTGTTAGGTTTTTTAGCGCGGCGTTGTTGATGTTATCGCAGCCTGGTGCTTTCTTGGTTTTTAGGTTTTTAATTATTCCTTTTATTTCTTTCGGTGTTGTTTCCTCTATTTCCGTGTTTTCTACGCTACTATTTAGTACTCTCAGCACGGTTTCGCGTATTTCTTGCCTTTTTCGGAGTGGGTGCGTGTCGGCGTTCGGTTTAAACTGCTGTGCAAGCGACTTTGCGAATTCCTCCGTTTTCTCCTCGTCCGTGCTTGCTACAGTGTCGTTTGTTGTTTTCAGTGGAGGAATTGTTCTCCTCTCCTTGTTTCTCAGATTCTTGGCTAATTTCCACGGTTCCTCTATTGTTTCGTTGATGCGTTCTAGTTTGTCTTCCCATTAGGCGTTGTGCTATTCGCGCAGTGCCTCTTTCAGTTGGTTTGTCAGTCTGTTTAAGACGTTCTTGTCCGTCGGTGCCAGCGTCCGTTGGAATATCTTGTTAGCTTTGCGCTTTTCACTTAGTAGATTTCTGATTTCCTGTGGGAGGGTTGTTATCGTGTTGGGTGTCCGTTTCCTTGTGGTTTGCTGCTTCTTCTAGGCACGGGGGGCTTGTAATTTCTGTACAAGTGACGTTCGTCAGATTATCTTTAAATTCATTCCAATTTATGATAATTTTCTCGATTGTTTTCCTGGCCGTTTTCGCTTGGAGATTTATGTGCACTGGGTTGTGATCTGAGCTCAAGTCTTTGATACAGACTATTTCCACCTTTGCTGTGACGTTTTTTATAACGGCTATATCCAAAATGTCCGGCATTCGCGGAACTCCAGGAAAGTGTGTCGTTTCGCTCAGTGCAATTACTTGTACCTTCCGGTTTTCCGTGTACCTTAGTAATTGTCCGCCCTTTGTGTTTTTCACTCTGCAATTCCATTGCGAGTGCTTTGCGATGTAGTCTCCTGCGGCTATGATACCTATATTTCTGTCGAATATTTTGTCCAGGTCGATGGCGTTTATTTGTTTCTGTGAAACCTTTTCGAAACCTGAAGTCGAAACCGGAAGTGGGAGCCGGAAGTCGAAACCGGAAGTGCCAAGGTCAAGGACAGAGGAGGTTGGAAGAGGAGGAGGGTCTTGAACATATCATCTTTGCGTTTATTTGTTTCTGTGGTGGCGAGTACAGTGCGTAGAGGGCTACGGGTCCGTCGGTTGTCTGTATTTCTACTCCTACCGTTTCCGTGTCGGTGGTTGTTTCTACTTCCGGCAGTTCGTGGTGTTTTATGTTTCTTTTTATGATGATGGCGACTCCTCCTCCGGCTTTCTCGCCTCTGTCTTTTCTGTAGACTTGGTAGTTTGCTATGTTCAGTTGGTTGCAACGTCTGAGATGCGTCACGTTTATCAGTGCCACGTCGACGCTGCGTTTAGGTGTGCCACCAGTTCCTGTTTCTTGTTTTGTATTCCGTTTGCGTTCCAGAATATAAGTTTCAGATTGTCTCTAGTTCTTCTAGTGGTCATTGTTGAGTAGGAGTATGATGGTTGTGATTCTTCGGGTGAATTTTTCTGTTTCCTCTTCGCTGTGTCCCATTTCGGCAAAGTCGAACATCATTTCCGTCAATTTTGCCTTGATTACTCCGCTGTTGTTCCTTTTGTTTCGGCTTGTTGATGGTTTTGTCTCCGGGTTGGGGTTGTTGTTTGTTCTTACCGGTTTCGGTATTTGGCTCGTTGTCGGTGTTTGGGCTGTTTGTTTCGGTGGGGGCATTGGTCTCGTTTCCTGTCGTCGTTGTTCTGCTTGTCTCGCTGGAAAAATTGTCCGAAACTACCGCTTTTATACGATTTCCGTGAAAATTAATTCCCATCTCTCTCTCTCACACACACCCTCCCTCTCTCTCTCTCTCTCCCTCTCTCTCACTCTCTCTCTCACTCTCTCTCTCTCACACTTAATACTCTTCAGCTCTAAACGGTTATCTCATACGAGCCAGCTGGTATTTTAATTTGCTTTCCACCTGCGTACTCAAATAGATTATTAGAATCTTCTTCAATATTCGGAATAGTATTGTATGTGTGAAATCCGATAAGTCCTAAGCAATATAATGTGTCGGGGTCTATTTCTATCGGTGGTTAATAATTCACAAAGAGCACATTTGTAGTACTTTACAGTGTGAAGGTCTGAGACATGACTGATGGATTTCTATAGTTGCTATTGTTTTTTGGACCCGACTAAAAGCTGACTAAACCCGTTTAAAATCTAAATAGAAGCTGATTAAAGCTGTTTAAAGCTGATTGAAAGCTGTTTAAAGGTGGATTAAAGCTTATTAAAGCTGATTGAAAGCTGTTTAAAGCTGATTGAAAGCTGTTTAACGCTGATTGAAAGCTGTTTAAATGTGGATTAAAGCTGATTAAAGCTGATTGAATCCTGTTTATAGCTGATTGAAGCTGATTGAAAGCTGTTTAAAGCTGATTGAAGCTGATTGAAAGCTGTTTGAAGCTGATTGAAAGCTATTTAAAGCTGATTGAAAGCTGTTTAAAGCTGATTTAAATCTGTTTAAAGCTGATTGAAAAGTGGATGTAAAGTGGATGCAAGTGGATGGAAAGTGGATGTAAAGTGGATGTAAAGTAATATTTCTTATCTATTATTCCATAATTCGAACACCCCATCCCACGTGTCTCGTCTATCTAGTCTCATGTATCTAGCTCCGTCTGTCTAGTCCCATGTATCTAGCCCCGTCTATCTAGTCTCATGTATCTAGCCCCATCTATCTAGTCTCATGTATCTAGCTGCGTCTATCTAGTCTCATGTATCTAGCCCCGTCTGTCTAGTCTCATGTATTTAGCTTCATCTGTCAAGTCTCGTGTATCTAGCCTCATCTATCTAGTCTCATGTATCTAGCTCCGTCTATCTAGTCTCATGTATCTAGCCCCGTCTGTCTAGTCTCATGTATTTAGCTTCATCTGTCAAGTCTCGTTGATATATGCAACCAACTTCACACCTCATTTGCCCCCCTCCGACATCTAATTTTGAATTTTCCCGCCTTGCGTCTATTTTTTTAATTTTCCCGCGTATCTGGAAGTTCTGGAAATGGAGGCCGGAAGTCTAAACCGGAAGTCTAAACCGCAAGTCGAAACCGGAAGTCAAAGCAGGAAGTGGGAACCGGAAGTCGAAATCTGAAGTCGAAACCGGAAGTGAGAACCGGAAGTCGAAACCGGAAGTGCCAAGGTCAAGGTCAGAGGAGGTTGGAGGAGGAGGAGGGTCTTGAACATATCATCTTTCCCTACTTTCCTCTCTATACTAGTTTTATCTCTGCATACTAGTCTTGTCGGTACTTACGTATAAACGCCACCTCCGTCTTGATTAATCTGTCCGCTTCGCGGCGGGCAACTTAATCTAAGTATTTTGAGTTTTAAAAAGGTTTTAATTTTAAATAAAATGTTTTATTTTATGATTTATCATAAAAAATTGAGGTATAGATTGCCGGCATTTAAAAATGTAGCGATGGTGGCGTTAATACGTAAGTACCGTCCTGTTTCTCTCTACTAGTCTTGTCTGTCTATACTAGCTTTGTCTCTCTATAATAGTCCTGTCTCTCTATACTAGTCATGTGTCTCGGTATACCATTCTTGCCTCTATATATAGTCTTGTCTCTTTGTACTGGTCTTGTTTGATTGGCCTTGTATCCCTACGCATGTAGTAACCTTGTTTTCCTACACGTGTATTAGCTTCGTATGCCTACATTTGTTAATGCAAGCCTTGTATGTCGCCTGCTTAGTCTTATCGGAACTTGTATGTCTAGTTCTATTTATCTAATCAAGTCTGTCCAATCTTGTCTCTCTAGTGTTGTCTATTAGTCCTAAGATAATCTACTAATCCAATATAATTTGCTTAATCCAGTCTAGTTGTCTAGACTTAACCTTTATAACTATACTTATCCTAGTAGATTGTGTCTGTATATGCGAAACAATCCAAGCTTGTATATCTTGTTTGTTACTGTAAATAAGCATGTGCTGTGTCTTAAATAAAGACAAATTCCAAGAGAATTATAAATAATTATTTACAAAACAGGATTTAGTAACTCCAAGAAGCCGAATGTTTACAATTTCATCCGTTCTAACACCTAGACACAAATTGTTTACAAACAAGAGAAAACACAACAAATTTAGCAAATAATCGAAGTTTGTAAATGTGCTAAGTATAAACATTTGATTGAAAATCCAATTGGAATTTCTATTGCAATAAACAACGGAATTGTTGATAATTCATATTGGGAGCTTTAATCGATGTGGTTAGCTGAAATTTTATTGATTATCCAACAACGATTTTCCACAAATTAGTTGCTTATTAGGCAATAATTAATTATTAATGCTTGTATAATCTTAAATTCTCAAGCAAATATAATTACTTAGCAATGTGAAAAAAATTCCAAAAATGAGAATGAATAGAATTAACTCACCCCAATCCATCATGGGAAAACACACAGTAATTTATTAAAATTAAAACAAATTAGAAACTACTGGGTTAGCTTTGTACAAAGTAAAGTTTCGGCCAAGAAATGTCGCACAAACTGCACCGAACTCGCGAATTAATACTAAACTAACTAATCCGCCAGGGAATTAATTAAAAACAATACATTGTAGACACTGTAGATAGCCAGTTGGAATATATTTCCGAACAACTGTTTAATATTAATCGACCGCCGGTGACCGGCTCTAACCGGTGAACTGACCGGAAACTAACTGAAGCTCCGATAACGCAACGATAACGTGAAACTTGTTTCCCTGTCAGCTCGAGCAAAAAAATAAACACTCCGGATTTTGTTTTGAATATTTTTTCTTTGAGTAAGAATGAAAAAAAAAACAGATGACTAAAACATTAAAATAAATATACAAAATGAAAACCAGCTTTTGTTTGATTATTAAGATTAAAATCTAATGTAGATAGATAATAGAATCTGACAGATATCTAGTCTTGTATGTCCGACTAGCCTTGTCTGGTCTAATCTTGTCCAGACTAGTAAGTTCCATTTATTATTAATCAATCATTATGTTATTTCAATAGCGATTTTAGTAACAAAATTTACCGGTGTGAAACTGGCAATAACTTTCAGCAATAAAAATTTTGCGTAAAATTTTTATTTCAAAAGGCTATAACTTTCTTATTGATAGGGATTTTTCAAAATTTTCTTCACAGAACTGTTGCACAGTAAGTCACCTCATAAAATATTCCAACAAAATTTAATTTTCTTTTTACACATAGGCATAATAATCATATTAAAGATCAACAAATATTCACATTTACTCACTTCTTAAACGCGGAACGTCAAAGTGTATTATTTTCCAAAATTTTCCAAAATAATTTCCACCATCTATTAGGCCACAATATTACCTTCATTTCTCAAGAAGGAATTTTTCCAAAATTCCTAATAATAAGCGCACAGCGATTATTTAAAAAGTGCATTCCATGCAGTTGCCACCATGGGTGGAATACATTTACTTTTGCGAATTTTTGCAAAAGCTTTTACACATGTCTAGGTACATTTATTCACTAGTGATGTATGAAAGAAAATTTGAGAAAAGTTACTGCAATTTGACGTTCTGGCTATGAAACGGTGCTACGCGGAGCAGCTGCATTTTAAGTTTGGTCGTTATTCAATTGTTTTTTTATATTTCGAAAAATGTTTTATTTCGATGTTAGGTACATTCATTCTCTAGTGATATTTGAAAGAAAAATTGAGAAATGTTGAAAATTACTACCTCTTTGGATTTTTCTATTAAATGGCAACTTAGGAATTTTAGAAAAATTCCTTCTTGATAAATAAAGGTAATACTGTGGCCTAATAGATGGTGGAAATTATGGAAAATTTTGGAAAATAATACACTTTGACGTTCCGCGTTTAAGAAGTGAGTAAATGTGAATATTTGTTGATCTTTAATATGATTATTATGCCCATGTGTAAAAAGAAAATTAAATTTTGTTTTAATATTTTGTGAGGTGACTTACTGTGCAACAGTTATGTGAAGAAAATTTTGAAAAATCCCTATCAATAAGAAAGTTATAGCCTTTTGAAATAAAAATTTTACGCAAAATTTTTATTGCTGAAACTTATTGCCGGTTTCACACCGGTACAAAATTTTGATTACTGATAATATCCGATATATCTAAATATCTAACTATTTATTATTTATGTATATTCTTGTCAGTGTAGAGAAGATCTAAGATTAGGGTCGTGAAGTCAATTCCACGTTAGGGTTGTTTTCCCCTTCAGGAAAACATATATTTATAAAAACAACCTCTCAATATTAATGTTTCCTTCTAAATAAACACAATTTTGTTGCAATGTAGCAAACGAAGAAAAAAAGCACGAACAGATCAAATAGAAAAAAAGTCCTTTCCTGCTCTCTCTTTTCCACATCTTCTGCATTGTGATTCATTTCCACATAAAAGGGAAATAGATACCAGAGCTACCGATTCCGATGCCATAATTACTTCCGGTTCTTAAAACACCGGAGCTGAATATTTGATCGTTTGCATTTTTCGTTTTACTTTTTCGGGAGGGCGTCGAAATTGTTAAAGCTGAAACAATATCAGGAATGAATTCGAGCTTCTGAATGCGAATCCCGAGGGAGCCCCGTCTTCTGGGATATGTTTTATTCAAACACTAATAGCTTTTACATAATCAGGAACAATAAAGTCGCCGGAAATATCCTTTTCACGCTCAGTTTATTCAAAAAGATAAATTCATTCAAGTAAGTATTATCGAAGCTAGTCCGTTTAACCCGATTTCTAATATAATATTTGTAAACGTATTTCTCTTAGTTCAACATGTTATATTTTAATGTTATGAAGTTAAATATTATTGAAAATGGTTTATCAATGGGAATTATTTTTTTAGGGGTGAGGCCACCATTGGACACAATTCGTTTGGATCCAGATAGTTTGGCAACCTCCACAAACTCGTTGTATGTGGCTGCAGGTTGTGCCGTGGGTATGATTACATTAGTTGTAATCACAACATCAGCAATATGCATTAAAACGAAGAAAATGCGTTCCCAAGAGCCGCAGTAAGTGATCCAAATTGGTTATCTCTTGTTCAATACCGCCGGGGATAGTTAAGTTAAGTTAAGTAGAAAACCAAATCGATTACAAGTTAGAGGAACTACGTTACAATACTAAACAGATCACACTAGATTCACCGGACTAGCCAAATAATATTAGACAGATAAGACTAATCATGGACAGATAAAATTTATTATACAAGCCTAGACAGACTAGATAGACTAGGCAGACAAGATAAGTTAATCCAGTAATTCAATGCTTTACTATTATTACATGGGGCTTCACCTCGTAAAAATTAAATTATTTGTAAGTCAATCCCGACATTGCCCCCATGTTCCATTTTTATTATTATTCTTATATTATCTTTTATTATCTAGGGAAAAATATAAAAACAATTCCGGTTTTATATTACATTTCAATAATCTTTCTATGTAGTCCTAAATCGACTAAGAGTTAGAGAAACTAAATTACAACACTGATCAGACTAGATTCACCGGACTATCTAAATGGGATTAGATTGACAGAACTAATCATACACAGGTAAAACTGATTAGACAAGCCTAGACGGAGTAGATAGACTAGGCAGACAGGATAAGTTAATCCAGTGTTGGGTTATTTTCTTAAATTATTATTTTTATAATCGCCTCTTATGCAATCTTGGAGATAAAAAAAGTTAAGTGAGCATAAATTGCGAGAGGAATTTAGTCTAGACGTATAATATATAAAAGAGGAAGCTGCAAACAATATTGATTGCCTATTCTAGTATAATCCTGCACAAGCTTTACTAAATAGACAATGTATTTACCTTGGATTAAGTTGTAATTGTTTAATATTATGCTGCTAATGCTAGATTGAGTTTCTTATTGGATTTAGATTAATAATTGGAATTTGTAAATAGGTGAAAATTCATTTTATTGGTTATCATAGGTTTTGATAAGAATTTTTTTGTTAGAAAAGAGTCAACAGTTTAGTTTTTTTTTTAAATCTAAATATGTAGTTTCAAGTTTTGTTTAAATTTCATGTAAAAAAATTCATTGTAACAAACATTTGTAGAAATAGAGGCTTTATAAAATAGTTACTTTTGTGAAATTAGTGGAATAATAAAGTGGAATTGTTTTTCGAGTTGAATAATATTGTGGAATAATTCTTCTGTGGAATAGGTTTTCATATGTAATAATGTTGTTGGAATACTAATCAAGTTATAGACGAAATGTTTTTACGGTTTTCTAGTAATCATGTAGAATATTTTTTTCGTGCGGAATAGTTTTAGCTAATCATCATCATCATCATAATGGCGACCTCTTCGTGGTCCATTCATGGACCTCTTCCCTTCTTCTCAATTCCTGGCGGTCCTGTGCCCGAGTCATCCAGTCACGTCCTCCGTGTTATCTAACGTCGTCTACCCAAGGGTTTGGTGGTCGGCCTTGTCTTCGGTTGTCAGCTCTGGGTTTCCACTCTAAAACTCTCCTGGTCTATTCGCATCCATACTGGCGATGTGTCCTCCATCACATCACTCACTTTAGTTTTGCTTCAAAGCCAGTCGTTACGTTTTCGGTCTCGTAGTGTTATTCTAAACATCATAACTCTCTCCATACCTCTTTGCGCCACTCTGAACATCTCTCCTGTTTTTTTGGTGTCACGGACCCTGTGACATAGGTGAACGGGGGCTTGATACACTGCTCGAAAACTCTGACTTTGAGGCGCAGTGAAAATTTACCACGTAGTGTATGTTTGTTTGTGCCGAATGCTGCCTAAGCTTTTGCAACTCTGCGTTCCACTTCCACGGTTTGATTTTCGTAGCCCAGAATTATTTTATGACCAAGGTATTTGTACTCTGTTACCGTTTCCACTGCTAGTCTGTAATTACCTATGTCTGCCATGTTGGTCAACATTTTAGTTTTGGAGGTATTCATTTTGAGGCTTGCTGTTGCTGATTCCTGCCTCAAGTCTTCGATCATAGATATAATATCATCCACATTATCAGAACCAAATCGTCTGCAAATAGCAAGTTGGAAAGTTTTTCCTCGTCCACTGTTAGCCCTTTATTTCCCCTTCAGTTCATCCGTCAAAATATGTATCCCAACCAGAGTTTGAAAAGTTTTGGAGGGATTGTATCCCCTTGTCAAACTCCTCTTTCTAACCGGAATTTGTTAGTTTTCTTATGGAGGGCAACACAAGCTGTGGTATTCAAATGGAGGTGGTTCAGTATTTGAATGTATCTCGTGTCTATTCGATAGCTAATCAATGCTTGCTCTACAGACAGAATGCTAATTCTACAGACTCGAACGCTTTCTCATAATCAACGAACGATAGAATAAGTGGCTCTATGCATTCATTACACATCGCAATGACGCTTTTCATGGCCGAAATCCAGCTTGTTCTCGCGGTTGACAATAGTCTGGTTTCTTCTCTATTCGGTTGACTATCACTCTTGCGAATATCTTGTATTGGTGAGATAGAAGACTAATAGGTCTATAATTATCCAGATTTTTGATTCAGATGTCTCCTTTCTTATGGTTATAACGGCATTTTTCCAAGTTGTGGGAACTTTGGTTTCAGTGATGCATCTTGTAAAGAGGGTAGCAACGGCATCCCACATCCAGTGTGTTTATTTTAAGCATCTCTGGTAGCACGCCATATTGGCTCTTTGCGTGGACTATTTCTTCGGGTATTACATCGAGCATCTGACCCAACATTCTGGACCGGCTATCTAATTCTATTTCGTCGCTCGCGTATTGCGGCTTGTTGAGGTGTAGTCCCGCTTGCGTAGAGAATCCGATAGAAATGTGAAACAGTTATTATGAAGCAGAAAGACCTTATTGTCAATAGCCATTTGTTACTTTTGGCGACAATAAAGATTATTATTATTTTATTATTGGTTATTATGAGGAGTTGATCTTCTTCTTCTGGTGCCTATCCGCTTCGGATATTGGCGATCATCATGGAAATTCGGACTTTGTTTGTTGCAGCCCTGAAGAGATTTGTTGTTGTTGTGTTGAACCTGGTTCGAAGGTTTTTTAGGTACGATATTATCCTTCTTCCTGGCACTCTTCTTCCATCTACTCTTCCTTGTAGTATAAGTTGCAATAGACCGTATGGTTGACTGTTCCTCATTAAATAGGCCAAGGCATTCCAACTTCCTTGTTTCCAGCCCCATTATTGTTAGTAAAACCTCTTGTTCTTTTCCCAAATCTCTCCAGGACCTGCTGGTTGGTGACGTGAGCAGTCCAGGGAATTTTGAGTATGCGGCGGTATAGCGAAATCTCAAATGCTTCGAGTCTCCGTTCGGTAGCCTCTGTCAGAGTCCAGGACTCCAATCCATATAGAAGTACTGTAAAGATGTAGCATCTCAGTAGCCTGATCTTCGTTTGTATATTCAGGTGATGTGCTTTGAATATCTTTGCTATTTTCAGGAATGCGGATATCGCTGATGACGGTTGATCACGGCCTGTTATTAAGCAGCTTAAAGATCTGTTTTCTATCCTGACTGATTTGCAGTTTTAAAACTCGGCGGCTACTGTTCCTTTCTATTGCTGTCTAAGGTTTATATTTTAGTGTTCCAGGTCAGTACGCGTATGTCTTCCAATAACCTTTTTCAATACTTTGTATTCAGGTGTATCTGTTTTTCTCTTACTCAGCATTTCACGTCTTTTCTCCATCATTTGAAGTGTATTTTGATTAAGTGTGTATGTCTTATTTTGAGGAGCTGGTGACCTAGTAGTGAAAGTGTCAGATTATTAAGCCACACGTCCAGGGTTCAAATCCTGGGTATGGAAAAATAAGCTACCGTCCTCCTGTGCATGACTGTGGCAAACTCATCACAGTAAAAATCTGCCACGAAACCTACCCTAATAGTGGCTCGCCAACCATGTTAAAAACTGTAAGGGCTCCCTACACTTGTGCCTAAGATCCTAAGTGCCTAACACACCAAGCACAAATGTAGGCAGTGGGAGGAGGTCCAGGTCCTACTTAGGGCTGTAGCACCCTATGAGAAGAAGAAGAAGTCTTGTTTTGTGTGGTCGGTAGCTCTACTATCTAAGTCTAAACTATCAGTCATAGCACTAACAATTTTTCTGTTGAAGTCATGTTGTTGAGGATATCGAGGCAGAGAAATTGTTGCTTAACAGGATTTTTAAAGATGTCCGCATTAACACGTATTATGTCGACGTTCATGTGGTATGGTATTTGCTTTCTGGTGAATCTGTTGAATATAGAAACATCCCTCACAGTAGGTTTATTGCCCGCAATTATGTAATTGTATTCACTTTTGTGTATACCTTTGGGGTGTTTCCAATTTCCCTGCGTCTGTTTTTGAAAGAAGGTGTTCATGGCGCATTATGATTTTGAGTGGAGGATTGGAGCAATTGTCCTGTTGGGTTTCTAGTTTCCCATACCAAAAGTTCCAATGCTGGTTTCCTCTTCTGCCTCTTTCTTTTCAACGCGGGCATTGATGTCTCCCATTATCACTGTATATGTAGTTTTAGTTTTGTCCATAAGACTCCCAAATTCTTTGTAGAACTCTTCTACTACTTTTACCGGATGGTCTGCTGTCGTGGCATAAACTTGGATGACTTTGAGCTTATGCATCTTGGTTAGTCTTAGTGTCCGATGGGCATGTTGCAAGTTGATGGGAAAATGCTGTTGACTTCTATCACAAGGTTTTTTATATTTTTATTGATGAGAAAACCTCCTACGCCTGGTTACGGTAGTAGAAAAGCTGTAGTTTTAGCTAATACTACCGAAAATAACTGAGATAATTAATTTGTGGAACAATAATGTAGAATGTTAATAATTTGTATGGAATGAGAATGTGGATTAGTTTATTATGTGGAATAATAATGTGAAATAGGTTATCAATAGTGTAGATATGTATGAGATTTGAAATATTTTTAATTGAATGATACTTAAAACTGAACAGTGCACAGGATTTATCCAATTTCATTAACGTCAAAAAGGCTAAATTATTTTTAATCCATTTAGCTTAAAATGTAAATTCTTCCTCATTGAAACTTGAAATTCTGCCAGAGATTCAAGCACAAAGTAACATGAATCAATATTACAACATTAATTTCCAGTTACATGAGCGCTGCATATGATAGCAATCAACACGTGTTTGTGCGCCTGGGGTCGACAATTGGAAGAACACCTAGCGCTGGAAGTGGAAGTTACGCGACCATTGCGAGCATCCACAAGAGTCCACCATCGCCTTCACCCTATGCGACAAGTGACGCCCTTAGAGTGTCTTATTATGCTTCTTCTCAAGTCATGCTATTATCACAGGTACAAAAAAAAATGTTATTATTATAAATCGTAACTAAATAAAACTTGTCTGCACTAAATCTCAAAACTTCTCTCCTATTATCTCTATTTCTATGACATTGAAGTTTTGTATTGTCTGATTCTCTGATAAAGTTTTATTATTAAAGGTAATATTAGTCGAGGTATTTCAATCTGCTCCGTTTTTGTTGTATTATTATTTGAAACAAACAAACTGATCTTGTTTACAAGCTTCGAGCGATCCATTTCACTTGACTTTACTAGCGTAACTCAAGCACGTTTTCCTCATAAAATTTCCAAGAGCTATTTTATTTGAAATATAACAAAACGCAATAAATTCGCATTGTTTCCACCAGGTTATAAGAAAAAATTATATAAGATCTAAAATAAAACTGAATACTACTCTGGGGCTGTGCAAACTGAAATATTTGACAAAGGGAAATTGAACGTAGGAGAAATAGTTAGGGTATATATGTATACATTTCATTAACAATGTTAACATCATTAGAATAACTGATGATATAGTTCTAATATCAGGTAAACTGATGTCAGAACAATATTTAACTATATTAACATGCCGTAGTCATATAATGAAATCCGTCAGATTGTGTAAAACCGAGTAATTACATGATCTACCGGCAATTCGTGTATTCTATTTCAACCACACGATATGACTAAATAGTTCATGAAACCACCTCGGATACGTTTCTTTATTTAAGCCTTTATTAATAGTTCTGAACATTTAGACAAGTAGCTTTATACTATTAGGTATTGTAAATTGCAGTTAAACAAGTGCCTCTTATAATCGGTAATTTCATGAGCTATACGAACTAGACGAACTATACGGACTGCCGTCAGATCATGCAATGGCTCAGTTTTACACAATCTGACTGATTTCACTATATGCATACGACATATACATCTATACCCAATTTATATTCTAAAATATCAGTTTCGAAGAAAAGACACACACAAGAGACACAACAAATCCAAATATCGTAATATTTTTAATTTGCATCGAAAAATAATTTCAGTAGATTGTTATTTCCGGGAAGAAGAAGCTTGTTGGAAAATGTTTTGCAAATTTGATTATTTTATTGAGTTTTCATTTTCGTTGTAACGCGAAATCGTTGAGTGTGTAAAGTTCAAAACTAAAGGGACGATAATAAGATTTTATCCCTATCAAAAAAATGTTGGTATGGAATGGGAAAACCGAACAAATTTATGGTAATCGGGCGAATGGGATCCAAAAAGTCGACGCTAATATATTCGAAGATCCCTTCATGAAATGCCTCCAGCAATACGAACATTTTTATTTAACACAGAATAGGTACATAATTGATTCTTTTTCCCCTTGCCGGTCTATTCACACATTATTTTTTAAGGCTGCGATGATACACCTCATCATGTCTATGCTAATACCACAATTTTCCACCTCGTTTCCTATTACAGATCAATTTCAACAGATTTGTTTCATTTTCACATTATTACTATCTTGTTTGTTTTCAATATATAATATATCCGTCTAGTCTTGTTATATTTGTCTGGCAATGTATTGTTTATTTTGATTTTTTTATTGTTTTTGGAAAATTTAATTCATGTTACTTCGTGTAACCCCTAAGGCGAGGGACTTGCTTTGGCACTTTGATTGAACAAACGTAGATTAGGGGGGTCGTGAGGCGCTCACGGGGGGAGCGAGATTCTCCGTCGGTTATGCGAGAAAGAGATAAGCTGAAAGCGTAGGACAACTGGAATAGAAACAACGGGAGAATCCATGTCTAGAGTAATACTGTTGAGTTCGTCTCACAGGATTAACACGGCTTAGTCATGCCCTAGAGCGCATTCAATTTACTACTGTTAAAGCTCCGCGCGTTTCCTCATCATTATTAATACTAAACCTCCCCATCCCTCAATTAAATTTTTTCTTTGAGCGTTTTGCTTTTGGTTTCAGATGGCGTTGCACGATCCGCGGTCTTGTGATCCCGGCGATCGGTTACGTGCCCTGTCGGCCCCGCGGTCAACTATCACTTTGGAGCAACTTTCGCAAGAGGGCACTTTCGGTCGAATCTTCAACGGACAAATACGATCACAAGAAATCGTTACAATAAAAACCGTCACTGGTAATATAAACTTCTATAAAAAAAACAACCACAATTTTTACCACCTGAACTTTTTACTCATTTTCATCTTCGAATCTGAGTGATTTATTGCATAATCAATATTATTCAAAAGAAAATTTGTTTAAATATATAGCTTTAATACCCATAACTTTATTAATACATATAGTTATTGCGATTTGCGACTATTCTAATTTTATTATTCTAATTACTTTCCATCTGCCTAAACTATATAAAATACGTATCGTAGACTATTGCTTTCCATTTTTTTGTTGTTTCACACCCCAAGGCAACCCCTATTTGTTATGTCCCATCTGCATAGGGTTACCTTTTTTTGTTGAATCAAAATCGTACACAAGCTATAAGAACCGAAATTTGAAAACATTGTGAAATTTGGTTATTCTCGAATAGATATTAAAAGTTTTTAATTGCCTTTCATCTGCTTAAAGTATATAAAATACATAACCTAGATTAGTGTTTCCAATTATTTGTTCTTTCACGCCCCATCTGCATAAGTTACCTTTTTTTCTGTTGAATCAAAAGCGTACATACGCTATAAGAACCGAAGTGTGATTATGGATTGCAATCCGGTGTCATTTTCAATCCGGCCGGATCTGGATCGATTGAGATTCGGTTGATCCGTCAGGATAATTTTACCTTTTCGTTCCAAATTGGACTGTTTCCAGGATAACCGAGTGAGTGTATTATATAGGTAGTTAACACACACACACACACACTCATTTATAATTAGACAAACAATTACAAATCTAATACAGTCTAGGTAAATAGTTAAATTTCACTGATAGAATTTAAGTATTTAACTTTTTTAAATCTAAAATAATAAACTTTACTTAATCTACTGAGATCAAAACAATTAGGTACTTGTGCATGCTAACTAGTCTTATTCTTACATTTATGAAAGAAATCATGATGAATTTGTCAAATTAATGGCACAATTATCACAAGAATGAGTTTATAACTATTTAATTTAATCAATTTTCTATAAATACCGTTTTTGCCAGTATATAAGACGCACTCTAAAAGTTAACAAACTTTTTGTGCGCCTATAACGCGGACATATTATGTTCTAGAGGCATTTTTTTGGAAAAAAGGTGCGCGTTATACACCGGAAAATAATTGACCAAAATCAATTTTGGTTTTGAAAAAACCACGTGGCGCCATGCAATGCGTGGTGCGGCATTTAAAGTACCTACTCATGCAGCAGCGCGATTATTTTACCAAAAATTAGCATCGCCGGATCCAGTGACCGGATCCGGTATATTGGTACCGGATCCGGTAAACGATTAGTGATGCCGGATCCGATGAATTACCTGATCCGGTTTTCCGGATTGCAATCTCTAGGTGTGATATGGATTTAGCTGCGTGAAGATATTCTCCCAAAATTGAAAACAATAATATGGTTTGTTTGATCAAGGTTTTACCATGATTAAACACCAATGCCTTTGTTTGCCCAAATTCCGTTCAAAAGATATTTAAACAAGTGATTGGAGGCCTGGCTCCCTGAAATGCATTTTTTCAATATTTGATAACGATATTAGATAGATAACTTTGTTTGACCTTGTTTGCCCACCATTTATTTTTTTAATTCAATTTTTTTAAAGAAAAAATAAAACCCCAAAATATTTTACTTCATTTGACCATGGTTGCCCAACATTTATTTTTTTCCGTACATCTAAACTATTGTGTAAGTACACCCCTGTTCGTGTGTCCAGTCCTCATATCAGTGCTCCTGTAATATTTATTAATTAAATCACATTTATTAGTATCTACTAAATTTCATCACTACACAATGTAAAAACTAGTGCAATAAAGTACTGTGGCACAAAGATCCGTTTCGAAAACCACATCTGCATAAATAGAGCATAAACAAACCGAAATAGGTTAACGATAAGAGCTGCGCGCCGTCGCGCTCGTCGACTCTGTCTCGACGAGGCAGGACCGTACTGAGTGCATACTACATGCACAAATTACAGCAATATAATGGAGAAGCCATTCTAAAAAAGTAAAAAGATGGAAAGATCACCAATGAGAGGTAGAAGTTACTCTTTAACTGAACCTACCTACAGCGAACCTGACCAACAACTAAACATTGAAACAAAGCTAACAACACAACAAAAAATGCAGCAGCCAATACTACAAAACCCTCTTTCCGAAACTACTCAGATGTCTCCAAACGAGCAAGCATTGTATAATGCACTGCAACAATCAGAAGATATGATAAAACAACAAGAACAGACGATTAACATACTAAAAAATAAAATTCTTGCCCCAGAAGCACAGACAAATACTATAAGTACCCAGAACCCAGTACTCCAAACAGGTAATAAACGGGCTGCTATTAATTACGAAACAGACGAGGAAGAACTCGCCCTAGAAACAGAATGGATTCGCGTGAAACATAGTAAGAAAATGATGAAGCACTCGGGAAGTACCCGACCTACACAAATAGCTGGGGTATCTGGCGCTACATCCGAAAGTGAGCCAACGACATCTCGAACACATTAACATCGTAAAACTATACACAAACCTCCACCGATAATAGTAGAAAATGTTAAAGACTTGCCGGAAATGACCAATGCCCTAACCAACGCAAGAATTAATACAGAAAACTACCAGATTAAGACTTTAAAAAATAACAACTTTAAAGTAAATCCAACCGATTCAGATACATACCGCGCAATCTCGGAAATAATGAACCAAAAAAACGCTCAGTGACACTCGTTTGAAGATAAACAGACAAGAGACATAAAGGTAATGTTCAAAGACCTTCATCATTCTATTAACCCAATCGATATCATACATCACCTAAACCAACGAGGTTTTAAAACAAAAAATGCCACAAACAAACGAAAGTGGATCACGGCAGAACAGAAGCAAGATCGATTATCAAAAGGACTACAAGCTGAATTTCCGCTGGACAAGTTTATTGTGTCCTTCGACCGAGAAACAGCGGTTGATAAAATTTATAACATTGATACTATCCTTAACTGCAAAGTACAAGTAGAACCACTGAGAACCAACAAAATCATACCCCAGCGTAAACGCTGTCAAGACTATGGTCACACATATAATTATTGCAATAAAGCGCAACGGTGCGTCAAGTGCGCCAAAGGACACGCCACACAAGACTGCACAAAAGATCCGCCAAAATGCATACACTGCGGAGATAACCATCCTGCAAATTATCGAGGCTGTCTCGTATTCAAAGAGTTATTAAAACTCAGAAACCGTTCCACTAAGAATAAACGAGAGACTCGAACTCAACAAACAACAAATGTAAATAGAGAGCAAGCAATCCAACAAACTAACTTGCAGTCCAACAAACGAACGGATCAAGAAACAGATGAAGATCAAGCCCCACAGCCAACTTATAGCCAAGCCATAGTTAAGAATCAAACGATAAACCAGCCGAATTCGATAGAATCGATGTTGTAGCAAATATTGCAGCGACTCGACAATCTAGAAAAAAGAAGATCATAATGTGCAACTTTATACGCATTATGGAATGGAATGCTAATGGATTGCTGCAATATAAGGACGAACTGCAAGTAATCTTAAGCACCGAGAACATCGACATATGCCTGATAGCAGAAACCAACTTAAAAAATGAATCTCACATCAAATTCCGAAGTTATACAACCTATCACACAGTCCATCCTGCAAACACGGCACGTGGTGGCAGCGCGATCTTAATCAAAGATAGTCTAAAACATCACGAAGAAGAGAAATATGCAACTTGTGATATTCAAGCAACAACAATAACATTAATGACAACAAAACAAACACTCACTGTGAGCGCAATCTACTGTCCCCCGCGGTACAACATATACGCGGATAAATACACTGAATTCTTCGAGAAGCTAAACGGTAGATTCATCATTGGCGGCGACTTCAATGCGAAGCACACGCACTGGGGATCACGACTAATCACACCAAAAGGCCGCCAACTGTACCAGGCTGCTAAGGACTACGGATGCGAGTTTGCCTCCACTGGCAAACCTACGTATTGGCCAACGGACTATAATAAAACACCAGACCTGATAGATTTTTTCATAAACAAAAACGTCGCAGCAAAGTACATTAAGGTTGACGAAGGCTTTGATCTCAACTCAGACCACTCTCCAATCGTGCTAACAATCAGCAACACCATTATAACTATAAATCAGAACCCAGGGCTTGTGACCAACCACACCGACTGGGACTACTTCAACCATCGTCTGGAACCATAAACTTGCATGTACCACTTAAAACAATCGAACAGTTAGAAAATGAAGTGCATCAATTCACTACGGCTATTCAAGACGCAGCTTGGAAAAGTACGCCTACTATAAAGCGAAAACTTAAGGGTCTCAACTTAACAACCTAAAGAAATAAAACCTGATCACCTGATCACCTTAAAACGCAGACTTAGAAGACGTTGGCATCAAACACGAGCACCGCAAGACAAAACTAACCTAAATAGAATAACGAAACAATTGACAAGGGAGATTAAAACACAAAAAACAACTCTATCAACAACTTCCTCTCGGGACTAACCGCTGACAATACCACAGAATATTCTCTGTGGAAGGCAACAAAGTACCTGAAGCGACCGATCATCCAAATACCCCCGATTCGCAAACCAAACGGCAAGTGGGCTCGTAACAGCAGAGATAAAGCAGACACTTTTGCAGAGCATTTGGAAAGCAGATTTCTTCCCAACCCGGGATCGGATGAACTTCCAGCACTCCCAACAAACAACTACGAAGACACAATCTCACCAATAACACCCAAAGAGGTAGCCAAAGAGATTTGCACGAATCTAAACCCAAAGAAAGCACCCGGGTTCGACCTAATTACCGGTGCAATCCTCAAAAAATACAGAGAAAGGCCTTGGTCAAGCTCACTAATATATTCAATGCCGTAATTCGCCTAAAGCATATACCAACCGCGTGGAAGGTATCGTAAATAATTGTGCTACCAAAACCTGGCAAGAATTACAATGATGTGGAGTCGTATAGGCCAATCGCATTACTTCCGATCATGTCCAAACTCTTTGAGAAGCTGATTATGAAACGTCTCAAGCTAATTATAGACAAATATGAGCTGGTGCCGGCCCATCAGTTTGGTTTTCGAACCAACCACTCAACAATTGATCAAGTTCATAGAATTACCAACGTCATCGAAAAATCGTTAGAGGATAAAAATGTTTGCTCTACAGTGTTCCTCGACGTCGCACATTCGTTTGATCGGGTATGGCATGAAGGCCTATTGCACAAACTCAAATCCATTCTGCCTGACCCATACTACAAACTATTAAAATCTTACTTATCCGAAAGAAAATTTCGCATTAAAAACAAGGACGCGTTCTCTGATCTTCGGAACATCGGTGCTGGTGTCCCTCAGGGAAGCGTATTGGGCCCGGTGTTATATCTACTTTATACAAACGATACACCTAATACTGATAACACGATAACTGCCACCTTTGTGGATGACACTGCACTGATGGCAACTGGGAAAACTGTACAGCAATCATTAGAGACACTGCAACTAGCAGTAAATAACGTGGCCACCTGGACTTTACATACACCAACTTTACCAATAAAAAGATTGAAAACAGACCACTCAATATTAATGGCATAACTATGCAGCCTGCCAACACAGCAAAGTACCTGAGCATGACGCTTGACACAAAACTCCGATGGAAGGAGCACATCAAGAAAAAACAAGATGAACTGCAATTAAAATCACGTAAAATGTATTGGCTACTAGGACATCGATCCGAACTAACAATGCACAACAAGCTCACCCTATACAAACAGGTGTTGCGCCAAATCTGGACATATGGTATCCAATTATGGGGATGTGCTAAAAAACAACATATTAATGTAATCCAACGCTACCAAAACAAAATGCTACGTACCATCGCCAATGCGCCATGGTATGTGCGCAATAGCGACTTACACCGCGAACTCGGTGTAGAAACAGTCCACACCATCATTAGAAGATATGCTATCTCGCACGAATCACGACTCCTGCGCCACATCAACGAGGAAGCATCCATGCTACTAAACGTAGAGAATGACACCAGACGACTTCAACGGACCAACCCACATGAGCTATGTAGAATAGACCTGCCAAACAACTGAGGGATCCATTGGGAACAACTCAGTATAATATTACATTAATAATTTATTTGTTAAAGTCAAAAACTATTTTTGACGACGATTGAAACCCAATAGTTTGCCTATGAGATGACAAAATGACAGTGATAATAGTTACGAAAATTGGTTATTCTCGAATAGCTACATGGCTAAAGCTTTTAGTTGACTTTTTTGTGTTTCAAGTCTCAAAGGGTCAGTCTTTCAAAGTTCAAAAAGTTCAAAAGTCTCAGTCTTTCAAAGGGTTGTGTACGCTTTTAATTCAATCAAGAAAAGGTTATAATTGAATAAAAAGCACACACAAGTAATAAGTACAATTTATATATACCAACGGTAAAATGCGTACACTTCCTTGCTCCTTGTAAGGAACTCTGCTTTAAATGAAGTTTTTTCAAAACGTACGTAGCACTTATACTAGATAAGTTACTAGCAACGAATGTTGCTACCAAACTATAAATGTGCAATATTAGAACATAGCAAATTTCGTACACAACGTGTTTTAATATTTTGTTTTAGAAATAATTCTTAACATCAGAGATGATATTTGGTAATCGAAGATTTAGAAAAACCGAAAAATTATTTGTTTTTCACATTTTCAGTGACCATATGATCAAATTTAGGAAATTTACAAAGCATCGTGCAGCTAGACATACGTGGAAAATTACCATATAGCAAGACAAGAATTGGAAGGTTTAAATAAAAACGTGCACGACAAAATTTGTATACATCTCGAAAAAACATACATTTCACGAAAAATATTCTATTTAAACCACTAACAAATAATGTATGATTTTGTTATTGGAGAGATGTATACAAAGGGCTTTACTACTCAATTACCGAAAGTTATATCTATCTAAAACCATCATTTAAAAAGCGCCGGACTTTATTGTTTTTAGAAAACCCATTTGGTCGTTCGTTTGCATTTTTTGTCGTTAAAATAGATATTTTAGTCGTTGTTTATCATCCTGTCATTAACAATTTTGTTTAGTTAAACAAATAGAGCGGTTTTATTTAGACATTATTTGAATATTAAGAATGGCAATAATTTCTTGTAAATTTTTGGATTAGCAATAGAACTGCGTTTCTTTGTAGATGCGGCATCGACACTGCAAGTGTCCATGTTTCTGGCGGAAGGTACGATGATGTTTGGATTGACACATAAAAACATTTTACCAATAATAGGAGTAAACACCGACATTACAAGGAAACCCTTGTTGGTCTACCCTTTCTTCAATAGGGGAAATTTAAAGAGGTACAAACGGTTGCGAAGTCAAATCCAGAAACAGATTATTGCACCTAATAAAGAAATAAAAATACTCCTTTTCCCTTTTTTTAAATAGATTTTTGGTGAAATGCCGACAGCGAGAAGAAGAGAAATATCCGCTTTCCACACAGAATCTTGTCGATATGGCTGTTCAAATCGTGCTGGGCGTAATGTATCTCCACTCGCAATGCATCTGTTACAAAGATTTAGCGACGAGGAATTGCGTGTAAGAGTAATTCCTGTTTAGCCAGGCAAAATATTTGATTTTAATACATTTCCCAGGGTGGATAATAAGTTGAGGGTGAAAATAACGGATAACGCGTTATCGCGCGATTTATTCCCCGGCGATTACTCCTGTTTGGGCGATAACGAAAATCGTCCGATAAAATGGTTGGCGCTAGAGAGTTTATTGAATAAACAATTCAGTGGAGCCTCCGACGTGGTAAGTTTCCGAATAATATTAACCGACAAAAAAGAATTACTACCCTCAGACAATCCTTTTTTTTTCTCTACAAAAGTTTTACTTTAAAAGTCTAAAACCGACAGATATATCCAATTTTCTAGATGCAATAAATTGTTTCTTCAATATTTCGCTTTTTTGTTTATTCTGCTAGTATTGCCGGAAATATAATGCAGCATATTAGAATGTATCTAAACCAGATTTCAATTTCAGGACAGGATATTTTTTTAAATGTTGTTTAAATACAACTCTTTCGTTTTTAACATTTTGCTTTAATATATTAATAATAAAACAAAATCGAGTTTCTCAAGGATCTACTTGAACTAATTGCTAAATTTAAACAAAAAAAATTGAGAAATTCTCAAATATAAAAATAATTTTAAAATAAAATTAAAACAATTTTTCTCTGCAGTTTTCTCTGCAGTTTTCTCTGCATATATATAAGAATGTTTTTATATGCGGAAAAATGTCGTGGAAATGATAAACACGGACATTTTAACGACGAATACTATATATTGTATATATTGTGTATACACTATATTGACATAATTTTCGAGGGTGCTCCACGCTTTTATCTATAGTCACAATATAATAATATCCTGTTAGTGTAAAGAAAAACTTGAACAAGACAAAATTGAAATAAAATTTGAAGAAGAAGAAGAAATGTATTTATTGTATTCATGATACACAAAGAGCTACCGATTATGAGGTTCTTCTGCCCGGAAATACAATTTATCAGGGAAAAAATCACAAAAAAGCGATTGGAATGAGATGAGATGGCGATGAATTTATCGTCGTAAATTGTTTCGTAACGCGTCTTAGTTGGGTGTCTCCGTGTAGTGCTTTTTATGTCGCGTTTGATGCATAGCGCGTCTGCAAAGGTCCATTGATTGTTGTTGCCTTTGTATTTTATCCGTAGTTGATTTTGTCTGTCAAAGAGTTTTGGAACTAGGATGAGTCTGTAAAGGAAATCATTGGAAGGATTAGGTTTTGGTGTCTTAGCTTAGGTTCTTTTTGTCACTTCTGCCACTGTTAATATTTTTAATGTTCTGTCGTTAGCATTTGAGAGTAATATATGTCCGTAGTAAAGGAGAGGGCGGCAGATGACTCTGTAGATTTTAGTGGCTATTTTGGTTGAGATACCTTTATTTCCTTGGGTAAGGCCACGGAAATGTTTACTGCTTTGGGAGATCTTGATCTTTCGTTCTTTCGCGTCTGTGGTGAATTTTGTCTTTTTGTCAGTGGCTACGCCAGGGTATTTGATTTGGGGTATGTGGGGACAGCTGGGGGAAATTCTGTAGTTAGAAAAGAGGAGTTGTCATTTGGATAGATTTGCGGAAAATCTACAACGATTAAACCATCTAATCGTTTTGTCCGATAATATTGGCAGTAAAACTTGTAGAGTAGGAGCGAGAGAGGAACCTTGAGGAAGACCTTGCTGCGGAGTACATTGAGGAGAGAGTTCATTGTTTATTTTGATTTGGTAGGATCTGTCTTCAAGGAAATGCGTAGTTAAGTAGAGGAGATACCGGGGAATATTTAGTTGACGCATTTTAAAGAGGAGTCTGGCGTGCCACACCTTTTCAAAAGCTTTATTGATGTCAAGGAATAGGGCAGCTGAGTGTTTGTGTTAAAAATAGGTAGCCTAAAGGTTATTGGTAAGGACGAATAAAGGATGGTTAGTTGAGTGGGAGGGTTTAAATCTAAATTGAAATTTTGGGATGGTGTTTGATAGGATAATCCATAGTTTGGCTTTGAGGACATGCTCAAGGATTTTACCTAAAACTGGAAGGAAAGTAATATGTCAGTAGCTATTTGGGAGAGCATGGCTTTGATCAGGTTTTGGGTTGATGATTATTATTCCAACACTTGGGGAACGAGCTTTTGTGGAGGCATATGTTCAATAATCTAATTATGTGGACATAGATATCGTCGGGCACGTTTCGGAGAAAGGATTTTTTACGAGGTCAGAGCTAGGGGAACTATTCTTTCTATGGAGGAGGACAGTAATATGTTATTTCGTCAAAGTTCGTACTATCAAAGTTGAAGAAATTGTTAAACCAGCAATTTACTCTGTTGAAGTTATCATTGTCAAAGAAGGGGTAGGTGCATGGGTTAAAAGAGTTTTCTAAATGTTCGAAGAAGATGAGGGCTTTCGGAGTCTGTTGAGAATATTTGGTTTTTGAAAGAGATATCAGGGTTGTTGAAAGATGGGCAATGTGTGTATCCTTTTTTAATTTTATACCAGTATGCCCTACCAGCATGTCCTTTGTCTTTTTCGATTCCTTTACAAACCGCGAGCCATTTATCTGTCCGGAATTAGCAACTCAGTATATCTCTGTTCAGTCTGATAATTTCCGCTTTCGTTGTTCTGTCATCTATGTATTTATAGACCCTGTAGGGTTTACGTTTCTTTTTGATTAAAGTAAGGATATGGGGGGGAAGATTTTTCGGTCTCAGATGTTAAGGCTAGGAATGTGTGCCGTGCAATGTACAAGCGTCTAGCTTGTAATGAATTGCCATCAGCAACTCCATACAAGAAATGCATGTCAGTCATCTCGGCGTTCGTATACATGGTAGAGGACTTCACTTACTATAAAGGCACGTCAAACAGCCAAACGTCACTCAATGTAAACAACTGCGACCGATACAAGTGATGATCACTGATGACACGTATTCAAATGAAATCCACTTGTGCGTTAGTAGATAAAACAGCCGTTCCAAGTTAACGCCAAAAATGTTTTGTACTCGAGAAACTCATTGGTTTATGCCATACTTTCATTTACATTAATGATTTCAACAAGTATCGAATATGGTTGTCTCAAATTACGAAACGAAGGGTGTTTTTCTTCGAATAGGCCAAGGAATAACCCCATATAATATTTGCCCCATGTTTACATAACAACCTGTATATGGTATATATATATATATACATATATATATATATATATATATATATATATATATATATATATATATATATATATATATATATATATATATATATATATATATATATATTCTAAAAAGAATTTACGATTTTGTGTGTCAGTGCACAAGATGTAGGTCATACATAAAATAACATAACGATTAATATCTAAAAGACGAAGAGCACGATCTAATGATGTCTAACCATAGTACGGACAATCTTCAGCCACTTTTGGCACATGAGCGCAAGATGCTCCATGTGAGCCGTTTCGCTAAAAGAAAAAGCTCACATGGAGCGAAATTTTTTTTAGCGAAACGGCTCACATGGAGCATCTTGAGCTCATGTGCCAAAAGTGGCTGAAGGTTGTCCTCTATAAGTTATTATTATAGTATAAGTTTTGTCCTCTTCGTCTTTTAGATATTAATCGTTCCGTTATTTTGTGTATGACCTACATCTTGTGCACTGACACACAAAATCGTAAATTCTTTTTACAATATATTGATTATATTTTTCGAGCGGGTAGATTCGTAGTAGGTAACAACCCTCCACATAGGATCTGCCTCCTAATTTTGTTAATTCCCAAATTGTTTTTAGATAAATGTGTTTGAATCAAGCATACTTTGCATGCACAAGGCTCCGAGTGGTCAACAAACATTGATCCGGTTAGTGCTGAGTGTAAAAGTAACGTTTGCAAAATTCTGATACAAAACCATTTGTTTGGTTTGTCTAGCGCTGTATCTACAAACATCTCCGAATCATCAAGCACAGAAGCTTTGGCGCACAATCCAACATCCAGTTTTTAGTCGCTTTTTAGTTTTTTGTAAGACTGCAGGCCTTCAGCCCCTGACACTACAGGTCTTGACCGTTTCATAGTCGCTTGCTTTCAGGCAGCGAAACGGTTCACATGGAGCGTCTTGAGCTGATGTGCCAAAAGTGACTGAAGATTGTCCGTACTGTTGTTAGACATCATTAGATCGTGCCTTTAGACTGCCCCCAGCATGGCGACCGATCATATCCACCCTCAAAATGCAATCCCAGACACCCCAGACTCATGTACGACCAACAAAACAAACAAACAACCGAACCGAAGCATCGCACACAACGGGCATGACCCGAAGCCAGACAGCTATAAGTAGTCGCATCGCACGAACGAGCTCTCAGTATGCGTCGAACGGTTGACCCGAACGGACGCATATATCTCTTGAGAATGGCGAATGTTAGTTCGCCGAAACGTCGAGAATCCGGTTCTTTTCAGAGCCAACCCTCAGCATCAACGCGGAATCCCCGAGAAAACAATACAACATATATATACATATATATATATATATATATATATATATATATATATATGTATATATATGTTGTATTGTTTTCTCGGGGATTCCGCGTTGATGCTGAGGGTTGGCTCTGAAAAGAACCGGATTCTCGACGTTTCGGCGAACTAACATTCGCCATTCTCAAGAGATATATGCGTCCGTTCGGGTCAACCGTTCGACGCATACTGAGAGCTCGTTCGTGCGATGCGACTACTTATAGCTGTCTGGCTTCGGGTCATGCCCGTTGTGTGCGATGCTTCGGTTCGGTTGTTTGTTTGTTTTGTTGGTCGTACATGAGTCTGGGGTGTCTGGGATTGCATTTTGAGGGTGGATATGATCGGTCGCCATGCTGGGGGCAGTCTCAAGGATTCGTCTCTCGTGTTCATGCAGTAGTCTCGTTTTTCTATCTCTATGGCTTCTCTGTATACTCGTGACATTTCGTGGCTAATCTGTGCAACAGTCCTTGAATTTCTAAAGTCCAACCAGTGACCAGTGTTTGTGTGTTGGACAAGTGCCGATGAAACTTTGTCTCTGTGTCTGATTGAAACTACATGTTCTTGAATCCTAGCAGATATTTTTCTATTGGTACGTCCAATGTAGGTCCGTTCACATGTTCCGCAAGGTATTTCGTAAATTCCATGGGATTCTAACGGGATGGTGTCTTTAACGCTGCGTAGCATGGAGGATATTTTCTGGTTAGGTTTGAAAATGGTGTCGATGTTGTGTCTTTTAAGTATTCTGGCGATTTTGTCAGTTGATCCATGAACATATGGTAGGTATGCTGTGCTAACGGGTTTCTGGCGTTCTTCAGTTCTTTGGCTACTGTTCTCTGTACGACGGAAAGCTCTGGATATTAAGCTGTTTGGATATCCATTTGAAGAAAGAGCTTCTCGTAAGTTCCTCAATTCTTTCGGTAAGTTAAGCTGGTCGGCTAGTCTTTTGGATCGGGTGGTAAGAGTGTTGACTACAGATGCTAGTTGTTTGGGATGATGGTGCGAAGAAGCGTTCAGATATCTGTCTGTGTGTGTTGGTTTCCGGTACACAGTGTGGCTCAAAGTGCCGTCAGGTTTCTTCTGTACCAAGACATGCAAGAAAGGAAGTTGTTGATGCTTTTCTATCTCCATTGTGAATTTAATTTGGTCGTGTTGGGAGTTAAGATGGTTAAGGAATTTGTCCAGCTCTGGTCTGCCGTGGGGCCAGATTACAAATGTGTCGTCAACATATCTTAACCAGAGTGTAGGTTTAAGTGTGGCTGATGAGATTGCCTTTTCCTCAAAATCTGTAAGAAATATGTTGGCTATTACTGGGGATAGAGGTGAACCCATTGGTGCTCCTTGGACTTGTTTGTATATTTGACCATCGTACCTAAAGTATGTATTCTTTAAACAATGTTCTGCCAGATCTGATACATACTTTTCTGGTTTTAATTTTGATCTTATGATGTTTAAGGCCTCAGGGACCGGTACTTTTGTGAATAAAGATACAATGTCAAAGCTCACAAGGAGGTGGCCGGGCTGGAGTTGGTGATTTTTCAGTATGTCTATGAAGTGTTCAGCATTGCGGACATAGGAATCACAATCTTCTGCGTATACGGAGTAATATAAATATACGCAGAAGATTGTGATTCCCATGTCCGCAATGCTGAACACTTCATAGACATACTGAAAAATCACCAACTCCATCCCGGCCACCTCCTTGTGAGCTTTGACATTGTATCTTTATTCACAAAAGTACCGGTCCCTGAGGCCTTAAACATCATAAGATCAAAATTAAAACAAGAAAAGTATGTATCAGATCTGGCAGAACATTGTTTAAAGAATACATACTTTAGGTACGATGGTCAAATATACAAACAAGTCCAAGGAGCACCAATGGGTTCACCTCTATCCCCAGTAATAGCCAACATATTTCTTACAGATTTTGAGGAAAAGGCAATCTCATCAGCCACACTTAAACCTACACTCTGGTTAAGATATGTTGACGACACATTTGTAATCTGGCCCCACGGCAGACCAGAGCTGGACAAATTCCTTAACCATCTTAACTCCCAACACGACCAAATTAAATTCACAATGGAGATAGAAAAGCATCAACAACTTCCTTTCTTGGATGTCTTGGTACAGAAGAAACCTGACGGCACTTTGAGCCACACTGTGTACCGGAAACCAACACACACAGACCGATATCTGAACGCTTCTTCGCACCATCATCCCAAACAACTAGCATCTGTAGTCAACACTCTTACCACCCGATCCAAAAGACTAGCCGACCAGCTTAACTTACCGAAAGAATTGAGGAACTTACGAGAAGCTCTTTCTTCAAATGGATATCCAAACAGCTTAATATCCAGAGCTTTCCGTCGTACAGAGAACAGTTGCCAAAGAACTGAAGAACGCCAGAAACCCGTTAGCACAGCATACCTACCATATGTTCATGGATCAACTGACAAAATCGCCAGAATACTTAAAAGACACAACATCGACACCATTTTCAAACCTAACCAGAAAATATCCTCCATGCTACGCAGCGTTAAAGACACCATCCCGTTAGAATCCCATGGAATTTACGAAATACCTTGCGGAACATGTGAACGGACCTACATTGGACGTACCAATAGAAAAATATCTGCTAGGATTCAAGAACATGTAGTTTCAATCAAACACAGAGACAAAGTTTCATCGGCACTTGTCCAACACACAAACACTGGTCACTGGATGGACTTTAGAAATTCAAGGACTGTTGCACAGATTAGCCACGAAATGTCACGAGTATACAGAGAAGCCAGAGAGATAGAAAAACGAGACTACTACATGAACACGAGAGACGATTCCTTGAGACTGCTCCCAGCATGGCGACCGATCATATCCACCCTCAAAATGCAATCCCAGACACCCCAGACTCATGTACGACCAACAAAACAAACAAACAACCGAACCGAAGCATCGCACACAACGCGCATGACCCGAAGCCAGACAGCTATAAGTAGTCGCATCGCACGAACGAGCTCTCAGTATGCGTCGAACGGTTGACCCGTACGGACGCATATATCTCTTGAGAATGGCGAATGTTAGTTCGCCGAAACGTCGAGAATCCGGTTCTTTTCAGAGCCAACCCTCAGCATCAACGCGGAATCCCCGAGAAAACAATACAACACAGGTATCTATCCGCGAAAACCTCAAATACAACATATATATATATATATATATATATATATATATATATATATATATATATATATATATATATATATATGTATATTTATATATATATATATATATATATATATATATAGATTTTTGTGAGATTTTTGTTAATGAAAAATTCTAATTTTAAATTCCGAATTTGATGAACATGGACGAAACAGAATCGTTTAATTATCTCCATGGCGCATGGAATTAATTTTATGACTGATTTGTATGCAAAATTTGCGGTAGCTTTGTGAGAGAAAAAAAAATTTAAATCGCCCTCAGCTCATATTCAAATCATTTTTTTTTTCATCATATTATTTCATCGTTCGTGTCTAACTACATACGCATATTATATAAGCTACATTTTTCTCGTAAGTCCGTAATTATCAATAAAGCGCGCGTGTTTTAACGAGATTGTCAAAAAAAAGTTTCTAAAATTTTTTTTTGGGTCTTGATTATGACCAATAATGGATTTGACATTGACTGTTGTTCAAGTGTAAATTTTAATAAAAAAATTATATATGCAAAAAAATATATAAAATTCATAAATATAATGGTGAAGTGTTCGATGATTTGAGGTCTCTTACAATGAAGGTTATTCACCCAAATAGCCTTGTATTCTCCGTGTTTTTTTAATTTTTTTTATTCACACGATAATCTTGGTTCCTTTGCAAACCTCTTTTATTACATCTTTATACATTTTTTTAATTAAAGTGAATGTTAAAGGCCGTTTTCTAAATATATTTGGAAAAAATTACACCTTGAGGTCGTTAGCCTTTCCAAAACACATATCAAAAACACATTAATAATTGTTTAAATAAATTAAGAAAACAACTAGAAATGAAAATAGAAAAGTAAATTCAATTAAATATTAACAAATATTGCAACTTTTTGTAAAACAATTCACTGTCCATTTAGACTCCTCTTGTTTCTATAGTCTTACATTTCTAGTATTGTCTATCTAGTCTAGTGTAGTCTTGTTTTATCCTAGTATTTTTAAGGGGATTATAAGAAAAAAATTACAAAATTATTTGCACAAAATAGTAGTTATTTATGATACAAGTGTGCGAAGATGTGCTTTTGTGCATGAGTTTGAAACTCCATTTGATTTACATTGAACTTTTACGAACGATTTGAATACTTTTAAATACGATTATAGTAACGGCATCATTCACATACAATTATTTACTTATTAATGTGTTCATTTTGGTGTGCGAGTAGATAGAAATATATTCTTACTTTGTTTTAACAATTCTATTAATCTCCTTAACAACAAATATGTTGAATTTAGCAATTAGGCGGCGTTCAAGTATTACCCTTGCCATTATTAGTACCCCCTGTATTAACAAAAATAGGAAAATCATGAACCCCCTCCCCAAATGGTAAAATGTATGGATTTTTTTCAAAAGTTACAATTATTTTTCATTATTTTGTAAATGTTTTATCTTGTATAGAATATAATATCCCCCAACCCTTTCCTCAGTAAGAATAAGAAAAACCGGAACACATAAAAGTGTTTCGTTATTTAAATAGAATAATAATATACGTATATTAAATTTATATTTAATATTTAATATAAGGGTTGTAAAGAGAATAAAACGTTTTGTCCTTAGTGGTCATTTGGGGTAATGCTATGGGAATTAACCACATTAGCTCAACAACCTTACGAGGACGTAGATCCTTTCGAAATGGCAACATATTTAGGAAATGGATATCGATTACATCAACCACTTGGATGCCCCGACGAGTTGTAAGTACAGCATCCCTTAATTTCATTACGTTGCAAAAAAAAACATTTTTAAAGGAATTAACTGAATTAATTTCGTTGTTTTTTTAAGGTTTGCAGTAATGAGTTGCTGTTGGCTATTAAATCCAGTAGAACGACCAAACTTTGCTCAACTTCTATCCTATCTACAAGATTTCCACACGGCATTAGGGAAATACATTTAAAATGAAATTACAATTATCCTTGAAAGTTAGCTACAATTTTATTATCCTTTTTTCAAGTTTATTTCATTTTAATTTTATTACCTCAATTAAGCTAAATATATATTTTTTTAAATGAGAAAAAAAATTGTGATAAATATCGAAACTAACAATTTATTATTTTAGCATTACATTAGTTCGGAATATTCAGGGTTTATTTAACAAACAAATATATAATTATAATGAAATATAAGTATAGTGAATACTAATTAGTCGGAGTATTAATATGGGATTTGTATTAAGATTTTTGCGGTCGTAAATAAGTGATATTTTTTAAAAAACAAGCAGTTTTAGCGGTTTTTGCGGTTCATTTTTGTTTGGTAAACGGAATTTTGGGATCAATCTAATGACAATTTCTTTCTAAACACAACACAAATCTTACTCAATTTTTTCATCTGTAAATTTCAGTTAATCTAGAAAAAATCTTATTTCATCGGTCATTAAACAGTATCACTCTAAATTATTAACAGAAGATGGTTGATGATTTTTTTTTTGTGTTTTGAATCTTTGTGATTTTGTGTTTTGTGATGGAACGTGTTGATGAACGTGGTGAAAAACCTAATCAATTCAGTGTTTTCATATGGCGAAGGAAAAAAAAACTATTAATAAATTGAAGGATGGAAAAAGGTGGATTTGCACGGCGTGATTGAAATTGAAGTTCAAGGCGAAGTTTTAGAAATTTTAATTTGTTACGTAACGTTGAGGAATGGTTTCTTTGTTCGTTAGAAATTTTGCAATTTAGTTATAAATTTGGTAATAAAATTTGAGGCTTTATCGAAAAACCCCACTTTTTTTAAATATTCGTTTATTGTGTAAAAAGTCAATTTTGATAACAAAACAACGAATTTTGGCCGCAACTATCTCAATTACTAATTTTTTGGCTAAATATTTCAGTTAGCAAATACATTTTTAAAACCATTCCCAATATGTTTGTAAGCCTTTTTTCCAAATTCCTTTTTCCATTTTGATTACAAAATCACCAACAGTATGTGACCTCCCGCTAACTTTTGCTCATTTTGGTAATATTTTTTTGCAATTTTCTTATAAAATCATAATCATCTGAAAATTTGTTAAAAATACAACTTTGAGCCCAAAAACATTTTTTTTTTAATTTTCGGGTAAAACTAAAATTATCAATTTTTATCAAGGAGTTTGTTGTTTTCTTTGTTATTTTAGTAAATTATTTTTGTTTAAAATTGATGAAAACTGTCTACAAATTTCTGATAAAACAAATTTAAACTATTTTTATTTGAATTTTTTACTTTCTTGAAAATTTTACTTCATAACTTCATATAAACATTTGTTTATAAAACTCAAAGTTATTTTTTTTTCTGAAATTTTCTTTGTTAAAAGATAAAAAACCCAGATTTTTTGCCAGTTTTGTCAAATTGAATGGACAAAAAAGTTAATTTTAATAGAAATTTTGTACTTTATTGTGTTAAAAAAATCTTTTGAACAATAATGGAGAAGTTTAATTTTCTCAATAATTTAAAATAAAATTTAAACTAAAAACAATGTTTAAAAATTTGGTAATTTTTTATTGAAATAGTTTAACAATTTACATTTAAAAATTTGGTTAGAAATTCAAATTAAACTCCAAAAACATTTTTTTGTAGATTTTCGGATAATACAAAAAGTGTCAGTTCTTATAAGAAATTTTGTAGATTTTTTTGTTATTTCAGTAAATTATTTTTCTTCAAAAATGAATCTAAATTTTCCAAACTGCCTAGAAATTTCTGATAAAACAAAACGAAACTATTTTTATTAGAATTTTTTTACTTTTTCAAAAAAAACATTTGTTGATAATATTAAAAGTTTATTTAATAAAGTTTATTTTGTTGTTTTCCCTGTTAAAAAATTCAGATTTTTCTAGTTTTGTCGAGTCCAAATTGGAAAATCCTCTATTTTAATTGAAATGTTGTTCCTTCTTTTGTTAAAAAAATCTTCTAGACAAAAATGAAAAATTTTAATTTATTCAGTAATTTAAAATATATTCTGATCAAACATTGTGTAATTTTTTTATCAGAAATTTTAACAATTGTTACACAAATTTGTTACACAATTTATAACATATTTCAAGGTTTTCTTATCAAAATCAAGAAAATGTAGACAACCTTTAATGTTTAGACAACGTTTTTCAAAAATGTTGAATAAAACATGTCTGCCAATTTTTCATAATTTTCAAAAATTAAAGAAAAAGAAAGAAGAAGAATAAATATTTATTGCAAACAAAAAGTCAACATAAGGCTATCGACCACTAGGTATTTCTGCCCGGAAAAAGAAATTAATTTTTAATTGACCATTCCTTGAAATTTTGTATTTTGGGGTATTTTTAGTATTTAGTGCTGGACTTCTCAACAATATTCAATAAACATTTTTTTATACTTAAATACATAGACACATCTACTAATGATAACTTGTTTTGTCCATTTTCTTTTAAAAAAAATCAAAAAACAAACAAATTATATTAAAAAAAAATATTTTCTTTGTTTAAAAATTGATAATAATTAGAAATTCAATTTAAAAACATCTAAATATTCTCCAAAATTATAAATCCATTAAACAATGAATTTTCTTCCAAAAGTAACACATAGTTTCAATATTTTAATATAATTTTATAAACTTTTCTACCCATTTTCCATGCAAAAGCCAAACAAAATTCAAACATCCTGATTTAATAGTCAGGGTTCCTAGACTCACCTAGAAATTCTAATAAAAAATCCTTTCCCACTTTCCCTTTTCAAGTACTTCAAGTACGTCAGATTTTTTTATAATTAATCCAACAAAACCACAACCAAGAAAAACTTTCAATCACTTTTCAAAAAATTTCCCTTTCTAATAAAATTTTGACAATGACACAAATATAAGCAACAAATGTGGTTAGTTTTAATCAACTGGAATTTACAAGATGAAAAAAGAATTTCTAAAACTAAATGTATTTTTAAATACTTAAATACTTAAGTATTTTTTTGTGAAACTGCAAATAATTTGGTGTTAAACCTATGACTATGTCTAGCTGTAGCCGTAACAACAAAAGCTGTAAAAAGTAAAATAACAAACAACAAGTTATTGCAACATTTCGTGTTATTTTTCCATTTAATTAAAACAAAAATTAACAAAAAAAAACCAATGATATAAACAATGACTTGTTGGTTGAAATTCTTCTCTTTTTAATTAGATGTTAAATGTGAATTTCCTGTCTACATGTTAATTATAGTTACAATTTCAATGCTCATAAAAAACGATGGACAGATTATATGACTACGATCATTCAATTTGTTTATCTGGACAATTTCATTTCCTTCGCTTTGTTTTGTTTTGCTCGAGGGTGCAAACGTGTTTCTTCACATAAATGGGCCAAGTTAATGTTAATCAAAAATAAATATTAGGGAAGAATATGATATTTATATATTTATTGAAAATCGAAATAAAACAATGTTTTTTATGACACATAACGAAAAAAAAATATTAAAAAGTAAACGAGAACTATTGATGTAATTTATACAATAAATGAGAAATTTATGTTTAATATAATAATAAATGTAATATATATTGAGAAACAAATGAGTTTTTGTCAAAGATAAAAGATTCCTAAACCATATTTATTCTTTGACTAGGAGTTGACTGGTAACAGACAAGACCTGGCAGACAAGACTAGACAGACAAGACTGGACTGACAAGACTAGACAGACAAGACTAGACAAACAAGACTAGATAGACTAGACAGAAAAGACTCGACAGACAATACTAGATAGACAAGACTAGACAGGCAAGATTGGACAGAGAAGACTAGACAGAAAAGAATAGACAGACAAGAATAGACAGACAAGACTAGACAGACAAGACTAGACAGACAAGACTAGACAGACAAGACTAGACAGACAAGACTAGACAGACAAGACTAGACAGACAAGACTAGACAGACAAGACTAGGCAGACAAGACTAGACAGACAAGACTAGACAGACAAGACTAGACAGACAAGACTAGACAGACAAGACTAGACAGACAAGACTAGACAGACAAGACTAGACAGACAAGACTAGACAGTCAAGACTAGACAGACAAGACTAGACAGACAAGACTAGACAGACAAGACTAGACAGACAAGACTAGACAGACAAGACTAGACAGACAAGACTAGACAGACAAGACTAGACAGACAAGACTAGACAGACAAGACTAGACAGACAAGACTAGACAGACAAGACTAGACAGACAAGACTAGACAGACAAGACTAGACAGACAAGACTAGACAGACAAGACTAGACAGACAAGACTAGACAGACAAGACTAGACAGACAAGACTAGACAGACAAGACTAGACAGACAAGACTAGACAGACAAGACTAGACAGACAAGACTAGACAGACAAGACTAGACAGACAAGACTAGACAGACAAGACTAGACAGACAAGACTAGACAGACAAGACTAGACAGACAAGACTAGACAGACAAGACTAGACAGACAAGACTAGACAGACAAGACTAGACAGACAAGACTAGACAGACAAGACTAGACAGACAAGACTAGACAGACAAGACTAGACAGACAAGACTAGACAGACAAGACTAGACAGACAAGACTAGACAGACAAGACTAGACAGACAAGACTAGACAGACAAGACTAGACAGACAAGACTAGACAGACAAGACTAGACAGACAAGACTAGACAGACAAGACTAGACAGACAAGACTAGACAGACAAGACTAGACAGACAAGACTAGACAGACAAGACTAGACAGACAAGACTAGACAGACAAGACTAGACAGACAAGACTAGACAGACAAGACTAGACAGACAAGACTAGACAGACAAGACTAGACAGACAAACTAGACAGACAAGACTAGACAGACAAGACTAGACAGACAAGACTAGACAGACAAGACTAGACAGACAAGACTAGACAGACAAGACTAGACAGACAAGACTAGACAGACAAGGACTAGACAGACAAGACTAGACAGACAAGACTAGACAGACAAGACTAGACAGACAAGACTAGACAGACAAGACTAGACAGACAAGACTAGACAGACAAGACTAGACAGACAAGACTAGACAGACAAGACTAGACAGACAAGACTAGACAGACAAGACTAGACAGACAAGACTAGACAGACAAGACTAGACAGACAAGACTAGACAGACAAGACTAGACAGACAAGACTAGACAGACAAGACTAGACAGACAAGACTAGACAGACAAGACTAGACAGACAAGACTAGACAGACAAGACTAGACAGACAAGACTAGACAGACAAGACTAGACAGACAAGACTAGACAGACAAGACTAGACAGACAAGACTAGACAGACAAGACTAGACAGACAAGACTAGACAGACAAGACTAGACAGACAAGACTAGACAGACAAGACTAGACAGACAAGACTGGACAGACAAGACTAGACAGACAAGACTAGACAGACAAGACTAGACAGACAAGACTAGACAGACAAGACTAGACAGACAAGACTATACAGACAAGACTAGACAGACAAGACTAGACAGACAAGACTAGACAGACAAGACTAGACAGACAAGACTAGACAGACAAGACTAGACAGACAAGACTAGACAGACAAGACTAGACAGACAAGACTAGACAGACAAGACTAGACAGACAAGACTAGACAGACAAGACAAGACAGACAAGACTAGACAGACAAGACTAGACAGACAAGACTAGACAGACAAGACTAGACAGACAAGACTAGACAGACAAGACTAGACAGACAAGACTAGACAGACAAGACTAGACAGACAAGACTAGACAGACAAGACTAGACAGACAAGACTAGACAGACAAGACTAGACAGACAAGACTAGAGACAGACAAGACTAGACAGACAAGACTAGACAGACAAGACTAGACAGACAAGACTAGACAGACAAGACTAGACAGACAAGACTAGACAGACAAGACTAGACAGACAAGACTAGACAGACAAGACTAGACAGACAAGACTAGACAGACAAGACTAGACAGACAAGACTAGGAGTTGACTGGTAACAGACAAGACCTGGCAGACAAGACTAGACAGACAAGACTGGACTGACAAGACTAGACAGACAAGACTAGACAAACAAGACTAGATAGACTAGACAGAAAAGACTCGACAGACAATACTAGATAGACAAGACTAGACAGGCAAGATTGGACAGAGAAGACTAGACAGAAAAGAATAGACAGACAAGAATAGACAGACAAGACTAGACAGACAAGACTAGACAGACAAGACTAGACAGACAAGACTAGACAGACAAGACTAGACAGACAAGACTAGACAGACAAGACTAGGCAGACAAGACTAGACAGACAAGACTAGACAGACAAGACTAGACAGACAAGACTAGACAGACAAGACTAGACAGACAAGACTAGACAGACAAGACTAGACAGACAAGACTAGACAGACAAGACTAGACAGACAAGACTAGACAGACAAGACTAGACAGACAAGACTAGACAGACAAGACTAGACAGACAAGACTAGACAGACAAGACTAGACAGACAAGACTAGACAGACAAGACTAGACAGACAAGACTAGACAGACAAGACTAGACAGACAAGACTAGACAGACAAGACTAGACAGACAAGACTAGACAGACAAGACTAGACAGACAAGACTAGACAGACAAGACTAGACAGACAAGACTAGACAGACAAGACTAGACAGACAAGACTAGACAGACAAGACTAGACAGACAAGACTAGACAGACAAGACTAGACAGACAAGACTAGACAGACAAGACTAGACAGACAAGACTAGACAGACAAGACTAGACAGACAAGACTAGACAGACAAGACTAGACAGACAAGACTAGACAGACAAGACTAGACAGACAAGACTAGACAGACAAGACTAGACAGACAAGACTAGACAGACAAGACTAGACAGACAAGACTAGACAGACAAGACTAGACAGACAAGACTAGACAGACAAGACTAGACAGACAAGACTAGACAGACAAGACTAGACAGACAAGACTAGACAGACAAGACTAGACAGACAAGACTAGACAGACAAGACTAGACAGACAAGACTAGACAGACAAGACTAGACAGACAAGACTAGACAGACAAGACTAGACAGACAAGACTAGACAGACAAGACTAGACAGACAAGACTAGACAGACAAGACTAGACAGACAAGACTAGACAGACAAGACTAGACAGACAAGACTAGAAGACAAGACTAGACAGACAAGACTAGACAGACAAGACTAGACAGACAAAACTAGACAGACAAGACTAGACAGACAAGACTAGACAGACAAGACTAGACAGACAAGACTAGACAGACAAGACTAGACAGACAAGACTAGACACACAAGGACTAGACAGACAAGACTAGACAGACAAGACTAGACAGACAAGACTAGACAGACAAGACTAGACAGACAAGACTAGACAGGCAAGACTAGACAGACAAGACTAGACAGACAAGACTAGACAGACAAGACTAGACAGACAAGACTAGACAGACAAGACTAGACAGACAAGACTAGACAGACAAGACTAGACAGACAAGACTAGACAGACAAGACTAGACAGACAAGACTAGACAGACAAGACTAGACAGACAAGACTAGACAGACAAGACTAGACAGACAAGACTAGACAGACAAGACTAGACAGACAAGACTAGACAGACAAGACTAGACAGACAAGACTAGACAGACAAGACTAGACAGACAAGACTAGACAGACAAGACTAGACTGACAAGACTAGACAGACAAGACTAGACAGACAAGACTAGACAGACAAGACTAGACAGACAAGACTAGACAGACAAGACTGGACAGACAGGACTAGACAGACAAGACTAGGCAGACAAGACTAGACAGACAAGACTAGACAGACAAGACTAGACAGACAAGACTATACAGACAAGACTAGACAGACAAGACTAGACATACAAGACTAGACAGACAAGACTAGACAGACAAGACTAGACAGACAAGACTAGACAGACAAGACTAGACAGACAAGACTAGACAGACAAGACTAGACAGACAAGACTAGACAGACAAGACTAGACAGACAAGACTAGACAGACAAGACTAGACAGACAAGACTAGACAGACAAGACTAGACAGACAAGACTAGACAGACAAGACTAGACAGACAAGACTAGACAGACAAGACTAGACAGACAAGACTAGACAGACAAGACTAGACAGACAAGACTAGACAGACAAGACTAGACAGACAAGACTAGACAGACAAGACTAGACAGACAAGACTAGACAGACAAGACTAGACAGACAAGACTAGACAGACAAGACTAGACAGACAAGACTAGACAGACAAGACTAGACAGACAAGACTAGACAGACAAGACTAGACAGACAAGACTAGACAGACAAGACTAGACAGACAAGACTAGACAGACAAGACTAGACAGACAAGACTAGACAGACAAGACTAGACAGACAAGACTAGACAGACAAGACTAGACAGACAAGACTAGACAGACAAGACTAGACAGACAAGACTAGACAGACAAGACTAGACAGACAAGACTAGACAGACAAGACTAGACAGACAAGACTAGACAGACAAGACTAGACAGACAAGACTAGACAGACAAGACTAGACAGACAAGACTAGACAGACAAGACTAGACAGACAAGACTAGAAGACAAGACTAGACAGACAAGACTAGACAGACAAGACTAGACAGACAAGACTAGACAGACAAACTAGACAGACAAGACTAGACAGACAAGACTAGACAGACAAGACTAGACAGACAAGACTAGACAGACAAGACTAGACACACAGACTAGACAGACAAGACTAGACAGACAAGACTAGACAGACAAGACTAGACAGACAAGACTAGACAGACAAGACTAGACAGACAGACTAGACAGACAAGACTAGACAGACAAGACTAGACAGACAAGACTAGACAGACAAGACTAGACAGACAAGACTAGACAGACAAGACTAGACAGACAAGACTAGACAGACAAGACTAGACAGACAAGACTAGACAGACAAGACTAGACAGACAAGACTAGACAGACAAGACTAGACAGACAAGACTAGACAGACAAGACTAGACAGACAAGACTAGACAGACAAGACTAGACAGACAAGACTAGACAGACAAGACTAGACAGACAAGACTAGACAGACAAGACTAGACAGACAAGACTAGACAGACAAGACTAGACAGACAAGACTAGACAGACAAGACTAGACAGACAAGACTAGACAGACAAGACTAGACAGACAAGACTAGACAGACAAGACTAGACAGACAAGACTAGACAGACAAGACTAGACAGACAAGACTAGACAGACAAGACTAGACAGACAAGACTAGACAGACAAGACTAGACAGACAAGACTAGACAGACAAGACTAGACAGACAAGACTAGACAGACAAGACTAGACAGACAAGACTAGACAGACAAGACTAGACAGACAAGACTAGACAGACAAGACTAGACAGACAAGACTAGACAGACAAGACTAGACAGACAAGACTAGACAGACAAGACTAGACAGACAAGACTAGACAGACAAGACTAGACAGACAAGACTAGACAGACAAGACTAGACAGACAAGACTAGACAGACAAGACTAGACAGACAAGACTAGACAGACAAGACAGACAAGACTAGACAGACAAGACTAGACAGACAAGACTAGACAGACAAGACTAGACAGACAAGACTAGACAGACAAGACTAGACAGACAAGACTAGACAGACAAGACTAGACAGACAAGACTAGACAGACAAGACTAGACAGACAAGACTAGACAGACAAGACTAGACAGACAAGACTAGACAGACAAGACTAGACAGACAAGACAGACAAGACTAGACAGACAAGACTAGACAGACAAGACTAGACAGACAAGACTAGACAGACAAGACTAGACAGACAAGACTAGACAGACAAGACTAGACAGACAAGACTAGACAGACAAGACTAGACAGACAAGACTAGACAGACAAGACTAGACAGACAAGACTAGACAGACAAGACTAGACAGACAAGACTAGACAGACAAGACTAGACAGACAAGACTAGACAGACAAGACTAGACAGACAAGACTAGACAGACAAGACTAGACAGACAAGACTAGACAGACAAGACTAGACAGACAAGACTAGACAGACAAGACTAGACAGACAAGACTAGACAGACAAGACTAGACAGACAAGACTAGACAGACAAGACTAGACAGACAAGACTAGACAGACAAGACTAGACAGACAAGACTAGACAGACAAGACTAGACAGACAAGACTAGACAGACAAGACTAGACAGACAAGACTAGACAGACAAGACTAGACAGACAAGACTA